>OX421976.1:50673127-51241994 GCA_949128135.1 Parasteatoda lunata
TATATATACATATATATATATATATATATATATATATATATATATATATTTGAAATTATCATATATTTATATATTTGTGAAAGTCAGAACTTCGTTAACTCGCAATATTTTTCCATATCCTATTTATGCATCGCTGTGTATCTGCTTTCAGTTTCTTCTCTAAACTTCAGTTCTCTTTCTAAATACTCTCGAAAAGTATTTTGCAATGAACTTAACAGTGTAACATATTGGTAGAACATGACATGTTGTGAAAGTGTTATTCTATGAACTTGACACTTTAAACTCATTCCCCCAAATTCGATACTTTTTGTGATAGTGAGGAGAGAGTAAGTTATTATATGAAAAAAAATTTCAAATTATTACTGTATAATATTGCTAAAAAAAAAAAAAACACCATGTTTCACAGTGTATAATATTTTTATTAGCTAGTTGTGGTTGAAACGGCCGAATCACATTTTCTAGAGTGAAGTAGAATTTAGCATGAAGACCAATGATGCTTCATATGATATTAGAGTTTGAGATAATTTGTTGAATTACATTTGATGGTTTAATATACTATTAAATTGTACTATGCTCGTGATCAGTTTGCTAGCTATTTAACTAATAGATGGCGTTACATCCTGGATCAAATTATTAAAATACTAAATGAAACCTTTTTATAGTGATTTTGATATTGGGAATAATTACTTGCATTATATTGATATTTTTTTTTTCTTTTTCAAAAAATTAATCGGGCTCTCATCAAATCATGAGTTATACTTGGGAAAGCATAACTAATTAGTTATATTGGTGGAGCATTTTGAATTATTTTTAAACTTAAACCTCTGTTGGTATCGTCGCAAATGCACTCATGTAGAAGCTATGCTATAAAATAGGTGATGCCATCTTTTTATATTTATTTATCTTACTTCATATCTACCTGACGTTCATGTGGTATCATAAATAAATTAATATAGTTACCTCCATCTTCCACACGGAGACTACTGATGTTGACAAAACTAACAACCTCCGCTCTTGACGTGACGTAATCTCCAACAGAAAACCGCATATGATCTGGAATTTGAAGATCGTCTAAAGTCCACGTGACTTGAGGTAATGGATTCCCTGAGGCAATACATTTTAATGAAAGTGGACTCCCAGGTTCCACGGTCGATGGTTCGAATGTGTGTTTTAAAACAGGAGCAACATCTAAGAAAAATAAATGAAGTGTATTTTAAAGTTTGAAGATAAGTAATGTAATTTTCTTTTAAAATCCAATGCATTATATGATATTTTTTTTATTTGTGAAACAGAATAACTAGTAATCTAGAAGAAAAACATTATTAAGAATAAGAATCTATAGCCTTTGTTTAGAAATAATCATTTTTCAACTAGTAACTTATGAATCACTCTTTAAAGATTATTACCGCTTAGTAATAAAAAAAGGTAAGTTATTAACAAAAATTATTTCTCATACATTACATAAAATGACTAAGTGAACTTGAACTTACTCACTAGAATGAGTTAGGTTTGCGAAGCGTTTAGCTTCAGATCAAAATAAAAGATATTTTTTTAAATAAATATCTATGTTTTGTAATTAACCAAGAAAAACCATATTTCTATAATTAGACAATGGGAAATTTTTAATTTAAAAAGAAATAAAATATTACCTTTACGTTTTTAATGCTTATGATAAAATAAATTATACTGACAAAGAAAAACACAATTTTTTGATTTGAAAAATTTTTAATGGATTTTTTTCAAATCACAAAGAAGAAAAATCCAAATGGACTGTATGCGTTTAACTTCAAATGAATGCAAGCTTTCATTTCTATTTTTCCGTTGGTCAACTACTAAAAAATTTAATTTTTGCTGAAAAAAAAATCATCTTTATATGCTATTTATAATTTTCTTCTTTCTTAAAAGAAAACTTACAACAGGAAAATATCCATGTTTTGTTTTAGGATCTGTTTGTTTCCTTAAAAAATTTTAATTTTTCTCAAAAGAAAAAAAAATGAATCTTAATGCTATGCTTATACTAATAATGCATGTATATTACTAGATTTTCTTTAGGATCCCTTTGTCTTCTTAAAGATACGTCATTTCTTTCAAAAGTAAAAGGAAATTTTTATTTTGACATTGTTTGTTTATCAACGAACATATACCAACGGGAAAATATCATGACTTTATTGTTAAGTTCCATTTGATTTCGTTTAATCATACTTACTCATTTCTGTACAGATTAAATTATATTCAAAATTTCTGAAACACTTTGTAACTACAGAGAGAAAAAGGTCAACAAAGAGAAATTTAATTGAAAATAAAAAAAAGACAAATATTTTTCTGATTTTATAAATAAATTTCAAAAATTAATTCAAATGATTTAAATACGTAGACATGGAGCGTTGAATCTTCTTGCCAAATAGTCAGCAAATGTATAATATTTTGACACTAATTTCATAAATTTACGCAAGTCAGCTTTCACTACTTAACAGCATCTGCTTTCAAAGTTACGTCAAGTTCTGATCACTACTCTTGTCGTAAATTGCAAATGTCATTGAAATTCTTTGGAAATATTGTTAAAATTTCATTTTAAATGAAAATTTGATTCAAAATCAAGTTTCAAATTTTACTCTGTATTATCTTTCTTCTTGATATAAAAATGTTTTGATAACACATTCGTAAAAATAATAATTTGTAATAAATGATAGTTTGATAATTCCACGAGGTACATTAAAAAAATTAACATGTTTAAAAAGAAGAGCATAAGCTTAAGATTTAGTTAAAAATGCCTTAAAAATAAGCCATTTAAATATTAATTGATTATGTTTCCTATCTGAAGGAAAGAAATTCATATACATCTCCTTTGAACTCATATTTATTTCTATTTTTCTTCAAACAGACATATCTCAAGTATTTGACAAAAAATCTTAATTATAGTTTGTGCTCGAAGCAATTTTTAATAAACGCACAAATTTTAATTGATAATGAACTTAATTAAAATGTTTCCTATAAAATTTCTTTCAAATTAAAACGAATTTGGAAATTCACGATAAAAATAACATTTCTACCTATTATTTATAAATATAGTAAATAAAAACCTGATTGGTTGAGATGTGATTTGGAAAATGTAAATTGTATTCTGCAATAAATAAAAATTTGTATAATTAAATTGGAAATCATGTTACTAATTACATTGTAATTGCAAAACAAATAAGTTATGAAGTAAGTAATTTCCTTACTTAACACTTTCATTTTATTTTACATTTTTATATATGAATATCTTCAAATAAATTAATTATTTTTGTTTTAATAACTAAATATTATCAATCAATATTATCAAATTTTAAATATTATTCATATTCATGAAAAAAATTTTTTTTTGTTCTCTGTACAGTCAAAAGATTTTATTTTCTTCTGAGATTATTTATTATGCACAGTTACATAAGTTTTAAGGATTTATTATTAAAAAAATTGCATTTTATAGATTTTGACATCAATTATGAAAATATCTTCAGAATACATTATTACTTATCAGAAAATGTAAATTGATATCATGCAGTCTCAAGAAAAATTACTACTAAAATCTACTATAAAAAAAATTTAAAAAATAAAATATTAAATCTATTGATTCTTTAATTTATTACGTAAGAATTCTTTTTCGATTACATAACGAAAAAAATTTCAGAAACTCTACCATGAGAAAAAAGTAGAGACTAAACTAACAGAATATGTTAACATTTTCCGTGATTCTGGATCAATAGAGACACCAGAAAAATACCAGAAATTGCAGAGTGCTTTAGAAATAAGTCTGGTAAAATTTACCATAAAGGTTGAGCCATGGTGGCTGAAGGGATAGTGCCCTCGTCTTCCAATGATGAAAACAGAGTATGAATCCCAGCGATAGTTGGCCGATTTGAATACCCCACCAACGTCTCACCGACCACAGTACTGATGTAGAATTACCTCAGAGGTAGACGGATCATGAAATAGAATCCACATGCCACGAGGCTAACTGTGGTAAGGTTTCGTGGTTTCCGCTCCATTAGACCAGCGTTTCTCAACCTTTCAGTATTCACGGCCCAGTTTTCAATCATAATTTTCATGTCGCCCCCCACTTGCAGCAAAATGTATACAAAAATAATGCATATTGAGTATTTTGAATTCTATCTTTAAATTATTTTTTAACTAACTGCCAAAACAAAAGTAAAGTAAAAGCCAGCTGCAATTGAGATTGTAGAAACTATGATTAGAGTTAATTTTTCAAAACAATTACAGTCCATACCTCTTTCAAATGATACTGCTTCTCATCAAATTGGTTATAGAGCTGAAAATGTAGTATCAGCTTTTTTCGATGTTGCGTGACAAAATGTTTTCAATACAGTTTGATGAAGCAACATATTTCAATAAAGATGCTCATTTAATTGCCTATGTTTGATTTTGTGATATGCCAGTAGTCTGCAATTCAATAGAACTCAAAACAACTGCCCTAGAATTATTTGCATTTTTTAATGATGTTATGAATGAGACAAACATAGAATGCAAAAATTGCATCGGAATATGCACCGATGGTGCTCGTTCAATATCCAGAAGGTTCGACAGTATACAAGCACTTGTAAAACAAAAATTGCCTCAATGCGTCTGGACACTTTGCATGATCCACAGAGAAGCTTTGCCTTCGATAGAAATGCTTCCTGGTTTAAATATTGTGTTAACTACGGTTATAATCGTTGCAAATTATATAAAAATGAGAACTCTGAGATCGAGAATCTTTTCCGCACTTTGTAATGACATGTGTTCAGTACATTCAGAGTTACTATTTAAATGCGAGGCAAGATGTTTATCACGTTAGAAATTTTTGTTACGTGTACCTTCTAGAAATCGCCATTTTCCTAGAAGAAGATAACAGACCGGAAACCGAAAATTTTCACTTTTGTTTATTTGCGATGAAATTAAGCAACTTGGTGGTCATATTCGAGAAATTAAATAACTTGAATCTTCAACTCCAAGGAGAAAATACACATATGTTGGATACGAGTGATAATATTAATGCTTTTTGTAGAAAATTGGAATTGTGGGGCAGAAATTTAAAGCAAAAAAAAAAAAAAAAACTTTACAATTTTTGAAAATGGGGATAATTGTACTAAAACTTCTAAGGCTGAAGAACATGTAAAAATGGTTTTTGTAACCATTGAAAATCATTTATCCATGCTGGCAAAGAATTTTTTCAAGTATTTTCCTGCTGACGACAAACCGATAGCAAGTTACGAATGGGTTAGGAATCCATTTCATAAGACTTCCGAAGGACTCTCAATTGATGAGGAAGTAAAAATTTATAGACTTCACAACAAATGGCCAAACCAAAATACAATTTAGTAATAAATAACTATTTGAATTTTGGGCAGGGGGATGATTTTTCTGCACTAAAAACAAGGGCATTTCGCGTTCTATTACCATTTTCAACATTCTACCTTTGTGAAACTGGATTTTCTGCTGTGGCTTCTTTGAAGACAAAATATAGATCACGGCTAAATATAGAAACAGAACTGTGAGTGGCTATTTTTATTATAAAGCCTCACCTCAAAAAATTCGTTCTACTGGAACGGCCCAAGGAAGTCACTAGAAATTATTATTATTTTTTTTTAAAATTTAGTATGTTTTAATTAAGTAAGGTGGGTAAGCCAAAGGTGGCTAGTGCTCTTAACGTAGCCCACCCCCAAAGTAAAATTAAATTTATTTTGAATCATAAGATGTCCCTGCTGCATTATAAATCTTCTATCTGAGGTGCACGGGGTTGAATTGGAAGATATTTCCTTGAATGACCTCCATTTTATGAGGTGATTTAATTTTTTGCATTTGTCGTTCTAATTTCCGGGTGAGAAGATATTGTAATTTATATGTGTTTAAAGTTTTAGAACTTTAAGTTATGATACGTTTTCTTAAAGTTTATTTCTTTTTCTTTAACCACATTACTTTAATTCGAATTAATCTATCAGATTAATAGTTTTAAGTCGTGCAAATGGTGAGAGAAATCATATGCATGTTCCCAGGGTGGCCCGACACCAGTGCCACCTTGGGGACACATGGGTCACCTTCGGAAACAAACGTGTAATCTATAAAAGAGTTAATTATAAAACATTACGTAGCATATTATTTCGAAAAAAGGAATGATTGAATTGAATGACAATTAATTTATTTCAATTTAAGCAAATGTTGAACTTTGGTTAAAATGAAATGTTTGTTTGCATTATAAAGTATGTTTTAAAATGAATGTTTTGTTTGCATTTTAAAGTAATTTTTCATGTATTTTTAATTTTATTTTTGTGGAAGTTATGAGTGTTTTTGTGAACGATTCTGGTATTTTCTTGTAAATTTGGGTACTTTAATACTAGTTATGGGTTAGGTTTAATACTAGTTATGGGTAACTCTAGTATGGTTATTTAACTCTTACTTGTTAGTTAATCCTTTTAAAACAATTTAAGCAGTAATTCTTGATTAATTCGAATGAGTTAACTCAAAAGAATCGCTATTGACTCCACACAAGAACTATCAATGTAAAATCGATAAACAAATTATACACTCTAAAAACAAATATCTTTTTTAAAGTCGGGAAACTTGTTCCTACCAGCAAGGCACTTAAAGTGCCTTTTCAAAAGACGTTTGCCAGTCCAAGTGTTTTAATAATAAGATAATTTGAGTAAGTGAAAAAGTGATTTCAATATATGGCTCATCTTTGGAACCTGTGGGAAACCTTAGGCGCAGAAGCTACAATTTTGAAATTGTACTATAAAATAAATGAAATTTTATTTTAGAATTAAAAGTATACGTGGTAGATATTAGAGATAGGTGTAAGACGTTACAGAAAAAAATTCAGTCCCACAGACTTAATCAGAAAATTAGGAAAAATCCTCAAAGCAAAGCCACCTTTGGCTCTCCACCTTAAGTTTTGATTTAATAAGTTGCTTCACTGTAATAAGTTATTAAATATGTCGAAATGTATTTTGTTTTCTACGTGTATGTGCGCTTTCCTTTCATCCAGTTAATCAATTTTTTTTAGAGAATCACTGCATTAGACGCAAATATGGGTATATTCTATCAAAATGCCTCTAAGAAGGCAAATTTCTACCAGTACTTAATGCAGAAGATCTGTCATCAGGATTGGTTTCGAAATTACAAGGCTACATGGAATTGAGAATTGGTAGTCGTAAACCCAAAATTGAGTCGGCTGTTCAACGAGGGTTATAAAATAAAATATGATTTTACAGTTTTTTATTTCCAATGGCAGACATGAAAGACAAATTTGTAGCTGAGAAACAAAGAAAGAACAAAAAACGATGATGATTTTACATGAAAATGATGATGATGAAAATGATTTTACAGTATGTGATGTAATATGGAATATTTGGTAATTTTATCATGATACCTGAGCACAGCATAAAAACCATTTTTTCGATTAAATTTACTTTTCAGTTTTGTATTTCTTACTAAATTTGTAGTAATAAAAATTATAATTTTGAAAAACAGAATTTCCTATAAACCATTACCATATAAACATAAAGTTTACGAAATTAATTTTTTAAATACCGTATATTTTGTTTTCAATTACTTGAATTATGGAACGGAAATACCATTACAATGCAAAACGGAAATTTGACCAAAAATTCTTTCTCCGTTAAAAATTTATATGCTTTCTGATAAATTGAAATTTTAGAACACTAGATTTAAAATAAATATTTTTGTACACGTTGCACTGAATACTGAAAAATAAAGAATGTATTTTTTTTCTCTTTGAACTAATTTTCTGTCGTCTTTAATAGTGTCTTTTCAAACCTAGATACTTTTTTGTCGAATTTTAAAGCTTTGAGAATGCTTACTGAAAATAAAATTTCTCGGCGCAATACAGTTTCTGTTCTTGGAAGGAAAATATTTGCTTTTGAAACGGCATTTAAAGGAAAAAATAATTGTTTGTAATATAATTTAAATATAACTAAGTACAAAAATGAAATTCATAACATTTCCTGAAATTCATAATGTTTCCTGAAATACATTAAATAAAGAGACCAGAGTAGTACTCAAAACGTTCTCAACCTTAACAAGGATCCATTTTTCTTCAGTAGTTTTTCGTAAATATATTCCCTAGCAATTTAATGCTAATTACGTTCAGTGACGTAGCGTCGAATTCGTTGAAGCATCTAACTCCTCTACGAAAAGAGCTTTTCCTTTGTAGAGGTAGGCGAGCTTGTGAAGAAAACAGCCCTTTAAAACTATTTCCTAGTAAGCTACTTATAGTAATAGGATTACATTGCTAGAACATAGAAGCCAAAGTTTTGAATACAGATCGTGCGTTGTGAATGGAAAAGGGTATTATAAAAATTCGCAAAGCGGCACTTTTCTTTTTTCCTTTACCTGTTACAATGGAACTTCGATAATCTTCTCTTTATCAGCAAAAAAGACCTGGTTAATTTTTTATTTTAAAAAATTATGAGACAATCAGAAATAGCACGCAATCAAATTGCATTACTTTTTCCTTCGTGAAAACGTTGTCAAATATATACGATTTTCAAATGTGTTTTATTTTTATTATACTTTATACTTAGTTACTTTCTAAAGTATATTTACAAGCAACAAAATTTTCAGTTTATAATTGTGAGTTGATTTGTTGCGCTAAAATTTTTATCGGGCTTACAATACACGTATCTATAGAATATAATTATGAAAATTATATTGTTAGCTCTTTGACGAAAATGAGACATCGGTGACCTTTTATTCCTGCAAAAATATATTTTAGTATTTTTAATTAATACGAAAATAGCCTAATAGTCAATAAAAATATGTTAAATTATCAAACTTATATTCGTATTGAAATATGAAATAAAAAAAATGTAGTTAGAAAAACATTTAATTATTATTCAAATATTTATCAATAATTTATTTATAAAATTAAAGAAATTTAAATTATGAATAATTGTATCTCTTAAATTTAAATGACTTCGAATAAGTGATTTAGATTTGAGAAAAAGTTTGTAAACTATTTCAAAAATACATATTTTTTTAAAATTTTTTAACATAGCACAAAAAAACACGCGTGTTTCATGGTGTATTTCAAAACTATAAATAATTTAAAAGGTAATTTTTTTTTTTTAACTTTTTCACCTAAATTAATACAAAATCAATGAAAAAAAAGTATGAAAAATATGTTTAATAAAAATTTTGCTTCATAAGACTAGAGTAAAGAATCTGAAAGTTTTTGATTGAGACCTTGAGTTTCTAAATGAAAAACTTATTGCAATACTTTTGAAAATAATATTTTTTTTCCTTTTTGTCAAAATTTAATATTAGAAACTTTACTTTTTTTTATCAACGATGAATGAATAAAAAGGTTTTTTATTCATGATTTCTTTTTAATTTGTTCTTCTTATTTTTTTTTATTTTTCAAAATGTATGTATTCGCAAATAAATTGTAAAGCGTTTTAGAGGTCATGAATTGTTGGCGTAATAGATTTTGGATGAGGTATCGTACCAGTAATAGTCAGTAAGTAATAATAACCAGTGTACGGAAACCTTAGCATCTTTTTTGAAAGAGGTAACACTTTTATTTTATTTTCTAAAACATGATACTACTCCAAATTGAATACGGTTCCTTTCCTGTAAAATGGCATGCATTGCAGCTGAATTTACACCCCTAAATCTCAAGTTTGAGAGCGTAGTCAATGATGTTCAAAAGTTTTTTTCTTTTTGCTTAAACAATATTACATAAATATGTTTTAAAATCTGTATTCACATTTATGCATAATCCTTTATTAATATCATAAGATATTGGGTAAATGATTTGCAACAAGTATATAATTAAAGAACATACAATATCTGTCTTTTTATTCCTTCCATATTTGTTTCTTAAATAGATGGCTAATTAAAAATAGTCAGATAAAATAATCATATGTTAAACAAATGAGTGAATACTTATTTTTGTGATGCAGGATATTTTACATCGATATAAAATCAGAAGTTTCAAGTAGCATGTGTGTTTTTAGAAAGGTGAAAAAAGAAAAAAAAAATTTATGTTGTGCTTTTTCTTTATTTATTCAAAAGATGTGCTACTGAAGACAAATATGTGTTATATCTCATGGGTATAATTTTGATTTTCAATTTCTCACAAAAAATAAGGTGTTTTGAAGTCGCTTTGCGGTTGACATTTGTAAAAAATAGATTCCAGATTGAAATTGAGGTTTTGTTTTGCCCCAAAGATAACCTCATCTATACAACTCCACTTGAATCTCATTTAATCCTCTCAAAATCAATCTCATGTATAGCTCAGCAGTTATTTCAGCTAAAATCGGGCTAAATTATTTACACCTCAAATATATTTATTTGCTCAAGTGAAAAGGAAATAACATGTCCACCTCAAAGACAACCTCTCTAAGCTGGTTGTTCTAAGGTAGATTTATACCGACCTCAACACAAGCTCAAGTGTTGATAAAACAATTTCGTACGCCTTGATTATAAACCTTGGAAGGAAAATTTTTTATGGTTGTTTTTAAAGTCATTCAACTTCAAATAAACCTCAAACCACCTTAAGTTTTGGTAAAGAATATGTAAATACTTCTATTTTTTTGCTTCCTTAACTTTAGGGAACTAATCTCCAAACATTTTGAGTCAATGCGTAGATCAGACAGGTGCTTTACTAGATTTGAAATGATTATACGTAAGGGTGGATCAAAATCCAAATCTATGCTTGACCATCAATTTCTAGTAAACCCAAAAAGATGGCAGATTTTCTTGGTTAAATTAATATCAATAAAGATGTAGCATCAGTTTAGAGAATGTTTTTGTTTTAAACATACCTCCCAAAACAAGTTGAGCGGCATCTTGTACAGATTCTTTGTCATTATAAACAAAACATTGATACATCCCCCGATCTTCTCTTTCAACAGGACTTATTCTCAGCTCTTCCCTAGAAACAGATATTCGTCGTGAGGACAAAACAGGAACCATATCTTTTCTCCAGCTAATAATGTGTACCGGATGCCCGGAAACATTACACGTAAATATTGCAGTTTTACCAACATCCACAGTTTGAGATGGAGGAAGTGCCCGAACTTGAAGCCTGTCTAATTAGAAAGATAGATAGTTAGATATCATATATTTCACATAATCTTATATGCATTTAAAAAAGAACTAATATTGATTTAGAGGTAAGACTTGTAAAACAGTCGAAGCAATATTACACAACAGATTCCTAACACCAAAAAGAAATAATAAAAAATCTACAATCTTACACTTATACCCTGCTTTCTAAAGTAATCAAACTGATTATAAGGACAAAATTTCACCGTTATAATATTTTACGGTAAAAGCAGTTTTGCGGAGGATACACCGAAAGTGCTAGTACTTAATACCGTAGCTGGATCCGATTGTTCTTGTTGTGTACGGATGATTCCTTGCGTATGGTTTCGAAGAAGCATATGCTTTTTTCTTTCTAAAATATTTGATACATGGTCATTTTATTAATAGATTATATCAATCCTATATATAAGTAGCTCAATGTTTAGTAAAAACATTTTACGAAATTTTATATCTTCTTAAAAAGAAACTAAAATGCAAAACTATTTATCACTTATTTTGAAGAAGATTTTTACAATATTATTCAGAAATCATAAAAAAATTTTTACCACAATAAATAAAATTATCGCAATTTAATCACAGTTTGTATTAAAGAGTAATTAAAATGTATTTTATACTTAAATTATATAAGATAATTTCAATAAGTATGTTTCTACTTGCATTTTTGAAAAAATTCTTTACAACGTGTTTGTATTTTGGAAAAATAAGTCTGAATTTTTTTTTGTTCTTCAAGCAATCTAATACTCTTTTACGCTTTGAACAAACATGAAAAGCTTAAACTAAAATAAAACCCCGCGTACTTTTGGATAATTCATGCACTGTTTCGAGTATTACTATTTTCCTCGTTCGAAGGCTCTGAGATTTAAAATTCATTGAAAACGTCCTTTGATTCTAAGCCATTCTAAATATTGATTACTCAATAAATTTTCAAGTACATTTTGAGATACAGAAAGAGGAATTTCTCAGTTCCTTACAGACCATTTCATTCTTGAATTGTCAAGTGCTTCTACATGCTGTTAAGTTAGATTTTTTTTTTACTGTAAATGTTTGTGAAAAAATATTTGGCTATAAAATAGTGATACAAGATACGTGATTGAAAAAAAAAACGTAATGCTTTAAAAAGAAGGTAGAATTGCTCTTTTGATATGGAAGTTAACAGTCATTTATCACAATTTATCATGCAATCTGACATAGTTCGATAAAAAACTTTTGGACAATAAAGCCTGATTTTTTAAAGTTATAGTTGCTAAAAAATAATTCTCATGACTATTACGATTATTTCTACGAAGTTTTTAAAAATTTAAATTTTAGTTTTTCTGATCTTAAACAAAATAAATAGGTTAGGGTCTTTATAACTTGATTTATAAAGTAATTCGATTTTGGTGGTTTTTATTAATTTTATTTCACAGGATGTCTACTCTATACATTTAATTGATTTAATAAACTAGCTTTATACTTATGTTTGATGTGCAATTTATCAGTAAAAATAATATATGAATTGGAAATAAAAACTCTTCTAAAAAAATTTTAGTTTGAGAATGAATTTTTTTTTTTTTTCGTTTTCTGTTAAAAATTATTTCATTGGTACAGATGATCAATAGTTTCATTCCATTCCAAAATAGTTTTATTAGTGAGGTTTCAATATTCTGCTCAAGCAGTTGGTTTTTTTTAAACAAACATAATGACTTCTATATTTTAAAATTTAAAACACTAATGTACAATATCTGCGTTTTAGATGTGTTGAAAACCCACAGAAATTACTATATTGCCTCAAAAATAATTCAAGCATTTTACAAATATACACTTTATTTCGTTTTATTAGAGAATATTTCTAATAATCTTAGAAATGGTTTTAAATAGATAATATTTTTTTAAATCTAAAACGTAATTTACTTTTTGTTCTGTGCGAGTTCAGTAATTCTACTTTTTCTATCAGACAAGAGAAAGATTTTAAAAAAATGTAAAGTCAATAAAGCCAGGTTTAAATCTCTTTTACGTTTAATAAAACGTATTATGACACAGTGAAATTCATCATTTTAGCCTCATTTTCAATTAGAAAATATCTGTTTTTCATTATCCTTAAACTAATAACTCGCAATTTTATATTAAACTACAAGATATAATATTCATAAGAAAATATCATGTTCGAATTGTAGATAACTGACAAAGCAAAGTTTACAAAAGCTTTTATTTTTATTTAGTCTAACAAAATTTTAAACCTTTAGAAAAACTTAAATATTGTAATTTTTGCATAGAAATTTTAAATATAAGTATATGGTGTTTTTTAAAATATATAAGAAAATAGAACATGTGAAATATTTTGATACAGTTATCGAATTAAACTTAAAAAAATATTGAAATAATGTAGTATAACTGACTGCAGTTACATCAAAATACATATATTTAAACTCCAAGCACAATATATTTTAGTAAGTTTGACTGCATTTTCATCAAAATTCCATACCTCTTTCAAATGTAATCTTTTATTTGTTTGGTTTCTTAGTATTTCTTTTAAGTAGTGAACTTATAAAAAAAAAATATTATAAAATTCATTTGAACAAAAACGACAAAAAAAGTATTTTTTTAGTCAGAAATAGCATACAACTGCAGAAAATTTAATGTCAATAATAAAATCATTTTTAGGAGTTTTTATTATAATATGTTTAATCTCTTATTTTAAAGTTTAGTTATTATTACATATATTTATGTTCTAATTTGTTGAGAAATCTACAAGTAAATAATTGTTTGAAATTGCAATTCATTTCGTTTTCCACCCAGTTTATTTCAGTTCTTGAATCAGTTGAAAACTAGTTTGTTATCAAAAAAATCCCAATTTGTCTTTTACAGATTGAAAAGTTTAAACACAAACAAAGTTTTAATGTTCTTTTGCCTTTAAGAGTTAATGGTTCCAAACCTGGTTAAACAACAGAATAAGTAACCCTTAAAAGCATAATAATATCATTATTCATTCAAGTTACCAAAGATCATTAGTCTCCGTGGGTCACACGCTATTAACTTGAGTTCTGGTTTGGAACAAGAGTTTAAATCCCTAACAAATCCCCTTTTATAGAGTAACAAAAAAGAAAAACCTTCATAAGCCTTTTCAATAGCAAACGATTTAAGAAGAAAACTTTCTATAAAGTGCGGTCTATGGGGTCTTCTTTTGAATTAACTTTACTCACGCACCATCGAGGAAAATCGTCTACAACGTGGAAGAATTCATAGACATATTCATATATGAATGATCGGCGTCCTCCTCTATGTCGAGGATTTTAAGCAAAATGATCGATTTTTAAGTTTTCGCCAAAAACTTTTGCATTATTCATATCAACCTTTCTCCCGATCTGTTAATGCAAAATAGATGGTGATGGATAGGTTCTGTATAGTTTCTGGCATAGAAGATTTTATTCTAAAAATCCCAGAAATATTCATAGATAAGCCCAGCCACAAAGAAACATTAAATATTCTTCCTTTTAATAGTTTTATCTTTGAACCCACAGAAAACGAATATTCAATATTTCAAAAAATATATTCAGTACTGGAAAAATTAAGTAAAATTTATGATATAAGTAAAAAAAATTAACAAAAAATTACACATAATCTAGGGTTAAGGAAAAAAATCAAAATTGAAAATTTATTTTAAAACAACTTGGTGCGTTTTGCAAGCATACAAATTCGTGTCTATTGATTAATGGCAAAGAAAATGACGAGTACATTCGATGTTTTTAAAATTATATTTTCTTGGGAAAAATCAATTTATTTTGTAAAATGTTTTGAGAAATTATATATTTAAAAAATTTAATTGGAGCAGATAAACTTAAAAAGATTTAAAACATAATAAGCACTCTATATTATTTCACAAGGCTTGGAAAATATTTTCCGTTTTGTATATCTTTTCATTAATGATATAAAAATTTTAAAGTTTATTAAAATGCATTCATTGGTAAAAAATTAAATTAAACTTATAATGAAAAATAAACTTTTTTTTCTTCTAAAATTCATACACCTATTCAAGGGCTTAAAGTAACAGAAAACTTTTAGATTTTTTTTTACAAAAATTAAAAAATTCTTAGTCTTTTACAAATTTTTTCAACCGCAATTATTTAGATATAGTTAAAACAAAATATCATTATATCATTAGTTAAAACAATGTTGAAGCGCTTATAAATTATTAATTTTGAATAATTCAAAGTGTCAGAATTTTTCCTTTTACAAAAAGGAAATGACGTCATAAAAATTACAATGGAAAAGCACAAATAATTATCGTTTTAAAGTTAGCAATTATTTTATGTCGCATTAAAAAACTATAAAGGGTAAAATAAGGAAATTCTGTTGCTGGCTACAGGCAAGATGTAGTATTTTTAATCTTAGCTACTTTTAGAAACATGTAACAAACTTTTTCCAAAATTTAAAATTTTGAAAATTAAAAATAATTTGACATTAAGGCAAGGCATTTCTTTTAAACACTAAAACGATCAAAATTTTTACCTACCTGGAACAACCATTGCAGTCAATTTGACTTCAATAAGGAAATGAGCCTAAATATTTGATTTTTAATTCAAATGTCATTATAAAAACTTTGAAGAAGTCATTTTTAATAGTTTTAAAATTTTGCACTATTACTTATGATAGTATTTTAACATCTCAATAATTAGCATTATTTTCAGGAAAAATAATAACATAATAAAACTGTTACATACTATTGTAGATATTAGCACATGATTTGAAATAAAAGTTACAAAAGAAAATTTTCTTAGCAGTTTCCTCTAGGTTATAGGTATAACTCACATTTTTGTTTTGGGTGGGAACAACGGGTGAGCATTTTATCAAGGGAGTTTTTTACTTGCAGTTTTAAACAAGTACGGCGAGAGGCGAGCATATAGTTTCTTCGTAAAATAATATAACTAACTCAATTCAACAAATCTCAAAATAAAGGAATTTCGAGAAACTTATGAATTTGTGAAACTTGGGAAGCGTTACACGCTT
This sequence comes from Parasteatoda lunata, assembly GCA_949128135.1. Classification (NCBI taxonomy): domain Eukaryota; kingdom Metazoa; phylum Arthropoda; class Arachnida; order Araneae; family Theridiidae; genus Parasteatoda; species Parasteatoda lunata. The sequence continues at coordinate 50,689,214 of OX421976.1, forward strand.
TAGAAAAATTCAGGAAAATTGGCAAAAATGAGCAAAATTAATTTTCATTCAGGAAATCATTATATATCTTCTTATTTGATGAAATAGTTCCACGCTAAAAAATTAAGCATTGAAAAGATTAAGTTTTCAGGAAGTTTTTTAGAATTATGAACTATTAAAGCTTCCATAATTGCGTATTATATTCGAAATATAGACTTTTTGTTTTAGTTGATGAATATACATAATAATAGCTTTTTTAAACTGAACTAAAATGTTAAAAAAATATGCAATGTAGTTGTAGCTTTGTTAGTTCGTGGGATTTTTCTATAATTTAGCCGCATTATAATAGCTTTGAAAATTATTTTTGTTCATAAGGAATACAAAAGTTCTTACGATGTAAAAATACATTCGTTGGGGTATTTCAAAGGAACGTTAAGGAATGTTCAATAAGCTACTTTTCTCGTTGTCAATCCTTAATTATATTAAACAGTTCAAGAATTATTTGTTTATAAGTTCAGCAGCAAACTGAAATTTAATCCAAGTTTAATGGTCTTTTTCTCTATCTACTGATAAATTTTTTAACGACAAGAGTTGTTTATTGAACTTAATTAGTTTCCCTTGCTGTAAAATACAAATTAGAATCTTTCACAAACATTTACTCTTTTTCGAATGGTTGGTCAAGTTAGTTATTTCTAAGCTGAATCATATCTCGAAGCGATCTGAATCGAATCGAACGGTTGACAATTGCGTAAACAATTATGAGGGGTAAGAACAACATAGAGAACAAAAGAAAATTTTCTTTGTAGTAAAATAAAAAAAAAAACACACGCTTGTAGCGCCTCACAGCGTCGGACTGGTCCGGCGCGTAAATACGAAACTGCTTGCTGAATCGAAGTATCGCTCTCAAATCTCTATCATTTTGTGAGCTCGTATAATTTTTTGAGCTCATTATGAATTCGAATAAAATTCGCTTTAATGCTTTAAAGACATCAGAAAGTTAAGCGAAGTCAAGTAAACTGGTATAGTTATTTTAAGGTTTAACTCGTTTAGTGTTATGCGTATATCTAGTGCTTCAGCATATCTCTAGTGTCCAGCATATTTAGCTTTCCAGTATTTAAGTTTATCTAAAAATGTGGTAAATATTTCAAGGCTCATTTCTAAAATGATGAAAAAACTTAAGAATAAACTAATCATAAGAATATTATAAAATATTCATAATGATTTCATAGTTATTTAAAAAAAAAATAATTATAATATGTACATACCGTCATTTTGAGGAAATAAGTAGAAATTGTGTCGCCACTATCAAACAATGTTTTATTACCATTCATTATAAATAATCACCCTGTGGCTGATGGTGGCTGTTAATTCTGCTCTATAGAAAATTATGTACTCTGAAATATAAATCTAAGTGGTCCCCAAAAGTTTCCTTATTATATGCTTTCAGCAGAGATTATAGATAACCCAAAACTATTATCTTATCCTTATATGCCGTTTATTTGTTTGATGTTTCCATTAAAAGCAAATACTTTAGTGAAATCTTGATACCTTCAAAAACTGTGTCTTTGTAAACTCCATATTCTTTGTATTAAAAGAATAAGTTTCCACGTTAACACCATCTTTTAGATGAAATGTTGTTTTTGATTTCTGTTAAAAACTAATATGCTTACTAATATTCTTATTCTAAAAATTAATATATAATGGTTTTATTATTACTTAATTAATATCGTACCTCTTATTAAAAGGTCTGTCTCAGCTCTCTCCTGTCCATTTGTATTGTTCACAATGCAGACATATTTACCGCCATCTTGAATATTAGCTTTTCGAATTAAAAGTGTACCATTGAGTTCAGTAATCCTTTGATTGGATGTATCAATTCTTTTTATTACATGCGAAGGACCATCGCGTAGTCTGTACCACCTATAAGAATAATATCAATGTTAGATGTTCAGCCTACATTTATTGAGATATAAACAATCATTAGTTTAAATGTATAAACTTTTGTTTCTTTTCATAAACTGTCATTTTAACTGTCATTAGATAAATAGCTGTCATTTTAAGTAAAAAGTTAGTGAATTTGAGTAATGAAGCTTTGTATTTTATCTGTTGATTATAAGAACTGAAGAGAACCTGATTTGCCTTTAATACTTGTCGGCAAGTTTTAAACTTACAAGATATATAAAACAATTAATTTAAGCATATAACCATAACCTTAAATTATTCGCGCCATAATATTTGCACTGTTGCTGTTTTAATTTGCATCCATCATATATACATTTTTAAGATTGTTCGTTGAACGCCAATTACCAAATATAGTTGGTACTGCTTTCAAATCCAAAATTGTTCGTTGACTGTCAATTGCCAAATACAGTTGGTTCCGATTTCGAATCCGAAAAATATTTATAGACAGTCACTTATCAAATATTCTCTGAGATATGCGAGATTTTAAATCAAAGCGAAATTGAAAAAAAGAAATAATTCATAAGTAATAATATCTTTTCGTGAGAAATTTGTTTAAAACTATATATTTTGAGTAGTTTTGCATTGAGCTTGTAGGTTTTCACTCTTTTATATTAATACAATATTAATATATTCCTTAATATGAAATTTCAATGTCGACAAATAAAAATAGGTCATTATGCAACCAATAACATCATAAATTAAAAATTAATTATTGTTTTTTAGTTAAGTTTTACATGATATTATATTAAATTATATAATTTGGAATGCAAATTTGAACTTTTGAACGAAATTAGTTCAATACCTTTTGTGAAATAATTATAAATAAATAAATTAATATTTTTAAATTTTTGATTTGTTGGAACTGTCCAGTCTATTTCAATTGTTCTTAGAAAACTATTACAATGCATCGTAAAAGGAATAAATGCTTTGTAATAATTAGTTTTTTTAGAGACCATTTTTGAACAAGTCTTTTATTTGTACTCGATTTTGTAACAGAAATACTAATCTGCACAAGTTAATTATCATATCCCTTTATATTTATCATATCATATTATATCATTATATTTATCATATCATATATATTTATCATATCATATTATATCATTATATTTATCATATCATATATATTTATCATATCATATTTATCATATCTTATCCATTAAAGTCTCTCCTTCATTAGTATTTATCTAAGTATGACTCATAAACGTGGATAGTTTTATTCTCCTATTTTTAGTAAAATACATATAAACATATTTTATTTTAATTATGCATAAAATAATTATTACTTGTGCATATATAAATGAAAATAGGCTCATTTTACATTTAGAAGCAATGAAAACAAACGGATTTCAAAGATATATATTAATAATATATTTTTTTGCAATTTCGAATTTCTTCAAATAAATTATTACAAATTTCTCCAAACATTAGTTTGATCTAAAAATATATTTTGATAAAGACTATTGAAAGAAGAATTTTGCTATAAATGAATCCATCTATTACAAAACTTATTATTTGAAGTCTTTAAACATGTATTCTCACGAATCATTGATAATTTAAAGTGAAGTTGTCTACAAACATTACTTATTTGAAGGTTCATTGATACAAAGATCTCTTTGAAGTGCATAGAATTGAGTATACAATGTCAAATGTTCATCTCTGTATCATTGATGGTAACTATTTACCTGCATTTCACTTCAATATCCTTATCTGAGTTATATTGAAATTCCACAGCACTGAGCAGATTGAGAATTACAGATTCAAAGGATCTAGATCTGGATATAAGCAGCTTAATTTGGTTGGCAGCTGACGGTATTGAGGGAGTTGTTTCTAGATTAAAGTAAATCTAAAAAGGAGGTGGGATTGGAAACTTATCTAATATTGATTTGTTTACATATTGATATTTATTTGCTTTTACTTCATAAAATGATATTAAAAAACGGGGAATTAATTATTAATAAAATTAATTGAATACTTCGCAAATTAAAATCGATTATTGAAATATGAAATTTTTTAATGATAAAATTTAGTGATTTTCTAGTAGTAAGGAACAGTAAAAAAAATTCTGAAATTTTTTTAAATAATTTGAAGATTTAAAGTAAAAAAAGAAAGATTTATATATATATATATATATATATATATATATATATATATATATATATATATATATATATATATATATATATATATATATATATATATATATATATATATATATATATATATATATATATATGTATATATATATATATATATATATACATAGAGAGAGAGGGATATAGCAGTGTCTTAACTAAAATATGATCGTTCCTGAATTAGGAAAACATTTAAACCTAAAAATTAATTTGTATTGATATTAACTCTTTAAATGAAATAAAAGAATATTAAAATTTTGTGCTAATATCAGTTTAGTTGTTGTTAGTAATATCACAAAAGCAGCGCTTTAACCTTTTGGATTTCTTTTCTTTAACTGACTTATTGCAAGTGAGGAGAACATTAATTGTGTAACATTTGAGAAAAAAGTTGTATGTTTTGACTACTCTGAATTAAAGCAAAAATAATATGTGTGCATAGGGTGCTGGGAAAAAAGAATGCTTTGAATAACTTTTGATCTCCTAACCAAATGTTTGCCTATTCGAATTTCATTGTTCGATGGCCTCACGTTGAATATTTAAATTATTTCATGCACTATTTTCAGTAAAAAAAAAATCAGACACAAACCGTTCTGTCATTGAATAAACATGTTTTTTTATTCATATCCGGATTTGTGACCCTTAAAAATATAAGGGTAATCTCAATTTTGAAAATAAGGTCCCATTAACATGATTAGGAGATTGGTCAAATGTTTGGACCCCTTAATGTTAATTTCCCGCGTTGAGTATTTCAAGTTGCATTAAAAGTGTTAAAGTACATAAGTTTTTTTAAGCTACTGTAATCTACGTAGTATTTAATAATAAAATAAGAAATTTGAGTAGAATCTGCTGATTAGTTCTTGAAAATTAAAAGCTTTAAAATACGATTTCTTTAAAATGGTGAATTACGCAGAAAATGAAATCAACATTACAAGTTACAAATTTCCTTGCAAATTTTACAAATTTTTATGCAGGAGTTTTACAATTTTGCAAATCTCTAGATAAAGCCATCTTGACATTATTTCTCAGTTTCCAAGTACTCCTCATACTTTGAGGGTCAAGAATCGGAATCTGTTGGAGAAAAAAAAAACAATGTTCATTTGGAAAAAAATACGTCTTGTGTCTGATTTTGTAGCACTTAAATTAAAGTTTGCACCGATGATTAATTAGCATATTTAAAGATGGGTACTCGGACAATTTTGATTGGTTCCTTTCACGTGAAGTTCAGATTATTAAATCAAAAGGCTTACAAGGTGTTTGTTTCATGAGTTCACTGCGCTCTCTGCAATTAAAACAAATTGCAATCTGTATAACATTGTTTGAATTCCATTTAAAACTTTCTAATCGAAGTTAATTAAAACTTCATTCGTAATATATTTGTATTGCTTTTTGTGTTTATTTAAATATTATATTTATTATTTTTTGTAAATAATATTTTCCGTCGTAAAATTAAATACTCATTACAAATTTACATACTCTTTGATTGTCAAATAGTTCATTCAGACATGCTTTTAAAATTATATACATAGTAGTTAGTAAGATCAGATTTAAATAAATGATATATTACCATCCCTTTAGGATTAGTATTACCTAATTCCTTACTTATTTTCATGCTGATCATAAGCAGCAACTTATTTGCAATATATCCTGGTATTACATAAAAAGAATATAAATAAAACATATATCTATGTACGTAACTCTTTTATAAATAAGATATATTAAATATAAGTCACAATAATTATTAATGTTTTTTTCATTCTAGTTATTATCGAAAAAATACCTATGTCTTTTTAATTAAAAACCATTTTCAAATGTGAAATTTTTATATCATTTTCTGTATATATATTATTAGTTTCTATTTATATTAATTTCACAGCAGCATAAAAGCATACAATTAAACTTAGCATGGATAAAAGAGTAAGCCTTTAAAATAAAAAGAATATCATCATAAATGTAAATTGGTATTTTAAGGTGTGTATTGAAATCCTTTATAGACATAATATTTAATAAATCATATTAATATTTCTAGCAACAATATGCAATAGCATTTAGCAATTTAGCATTTTTCAACACATTTTTTATTTTAGTTTTAAATTGATTTTAATTCAATTTTACGTAATTGTGTACAAAACCAATTAGAGGTTTTAAAAGACCTTTCTTTTTTTGTCTTTATTTTAAAGAAATTGAATACACTGAACGAAAAGTTTAGTAAAAATGAGCCTGACCTTTACTTAGAGACAGAAAATAGTAAATAAGCGTGTTTGCAAACTGATAAAAAATGGTTTTCAACAAATCAATACACAAAGATGTTTCTTTTCTAATCTATACATTTTGAATAAAACGAAAAATTTATTTTTTGTGCATTTGTTATTTTATAAATACTTAATAGTTTAAGAAACAATAAAGCAATTATAACAATTATTTGAAATATTCATAGGCAATTTCCATTAACAAGTTTTGATATTATTAGTAAATTATTTAAGTACATTCAAAAAAAAAGAAAAATATGACGTTAAGATCATTACTTAAATTTAAAAATTCTAAAAATGAAGTTAAAAATATTAAAATGTAGTCTTATGCAGAAAACTAACCTATCTTAATCAAAGGATAGAAGCAAACGACCCGATGGAGAATTATCTTCAAAGATTTCCTTGAAATCATTTAAATGAGTAAAAAAAATGAAAGCAATTTTAAGTGAAGTAAAGTAATAGAAGGAAAGTTAATTTCCGAGTAGCTTAATTATCCCCCCGGTTAACTCAGAGAGAAATTTTAGAAATAAGAGAAGAATTGAACGAGAAAAGCCTGAGCCTACTTTGAGAAGCATTTCCCGTAATTAACAGTTTTAGGTAAAATGAGTTTGAAGGTTTGGGTCGGTTGTATCTAATTTTATACTGGATCAAATAAAATTTAATCTATTGCTATGGATAAGTTATGTAAAACTGTGTTATAAAGAGGGAATATTGTCAGAGGTTTTATTTTCCACAGTATGTAATTTTTTTCTGATTAGGTTTCATTTTTCTTACTAATATTAAACTATAAAATTTCCTTTTTTAACTTATGCAGTTTTACCAATTAACAATTTAGCGAATGTAATACTCAGTTTAACTCTTTTATATAAACATATATACATAGGTTTCATTTTATCTTACTAATATGAAACTATAAAATTTCCTTTTTTAACTTATGCAGTTTTACCAATTAACAATTTAGCGAATGTAATACTCAGTTTAACTCTTTTATTTAAACATATATATTTAATATCAATATATATATATATCAATATTGAAACAATATTTCAAATAATATAAACTAATGTTTAACTGTTCTAAGCATATTTTTCTGTTTCTTATTTTGCGAATATTACTAGAAATTATTTATGTAGTTTACTGTGGAGACATGTTAATAGTTTCCGATTGCCCTGACTCATTTTTGATTTAGGTAAAAAGAAATCAAATAGTGATGCAAAAAGAAAGACTTAATCACAATTCCTTCAAATTTTTATTGAATTAAAAGCAAATTACAATATTTATGAAATATTCACTGCCAGCCGCAATTACATCTGACATGATTTGATTCAATTTGTATTTATTTTCGCTTGATTTATATCCAAAAACAATGTATCAATAACACAGTAATTCAATTTGACAAAAAATTTATGAAATAAAATCAGAAATTCTGGAAAGAAAAATTTATACCTGATTCCAAGAATTTTCTGCATGAAATGTTTTTAAACTGTTATATTTCTCTTATAAATGAACTATATGTTTTTGAATATATTATAGTTTTCGGAACACCGGAAGCACGGAAGACCGAACTTATGTTACTCTGTATGACCGACTTACAACACGTATGACTTACAATTCCAACATTAAGTGACAAAATATAAATGCAGCAATATTACAAGAAAAAAAACTATGTGCATTGCTAGAAAATTTTGAAAAGTAGAAAAACGTGAAATCAAACTCATAATCTAAAAAAAAAATTAAGTATTTAAATTTTTATTTTCATTTCAGAAGCTATAAATTTACACAAATCAAGTGAAATAAAGTGATTTTTACAAACATTAAATATTTCAAAATATCTTAAAACACATCTCAAGGAAACCGAAGAAAATCACTATTAATTATTATTTCTAATAGTAATTTTTTTTTATCAATTTCTGACGTTTATAGCATTCTCTATGTAGAGACAGTTATTTTAGTAAGATTCTTTAATTATTTGAACACTGGTGTCTGTATGTTATTTGTTCGCTATGGAAACTGACTCACTTGGGAACTATAAAACTTGTTCACTATGAAAAAGACTAATCAATAGCCTATCATATTTTCTATTATAAACAATTTTACTGTTATGAAAAGATTATAAATTGGTTTATATTTGAAAAATAGTATTGACATATTTTAAAATAATATGTTACGATTAATATATTTAGCTGTTTACATTAATGATCGCTGATTGTTATTAGTAATCACCAAGTATTTTGGTTAAATTAATTATTATATCTGACTTCATAATTGTTACTGATTATTATTAATAACAATGGAGAAAAATATTTTTTTTTGTTCTTTTGCATGAGATTTTTTAACGGATAAAGGATATTTTCACGTCACTGATTTCAAATCAGCAAACAGTTTCTCTCTTCAAGCAATAGATTTTAGTAAAAATTACATTTTTAGTCTGTTTTTGTTCCTTCAAAAAGTTCAAGTTTAAAAACATTATCATTTTTATTAAGCATTAGGACACATCATCAGGATTAAAATTGCATAGAAACCCATGACCGGGAATGTCGTAATACACTGCTAGGACTACGTTATGAGCTGTTTCGACTTGTGTTTCTGAATAGGTCACATTGAAAATAATTATAGGTCACATTGAAAATAATTAATATATTATGGGGCGAACAAAGTAAATTTATTTAATATTATTATAGATATTGTAGGTCGAAATATATATAGTGTACTTGTATTGGGATATAGTAATGATTAAAAAAACATGCAATGATTGAATTTCATAATAAACAAATATATGAATTTCAAATATGTTATGTCGCAACTAAAGCAAGCAAGCAAAAAAAAAAAAAAAAAATTAATAGGGCCAAACAAAACGTATGTAAATACAATTACTTATAATTGTCAATTAAAAGGACACAGATGAAGAAATTATAACATTAAATCTGAATCAAAAGTAAAATTCGATTGCATTCTGCCATAAATAAATAAATTATCAATTAGTAATTTCCACATAATTATGAAATTTTGATTGGAAATGTCGCAAAGAACGAACTATGCTTGAGATGATCATACATTAAATTCATACCACACACTCTAATAAAAATAAAATTTACTAAGATAAAAAGTTCGGCGAGAACCAATGTTCATTAATTAGCAATATAACTTTCAAAGTGCTGACATAAAACTGAATTTTAAAATTTGTAAACTAATTAAAAAGTTATTCTTGTATTCGTGAATATAAGGTTTTACAAATGATATAAAAAAACCATAAAACATAATAATTACACTTCTATGTATAGTGAGTGTAACGCATAAATTACTAAGAAACATACTATTTATCGGTAATAATGATCGCATTTAGTTGAAATGCAAGTTAAGTATTACAAGATTTGTGTGTTAAAAATTTTAATTTTGCATTTAAGAAACATTGTATGGTTTCAAGATGTTTGGCAGAATCAAATAAAATAATTATGAAATATTCGAAGAATTATTATTGTGTGAAAAAAAGAGCTTTTAACTGTTGAAGTCTATTTTTCCATTTCAGCCTAGTTTTTAGTTTGATAAAAAGAAGATAATAGAAATATCTCTCCTTTTTTGAGAAAGTGGGGGTGACAATTTTCCTGATACTGTTTTTCCCATTGAAAGCAACAAACAGGGTTCTGAGGTTCGTATGATCAGGTATCTGCGTTGTCACTCTTTGAGGTTGCAGATGGTCTCGCAGAAGATATACTCTTTTGTCCTTATCAAACGCACGGCGTTATATTCACAAATTCATTTCGTCATTCAATCCTCTATCTCCATAGGGTATGTTCTTTAACTGTTGACTTTTGGGGAAGGGTTTTCTTTAGCACCTGTTTTCCCCAATTAAAGAAACTGCCAGAGTGAGGAAACTGGAATCGACCAGGAGCTTTACAACTTCCTGTTGTCGAAGAGGCAATAAAATATTGTCCAGGCATTCTAGAGTGAGATAAAAGTAACACTGATGCTGTTAGTGATTTTAAATGGCCACCCCCTGCAGCGCTTTCTCATTCATTCCCTATCCTGATCCTCATGTTTCAAAAGATAAGAGTCAGTGTACTTGACTCAAAAAACGGTGGAGTTGAAAGTGAGGGATCAAAAGTCATTCATAAGGGAGAAGATTATTCTTCTTGAAATCCTCAGAACATAGTTTAATGAGGGATAACGTAGTAACAGCCAAGCATTAAATTTGCAGATTTAATTTGTTTTCAAATTCCATTAAGAATTTGACCATTTTCAACACAAATATGCTTTAAAAAAAGGAATTAATGGTTTTAGGAAATGAAAGGATTAAATGTAAATAAAAAATTAAATTGCTGCGTTACACAAAGTGTAAATGTGACAGTTCATTAAGAGGAAGCACTCCTAGCCGCATGCATCTCCTGTTTGCCTGGGTGCAATGTTTGTATGCAATGTATGCAATATTTGTACCCTGATGATTTGCTCTAACTCCTCTAGCAATCTATTTTCACGACTATGTTTATTTAACACGTATATATATATATATATATATATATATATATATATATATAACAATTTAAAACTCGTAAAAAATATAAATTATAAATTTGTCATTTTAAAAAATTCAGCTTTAGCAAAAATAAAACGAGAGAAAAGAATATTATTTTAAAATGACTTATTTATTGTTAATATTTTCTTAACCTTTTTTTAATGGTTAATAAAATTTCATCATATAACTTTAAGTGCTTTACTTGTTTTTTTCCCCTAATTAAAAAAAAAAGCCTAAAATTTGGTATTTTATATTATTCTCTTAAAAATGCGCTATCAAAAAACGATAATTCCTTTGCCATGTTGATAGTGGATATGAATTTGTCTTCAATACTCGTTAAGGAAAATGAACATTTGAATTAAAAACATTTTAATTTAATAGAATTGAGCAGACAAGATACTTCACAATAATCATCACAGACTCAACGTCTTTGATCTAGATCAAATTTTTAGCTAGATATCTACAAAAAAAAACTAATTGTACTAACAATAATTTTTTTAAATTAGAACTCATTAATAAGACCAAAAATATTTCTATCATTAGGAGCAAAATTAATTCAGATTTTAAATACCCACTTCGAACTAGGCAAGATCAAGTATTTGTATAAATGCAAAAAAAAAAATTTCTCCTGTGTAATAAACAATGAAGTCTGGACAACATAATAATTTGTTAAAATTTGCATTACAATTTTGATTGAAATATACAAAATAACTTAATACATAAGATATGTTAAAAAATATTATTATTTTGTGTTTATCTTAATAAAATGAATGTTAAATTTTATATTAGAGCTTTGAAATCTGAATTACTAAAGTAAATACATTAAAATAAATCCATAAGATTTTTAGAATGTCATAAAATTAATGAAATCACTATTTGTGAAACGATATTGGAATTCATGAAATATATAATTTATAAAAAGGGTAAAATACATTTTTACCTTCATGGTTCTATAGTTATTAGTGATTTTAATACTTTCTTAAATATATTCTTTTAGATAAATATTTATTTTACAAAGAAAGTTTATATTTTTACTATTTAATTCAGCACTTCTTTGAAATACATTTTTGAGAATAGTGATTTCACACAAATCAAATTAATAAAATTAAAATAAGAATAGGAGACCAGCATTTATTTTGTAAACACATCTATTTATGCGGAAAAAATATTGTAACTTGCTGTTAAAATTGCATTAAATATAAATTAATGCAAATTAACCATACAAAGAATTTTAAAATTAAGGTTAATATATTAAGTAAGTCCATATAATAAATAATAAATAGGTAGAATCTTAGTGAAAAATCGCATTTCTTTACTCATAAATAAATTACACATTCTAGTATTTTTTTTTTCGAACTTAAAATTAATATTTATAAACAATGTTGTAGTTGCTGTAAAGACATTGGCTCATGGCGTGATGGTGTGAGGTTTTAAAAAAAAACATTTATGCATTCAAGCATAAAATTTTCTGTTATTTTTTCTTCAGTAATTTGTTAAAATGCTGCTCTTTTGCATAGAACTAAATGCATTTGTTACAAATATTTAAGTTTAAAGAAACACTATGACAATTAGCAAAGATTTATCTATTTTTGTAACAAAATGTTAATTTGTTTTGTTAACAAATGTAAATGTTGTTTGTCACAAAACGTATTAATTTACTTACTACAAAAATATTAATATTGTTCGATGGCATAATTGACTCCATTGGAAAAATTTAAAAAATTATTTTTTATAAATTCAAAATTATTTTTCCCACAGTTTGTAGCAAATTAACTTGCACAGCATTTCTTTAGATTATTCCTATAAAACCTATTCTATCAAATTCAATTAACCTTTTAGATACTCGAGCTTCCTTATTCTGTCTATAAACATACTAGTTATGCAAAACTTAATATGATTAAAGAATATTTAAAACAACAATTTACAAATTCCATAAACCAAATATACAGACATTTAAACATTTTACACTGAAATCCAAAATAACACAAGATGCGCTGCCACAATATTATTACATTTTTTAATTTCAAAATCACTCTTATCAGTTTTTGAACACAAAACTCAATAAAATCTCTAAAATATATTAAGTTATTCTAGAAAATAAATAAAACAAACAGAATCAAGTAAATATTTAATTTTCTTTTTCTTCTATTTATTCTTATTTGGAAAAAGTAATTATTAATATCAAAAAATTATATGCTTTATCCGATAAATTTAATCTAAATAACTTGATGTATCCAAATCGGGTGGTTAATTAGCTAAATTTCAAATTACGCTACTTTCTATGTGATCTGAATTAAATTATTTTTTTTAAAATATTAATCAATCATGTTCTATTTTAAAACTACTACATATCCATTTAAATATTTTATACTGTAAAAATATTTTAAATAAATGATTATGTTGTTTTTTCAAAAATTTAAGCTATAGCTTTTGGCAAGAGAAAAATCATAATTATTTTTGGAAGAAAAGTAAATGGATTTTTGTTATTAATGAATCTACGTAAGCGAAAAATATCGAGAATGTGATACTTAATGATTTTTTTATGGTTACTGTCATTATCTATGACCATTTTCCATGTCTGCATGCATAAGCATTACGACATCAATTAATTTTTAATTACTTTGCTTCCTGATCTTATTCTATTTGAAAGGTTTTGCTCAGACTTAAAAACCAATATCAGGTTTTATTTTTCAAAGAATGCTATAAAAAATCTACCAAAGTAAATTTTTTTCGTAATAGCGATTGCTAATTTTTCATTTGCAATGGATTAATGGTTCTATGTTTATTTTAAAAAATATGAAGTATAAATTTTAAAAAAAATATGCAAAATGATATTGTAAAATATATATTTCAAACTATGTAGTATTAATAATAAAAGATATGTTAGAAGATTTTTTCAATGCATTTGTAGTTATTAATAAAAATATGAAACTTAATAATCATTACAAATCAAACATAAAATTTAAAAATATTTATTTTAAGATTTCAAAAATATTCATGTTAAAAAAATATTCATATGAAAAAAAAGTTTATGTTTTGCATACTTTGAAAGAACCTGAATATGTTCCTAAACTGATTAGATAAATCTAGAGAGAAATATAATATTAAGGAAATATAGATATGATATGTTGAGAATTTGAACATCAATATATGCACTGTTGTATTGCTGGATGCATTAAAAAGGCTGTTACTGCAAAGTTCACAAGAACAAAATTGGCAAAAGTACAATAGATGTTATAAAAAAATGTCTATGAAGACTATAAAAAAATTTCTATAAAGAAAAAAATATAATTCTGGCTTATACAACCCAAACTATATGGTATTTCAAACATCCATTTGGTAATTTTTCTGTTTATATGGTAACGGTTTACAGGAAATTCTGGTTTTGGAAAGGGGAAACGGTTTACAGGGGTTCTGGTTCTGGTTTTGGTTTCATTTCTTGTTAGCACACATTTAGTAAAAACACTAAACTGAAAAGTAAATTTAACTGAATAAATGGTTTACTAAAATTATTATAAAAATACCAAAATTTGTAGTTACTTCGTAACTTAAACAAAATTTTCGCTCGGAGCATATACCAGGAAATGGTTTCGTCAAAAACGAAGACAATCTTGTAAGGTTTGAGCATCCATTTTTTTTGTAGATGTATGAGGACTTCATATTTTTTGTACTATGCATTCATTTTTGAAAAAAACCCAAATATTTTTATCAAAATAATGCTTTAATATAATATTGAATTAAAGTAACAAATAATATTTTATGTAAGCTAAACAATAAAATAAAAATTTTTAAGTTGAATAATTTTGTAAAAAATATATATATATATATATATTTCGTGTAAAAATTTCATTTAAAGTCAAAGAATGATATAGATATTTGCCTAAATGATATAAAAAGAAAATTGAGCATAAAAGTTTTTATAAACGAATAAAAAAACAAGTGACGCTCTAGTAGCAATTGATCAAACATTAAAAAAGTTCTAACAAATACAAGCAGTTTATCTATTCCTTCAACTCATCTTAGGGTTGATTTATTCAGTCTTCTTGAATCTAAAGAACAAGACAAGATACTTCAACTATTTCCTTTTATTCTTTCTTATTCTTCAGCTTCAAATACACGACTGATTCTCCGTAAAAAGGTATTTTTTCTGAGATAAAAGACATATTTATCTTTATTAATAGACGAAAAAGGAGCATTCAATGTCTCTATTGTTTATTCGGATTTCTGAAAAGGCTTAGCTCTTTGGTTTATCTGAAGGATAAAACGACTCTTTAATAACTCTTTGTGAGCAGATAAAAATTGTCCCTCGTTAAAAAGATACCAAATCAAATTCAACGAACGATATGGCTAAAGGAATCAGATAAATGTAGAAGTTATTATTTGAAATAAAATATGCTTCAGAAAGTTCTACCAATTATTTTTAATTGCTGTTAATGTTTTTTAATCTTATTAATTTGATTCAGCAATGCATAAAATTTCTGTTTTAAATATAATTAATAATTTTATAAATGTGATTAATCATACTCTTGTGTTATATTTTCGATTCATATTTCAGATGTAATATATAAAATTCATTTTTTTTAAATATCATGAAAGTTATTCTGACATTTGATAACCTTTTAAACCTTCATAAAAAAGATCATAAATTGTCGTTATCCTCAAAAAGAGAATTAGTTGCAATAACTATTGGAAAAATTGAAATTTGTTTTAAAAATGTTAAGGAAATGTAACTGTCCTTAATTAGTTTTTGAAATTTTAAGAAAAAAAATATGAGTAAATATATGTCCAATTAATTAAGAAAATAAATGCCAACATAAGATTATTTCAAAAATAACTGAAATGGTAGTTTATGTTTTAAGTACAAAATTAAAGATGTATATATTGCTATAAGAATTTTTTTAAAACTATTTCTAAATTAATTGGAGAAATATGATTTTATTTTAATCTTTTTTTCTAATAATATTTTTCAACTTAACATTAATAATGTATTAAAAAATGTCAAACTTCATTTTTTTTTAGTTTTTTAGTTGTTGAACAACAATGCAAGCGTATTATGAGAAGAATTACTTAAATGTCCATTAATTAAATTCACAACATGTATGCAATGAATTTTTTTTCTTTCATTTATAAACTTTATTTTACTTGAGATATTTTTAATGTATTCATTCATTCTTTTCAATTTTCTGCAATATTTAATGAAATAGATTTATAAATTTAAAAATTTTATCGAGTTCTTTTTATATAAATTTTCGTTGAACTCAATACTTGATCTTATTGCAAAATTTCAATTCACGAACATATTTCAAAAATCTGTAATGGTTCCTGTAGAAATTCGTTAATTAAATAAGCTCAGATTATATAACATTTTTACTTTAGAACATTAGAGACAAAGAATTAAAGTAAAATGCAATTGTTAATATAATATTTCTTTTCAGTTCACGAGAAAGCAGTACATCATGTTCAATGTCACTCGCCAACCCAATATTTCTATCAAAGTTTTTCTCCGCTTTTTTACTGTTTTCTTTGTCGTGTTTAAAACATTCAAATTATCCGTTTAAAATATCTGTAAAATAAGAATTCTGTTTATACTCTCAATTTTCCACTTTCTTCTTCCTAACATTTTTTCTACGCAGTTAGAATTTTTATAATAAATTTATGGAAAAATAATTGGCAGCAGTGTAAACATTCAATTAAACGTAAAGTTTACGGTACAGACAATTTTTTTTATCCTTACGGTTTTGATACCGCTTACAACTAGTATTGTTAAGAAACCATGAAATCAAAATATAATATTTTTTTAACCATTTAACTAGAATTTAACTAGTCATTGTAGTTAGGATATACTAGCCTTTTCAAAAGATAAAGGACATTGGAGTCAAGTTGGGGTTGTGTAAACCGTGGAATGTGGTTTACTTAGTTAATTTATTGTTTCACCAATCGTAAGAGACATATAAATTTTTAAGTAAAGCTGTAGGGTGCTGCCATCTGTGCGCGAATGAGAGTATCGTATTCTAATAGTCCAAGGTTACACATTAGGAAGTACAGGAGACATGAAACTCTTCACGTTTCGAAGAGAATAGAAGAAATATTGTGGTCTCAACGCTAGGACTCGAACAGCCTTTCGTAGGTCATCAAATTTGACAGATTAGCCAACTTGGCAATAATATGTACCCAGCTTCAAGGAAGTAAGGGGCTTCATTAGGGGGTTCTAGTAGGTGCTATAAAATTATTTTGTTCATCCCTATAAGGTGAAAACAGTTAAAAAACGGTTTTTCTTAGTATTTTGAATACTAGCGTATTTATGGTTATTAGATTGTTTTGTTTGAATATGGTAAAATAACAATCAGGATGCTGTTATTGAACAATTCTTTCCGAGAAATTTCAAACAATGTACGTTTCTATTATGATCAGATTATAAAAGTTAATCTGTTTTTTTCTTATTGATTTCCTTGTTGAAATAGCATATAAATTTAAATATAAGCTTTATTGCTTTTAAGCTCAGTTACACTAAAATTTCAACACCAAATTGCTTTTATGTTTTCTAATTAATTCTTGGTTGCTATAAAAATATACATGTTTAGTAATTTCTTAGGAATGTTTTTCAATTTTGTATTCATTTTCTAAAGTTCTTTTCCTGACAGGCATAGTCTCATCTAAAGATTATTACCTAAAAAAATATTTAATTACTGTTTAGTTGTGACATGGTTGTGCATTTAACTTTAGTATAAAACCTTAAGTTCGGAAAAAATAATAAAATCAAAAATAAATATAAATAACTATTTTATAACTAAGAATAAAATTTCATAGGAAGTCGATACCCTTATAAGCTTTACTTATTTATTTTATGCTGATACATTATAATGTATCTACTCACTGCAGAGGTGATATTTGATGTGTGAACCTGATATTTAATTTTTTATATTACAGAACGAAATAAAATACTGTGAAAAATAGAAAAATATATGTGTACCACATGCATGAAAATATTTCTGGATCCTTTATTTGTGTATCCAAAATATTAAAAATAAATAAATTCCAATGGTAGAATGATTTATGCTGAAACAAATCAGTTTCTCGTGCTGCATGATTCTGATCATAATAATGCTCTATTCCAAATTTAACAATTTTTTTCAATATACAAAGAAAATAACTATCGAAACGTATGGTCATTTCATCCAACGAAAAAACGCGTTTGAATAAACCAGTTACATTTCACATCAAAATGTTGCTATAAATTTTCTCTATATCAAAAAAAAAAAAAAAATAAAAATAAAAATTATATATATATATATATATATATATATATATATATATATATATATATATATATATATATATATATATATATATATATATATATATATATATATATATATATATATATATATATATATATATATATATACCCTTTGTAGCACTTACCGAAACGTAGAATTTTAGATAAATTGTCTTTTTAGCTTACGAGCAACGTACTAAAATTTTTGTTGCACTTCTTTCATGCTAAAGTTTAATTCACAGATTACATGAAAATCCCTTTGCCAAATATGTTACTGTGGGAAAAATATAAACTTTAAAAGCATATATTGAGAATAGTGTATTTTCATATATATGTATTGAAAACAATGCAATGAGAGATAGAGTTCCTCGCATATATGGGTGATTCTCACGAAATATGACAATTTACAGTCTCTTCCTCCAAGATCTAATACTATACTACTAAAAGAACTTTTTTTAAGAAAAATTTTAATAAATAGCATTGCTGTTATCATTTTAATATGATCTTGTACTAGCATCGACTGTTTTGCATATTTATAAAATTTAATTGAACTTCAAAATTTCATGTTCCTTGTATGTCACAAACAATATTTCCAATAATAACTAGCTTCAAAACTTCGCATGAATTTTTCAATATCTAATTTTTTTATCTCAACCGTTGTATGCATTTCTAGAATATACGCAGAGGATATTATTTCTAAGAACCTCGTTTAAAATATTTTTTTTTCTGTCAATAATTTGTTTGTCACATAAAAATATGTCATTTTCCTGGCTACTTTTATTTAGTGATTTATAACCAAAATAGATAGAGCCAGTAATCAATATCTTATGCTTATAAATTGATTAGTTGCCATCCTATCTGAACAAGTCTTGTTGCATGAAAAAAGAACAAACTCTATGAGTCTAAATCTATTTCAAAAGATTTTTCAAGGTGAATAGGTTTCCATGTTGACATTTTATTGTCTTCTTGAAATCCTTAATAACATAAACTACATAGATTTATCTGAATAATTTCTAGAAATCTTGTTGTTTTCTGCGGAAAGTAAACGCCTTAAGACAAAATGTTAAAATAAAGTAAAGTTAAATGCTACAAAATGTCAACATTATCATTATCCTGGATATCATTTTCCTGGCATATGAATGCCAAGAATTGTTACCAGAATTTTTTTTAAACAGTTTACTGTAAAGAACGAAAGCAAATATTACCCTAATAAAAAATTCATGTATAATTGTAATATGCTTGAATGTAATCAAAGTTATTTATTTATTTAATGACTGATTATTATACACAATTTCATTTTGTACATATCAGCAACAAAAACATTTTTGATTCTTTCTACAGTGGATAAAAAGAATTAATTTTAAGCAAGTTAAGGCCCACCTAACATAAAGGCTGAAGTTGAGTTACTTACTATTAGCTTATAATGACTTTTTTTAAATTTCTAAGCTAATATATCATTTTCCAGGCATTCAAGATTAGGTGATTTTCTATTTTATTTTTTTCTTGAGCAAATGTCAATAAACTACACTGCTGCCTGTAAGATATTAATAAATGTAACTAAATAAGAAGTAAAAAAAATTTAGATTATTTTGAAGACTTTAAATTTGAAGAAATTTTGTGGAAATTTTATCACCCATATATATATATATATATATATATATATATATATATATATATATATATATATATATATATATATATATATATATATATATATATATATATATATATATATATATATATATATATATATAATTTGACATACCATATGAAATGCATTTTTACGCCATTGAAATAATATCTCCTTTACAATTTTCATTAAGTTAAATTCTTCATTTATATGAAATGTTAAGCAGATAATCTCGAACTTTAAAAAAAAAGTAAACAAAGCCGTCTTTGAAATCCCAGCCAAATTTAGGGACATTTTATATTGAAATAAAATGCTAAGAATTCGTAAAGTCATTTTGGTTTAAAAAGATACAGACTTTTTGTACCATCATTTGATGAATTATTATATAATAAGTTATCTTAAGAACTTCTTTTAAGACGGTAGACGGAAATCCTACTACTTAAAAATATTTCTTCTACATATGCAAGAATTCCACTGCTACGCATATTCTCGGAAAAAAAAGAGGGTAAAATATTTGCAGTAAATAATCCAGACAGATTAAATTGTCAAGGAAAGTGGCGCGTAATTGAAATATGCCCCACAATTCCAAAAATTTTCCTGCCGTGGAATTTTAAAAATGTCTCTTGTAACATATGTGAGCTTTAACGTGAAGCAATAGAAAGAGTAAACAGATTTTCTCTCGATTTACAAAAATAATTTAAGCAGAGGTATGCACCGTTTTAATTCTTTCGGTCATTAAAATTCATTTTATTTTTGGTAGCCTGGAAACTTCTCTTTAAGTGAAGTGCTGTTGATTTAATTGCATTTACGAATGTAGTTGTCATTTTAGGATAAAGTATTTGCTAGAAGAAAAAACAACAGTAAATGTTTGCGTTGGATTTATTGGGAAGCTTTCCTGTCTTAAAGCAGAAAACTGCTATGGGGAATATTTACTTTCATGTTTAGATAACATTATTGCCAACAGTTATTTTGGGTAATGTTTTGAAAATATTTTCACCATAAACTCAGCCACTTATATAAAGCATCCAATCAATCAGAGTTTTCATTTTAGTCTTTTGTAGGCCTTTGAAACTATTTAAAACATTTTATATACTACCAAAAATAATCTTTAAGAATCATTGATATCAAAATATAGTAATGATTGCTAAATTATGCCATTCAAATGATATAGACATATATATAGAACTTATAACTTATATCATTTTTTATTTATATATTTCCAAGAATTGTACATTTTTTAGAAATTGATTATAAATCTTATTTACTAGTGTTTTAGTAATTTATTGCAATTATAAGAAATGATGTTTATTTAAAAAAATATAAATTCCACTCCTTGGAGTAAATGAGTTTACGAAATTTTATTTCCTATCAAGAGTAATTTGGGTTAATGTTCAATGAGTTTGTTTTCTGTACGCACATACGTGCATCCATTGCATGTACAGTAGTTAGTACTTTTAATTGTATACTTATCAACGCCTAATTTGTAAATACATACATTGTATGTACCACAAGTAGATGTTTATATACAATGCACGTATGCTTGTATATTCAATTTGTATGTATGGTGCTTACAACAAATCATGAAAGCTTAACTTTTTATTTAATGATCGGTTTTCCACGTGCAGGGACTCAATCTTAATGGCTCGTGGAATTGATCAGAAATTTGCTACTTAATGTAAACAAACAGTATTTTAAGTTACGAAATTAGACATAAAAGGTTCTTTCGCTGAAGAAAAAAACTTCTTTTTACGACTCGTATGGAGTTTTGACCCTCAATATGGATCCAATAGTTTGGTGAGGGGAACGGTTGAAAGATCAAACTCATTCATGTTTATTTTAAGTTTTGAGTATTTTAACTTTCCTTTAGAAATTCTTAAACTACTCGAAACAAATTTTACTCAAGGTTATAGGATTAATTTTCCATTCTAATCCCATGCAAAAATAGTGTTAACATTAATTTTAATTAATAATGTTTAATTTATTTAACAATCCTTAAAAAGACTTTAAATTTCACAATTTCATTTCATTTTAAACAATGTAATTTTTAATGACAAAATACGAAATTTGAGCTCAATTTTCCGAATAGTCTCTAATTTTTAATAATTTGTTTATTTAAAATTTGATTTCTCGCAAACTATTCGACCAATTTCGTTCAAATTCTGTATTTTGTCACATAAAATAATATTTTTAAAGGTGATGTAAGAATAATTATATCTTACAATTAAAATGTTTAGTTTTAACTAATATTACATAAAACCAATAAATATATTGAATAATTCTTAAAAATTATTTTTGATGAATGATTTAAATATCAATGTGTGAAAAGTTTGTTTTTTTTCAATTCGAATAAAAAGGTCATAAGATTTACCGAAATCTACAAAAAGTAAAATAAGCATTAAGGGATCAAAGATTTCAACCGCTATCTTCGCCAAATTATTCTAACCATATTTAATGATATTTGCCTATGTCCGAATAATTTTAAATATATGTTTTTTTTTTAAATTCAAATTTTGGAAATTTAAACTTCAAAGTCCTCTCCTGACTAAAGTATTGGGACAATAGATATTTCTCAGATTGCGGTTACCCCCTATGTTTTTGGAGACAGAATTCAGAACCTGTCAAAAAAGGCAAGTTTATTCAGAGAAATTAAAATTTTGTGTCTGATTTTGTAACTTAAAATATCATCTGCACATATTAATTAGCATATTTGAGGTGACTCCTCGAGCCATTAGATCAAAAGTTATTTACGTTTTCGATGAGTGGTCCATTTTAATTGAGCGCTGTACTCACATTCAACATACGTATCTATTAATGTATTTACAATATTTCTATCCATGTATTTTTATATGCTTTATCCATGTTTTTATCCACGTATATTTTTATCCATATATGTATTTACATGCAATTTATTTATACATTTACGATGTTTAATATTTTTTATTGAGTAAACCAAAAGCGTAAATTCATTTAAACATACTATCTGTGCATTGTGCAAAAAAAAAATAAGCAATATCTTACACATTTGATTAAAATGTAAACAAGATCACTTAAAATTATATCATTATATTAACCGGTCTGTATAATTATTATAAATACTTGCTTTCAAGTTTGCTTTTTACCGTTTAATTAAGATAGCTGGTAGTTATAATTACTTGTAATTTTTCTTTACGATTATATGTACACACAATGACTTGTATGTTTATATGTCGACACAATGACAAATATGTTGGATATTTGTAATGATAATTATCCACAATCACTTCTTGTTGTGATTGCAAGCAGCTGTAGCCTCTTTTTAACAAAAATTATTGTTATTTGTAAATGCGGTTAATTATAATCATGATTACAAGGAATTCATTAGTATACACTTTTTATTTGTAGTTAATTACAATTGTAGTCAATTCGAAACTCGTATTTGTTGAGCATTATTTGAACAAATTATTCATTTAGAATTTTTCTTGTCGAATAAATGAGGAATAAAGACTGAAAAATAATGAATAACTTATTTTTTTATAGAATTTCTTTGACTAATAAGTGCATTATTAGTCATTATTCATAAACATTTTGAATTATTATTTATTAGTCTTCATTCATTAATCTTGAATCGTTATTCTGAATGATGAATGCCCATTTCTTCAGTGTTTCCGTAAAGTCAGGGTGCTTTTTTAACCGGTAAAAGATCGATAGTGCGCGGGCACACTGTACTTTTTATAAAACTTATTTTTTACTTTATATATTTTTGTTACTTACAACACATGTATGTCTTATAAGTTTGTATGTTTCATGACAACATTACGAGACCCAAAATAAAAAATAGGTAAGTCATCATTCTTCAATAACTTATTGTTCAGAAAGTCTAAAATTCACTGACAAAAAAAGAGTGACAAAGAATCTATAATTCTAAATATTACAGATATATTTTCAATCAAACATGAATTTTTTAATTTTATTTTTAAAAAAAAAAATTTAATTTTTTCGTTACTTTTACCAAGTTTTCCTTAACTAAGATCAATTAAAATTCAACAACTTTCCTCACAGAAAAACTACACTGCTATACTTAACATCCAAATTTACAGCAGCAACGGTGTGGAACTGCTATTTTTTCACCAAAAAACCCCTTTTAAATATTTTTCAGAAACAAAAAATTTAAAATAGTTTTTTACAGAAATAAATATGTTAAAAAATAATTAATTACACTCTATTATGCGATAATATATATGCTCTGTGTATGTGTATATAGAATGTATTGAGAAATAATTCAACTGAATAATATATTTAGAAACATTGTTTCTGCGCGCGAGGAAAGCCCAATTAAGACAAATGTCAGTTCTGAATCACAAGTATGTACTTCAAACATAGAAACAATTGAACGCAGCATGCAAACACATGAAAAGTAGTACTATCAAGTTAGTATTATATAAAAATTTATTTGGAAATATATGCAAAATAAATTGCTACTCATTAAATTCAGTTTTGTAGTAAGTAGGATTCAACTAATGTATTCTTATATGTGTTGAAAAATACGAGATTTTATTTAACTTAAAAATCACAGTTTTGATGTAAATAATTTTAAAATATCATCAAATTCTACAGAATTATTTTTCAATAAGTCGTTTTTAAATAAACTTATTTAAAGAAAACAAGCACAGAAAGGAGTTAAAAACATCAGAAACGTAAAGGTATTTTTCATAAATCACAGAAATAAAGCTCAGTTATAAGTTTAATGAAAAAAAAATATTATTTCGTATTTTTTACAAATGTTGCTTACGAATACTTACTAATTTGCATTTTTTTAGATTATAAAATTTTAACTATGCAAAAATTTTCCAAATTGAAGATTAATACATCATGATATATACAAATCAAAATATCATAATACAAAATACATGATAAAATATCATATCTCGTCAATTGTTATGTTCAATAGAAGTTTTACTTCTAAATGAAAACATGTTAACACAGAAATCTCTTTCGAGATCGAGATTTCGATTTAAAATTCATCCAGAGCTACGTAACATTAGTTTATCTAATAACTATTTCTTTCTTTGCTTAGTTAAGAAATAATTATTAATCTATTAGGTGATTATATTCATTTTAAATTAGTAAAGCAAGCCAGGTCAAAAAATAACATAGTAAGCTTAATAAAACGGTGAAACATATTTTCAAAACTTAGTATAAAGAAAAAGATAAACATAAAATAAAATTAATGAAATTTGAAATAAATCATATTAAAAATATCAAACATATTTTGAAAGTATTTTACCAAACTAGTTCTACTCTAAACCGAAATGTTTGTTAGCTTTTAAGAAGGATTAAAATGTAGAAATGCTCAGCGGAAAGTACTTAAAGAAAAGTACTAAAATTATATTTAAATAAACAATCGGAAAATTTTTATGACAACAAAGTAATTCAACATTGCTTGAAGAAACAATATTTTTAAAAAATATTAAATATGAAAAAATATAATCGATTTGTGATTAAATTCTTATATTGTGGTTTCTATAAATCAAGTTGAAACAAATCTACAATCACTCTGAGAGTAGATAGCGGAATTAGAGGTACATTGATCATTTTTTTAATTATATATAAGGACATTATTTTACGTTCATTTTTATTTTTCTTAACTAGCTAAGTATCCTAATTACGTCATGGCATTTTATAGACTTATAAATTCGATTTAATTATTTAGAATACTATCTAAATATTAGTCCAGTTTTTAAAATGAGGAAGTATAATTTCCAATATTTCCAAGGCAAATATAGTAAGTATTATCTGTACGTAAAAAAATTTGATAGTCTACAGATATATTAAACAATAATTGCTTTTATTAAAATTTAAGGAATATTGGCCATATAAAATTAAATAAAAAATGGTAAGCCCCAGAGGAGGAGATGCATTTTAAACAAAATAAATTATTCGTAGCATAATAATGGTCGGGCTGAGGGGCCAAACCCCCAGTCCAATCGCAAGGAATTAAAAATAAGCTTTGACAAAATTGTTCCAAACGACAATGGAAAGAGATCCATAGTTGGCGATTTATCAAAAGATAAAGTAGCCAAAACCAAATCAAATCCCCCATTATTAATATTAAATTTTAAGTAATTTGGCTTTAACTTTATCACCAAAAAGATTTTCAGAAATTAATATAACCATGTAAATGAAAAATGTTTTGTGGTTAGAGTAATAAAGTAAATTAAAGAATAAAGAGTTAAAAAATATATTTTGATGTTTGATTTAGTCGCGACAGTAAATTAATGAGTTATACATTTGTATTGAACTAAAGAAGTGAGCCTTTGCATTCATTGTTCAGATTGGAATACAATATTTACATTTGCTTTTTTATTAAACGTAATAAGACATAAATAATTGGTGTAAATAAAATTTTGTTGATGATGATTAATAAAATGAATTTATAAAATTAGAGAAATTTTCAAAGGTAGGAAATATGTAATGCTTATAATGGCCTCACAAATACTACTTCATTCTATAAACTGTATTAGTTTAAATATGAAGCAGTTGCTGATTTCTCGTTATGAAGATTTTTTTTTATTTTTTATATTCTTCTAAATAATTTAATAAAGAAAAAGAAACAGATGTATATAACTACACATAATATGCAAATTTAAACAAAAATGATATAACTGCCAATTTTAAAGCAATATTCATCAGCTTTAGAAGATACTTGTTAAATCTTAAATCCTTAGTAATTAATATATTTTCTTTTAATCGAGTAAGTCAAATCAAATATATATCATTAAAAAAAAAAAAAAATTAAGAAATTAAATAGTGATCTCAAATTCAGTTCGATATAAGATATGTTTGTTTATATGAATAAAAAATAGAACTTTTCACTGTACTTTAAATTACGAAACAGTTCGTAAAAAAGAGTCAAACAGACATGTCAAAGCTGATGGAAGCTTTAATGAAGAGACAGTGTTGCAATCAAATTTCTGAAAACTTCAATTACCCTGTTGTATACAGATATTTTTTTCTTAAATTTGTAATCGTTACGTTAAAATGTTTTTTAATCATTATTGTAGAATGTTGTTGTTGATGTTTGTATTAGAAAAAATACAATTCATATAGAAATTAAAGAATACATTTAAATTTTCTCTGAAAATCAAATAAAATTTTATTAAAGTAATAAATAAAGTAATAGTGAGAAAAACTTAAAAACTGAAGTCATTAAATTAAATTAATAATAAAAAGAACATTTAATTTGTAAAAAGCATTAAACATCTAATACAAATATTATCGGCAAATTAATCTGTAGGATTTGGAAAAAATAATGCAACTGATAACATTGGCTTATATTGAACAAGCACATAAGGAAATACGTCTCGCAATTCTTGATATTTAGATATAAATCCTTTTCATTTGCTTGATTTAGTCTATATTTTTCTAATAATAAAAAAAATAATAAAACTTTTGTGACCATGAGCATTTATTTCTAAAAATAACACACTATAAGACTTTACATGCTTTCTAATGACTAGAGGCGCAGCATTGAGCAGCAGAATACCTTCATTAACGTCCGCGAAGAAAGGCAAAAATTACTTTAACCCAAAGATAGGAAGAACTTAACCTAAGGAGCTGTAGCTTTAAGTATACGGTTTTCGAGTTAATCAGTAATTTGTAGGATTTAAGATTATAAATCAGAAGTTTCTAAGAAAATAACTTTTTCATACTTGAAAAATTTGATATGACATTAATGGGAATGTCTGTTTTAATCTTGCTTCTTTTAACATTTTTAATACGAGGGTTGCTATTTATATTTCTGGCCTAATAATGAAAAAACAAATATGTAGGATCGAAATTGGTTTTATTGTTTTTCAAAATATTCTCCATGATGATCAATACACTTTTGCATGCGTTTGAACCAATTTTTAAAGCACTTTTTTCAGTCCGATTGAGGTAACTCCAAAACATTCGTTTTGAATGCATCAAACGCTTCTTCGGGGGTCGAATATCGTTGTCCACGTAATTTTTTTTTGGATGTGTGGGAATAAGAAGAAGTCATTGGGTGCCAAATCAGGGCAGTACGGCGGATGACCCATCAGTTCGATCTTTCGCTCCGTCAGAAATGCCTTTGTTTGAGTCGATGTGTGAGAGCTCGCATTGTCATGATGAAGAATGATTCACCTGTTCTTCTGCTTTTTTCGAATTTCTCCGATGACTTCTGGCAAACAAATGGTCGTGTACCATTCAGAATTGACCGTCCTGCGCTGCTCTAACGCCACTGTTGCCACATGACCGTTAAAGCCGAAGAAACAGGCAATCATTTGTTTCGATGTGCTTCTTCCTCGAACAACTTTTGTTGGTTTTGCCTCGTCTTGGAAGACCCATACAGTTGATTGCTGTTTTGTTTCCGGCTCATATGCATAGATCCATGATTCGTCACCTGTGTAGATGTTATACACAGCTTTTGATGTACCTTGGACTTTTTTTTCCAACATTTCCTTGCACCAATCGACAAGAGCCTTTTTTTGAGCGTTTGTCAGATTATGCGGGATCCAACGCGAACAAATTTTTTTTACGCTCAAATGTTCATGCAATATTTTATTGATGCTAGTCATACTAATGTCCAAAGACTACTCTATCTCACGGTATGTCACATGACGATCTTGCTTTATCAGTTCACGCACAGCATCGATCTTTCCTGGCACAACAACGGATTTTGGACGGCCTGCACGGGATTCGTCCTGGATCGAACATCGACCACGATTAAATTCGTTATACCAATTTTTTACAGTGCTGTAGAATGGCGCTTTATCGCTGAATAAAGAATTAAGTTCATCGAAGCACTCTTGTCTTGACAATCCACGTCGGAAGTTATGAAAAATAATGGCACGAAAATGTTCACGATTCAGTTCCATTTTTTGAAAGAAAAGAACTTTTCAATTTACTGTCAACAGCACAAATTAAGCTATAATGGTAAATCGCCTGCTGAATTTATGTTTAAAAATATCAGACTTTCGATTAAAATTGTCTGCGGTCGCCTAGCAACACTTACTGTTGCCAAGGCCAGAAATATAAATAGCAACCCTCGTATATTACTGATAGCAAGAAAAACGCTAATTGTTACAATATCTCAAAACATAATTGCTAAATGATGTTGTTGTTGTTGTTGCTAATTCCCATCTGGTCTGACGGAGTCAGACCAGATCAATAAATCCGTTGACATTTAGAAAGTCCAAAACTAATATGGGAGAGGAAGGAATATCGTTCCAGTCCAGCCCTAAACAGTTCAAGATATGCTCAGGTGATGCCTGGTTTTGTTGGCATTTAGGGTAAAGAGGAAAGATATTTTGATTAGCAGAAAATGTGAGACTTTTCAGGTGTCCACTGGCAAGTCGGGATAAGCAGGAGCTGGTCTGCCTGTCTCCAGGAAGAGATAGACAGAATCCTGGTCTTTTTGCTTTATACCAGTAGTGAATAAGAGGAAGGAGCCACTTTTGTTTGTTCTGGACCTTTCGCCTTGCGAAAAGTTCAAGGTATGTAAGCTCTGAGGTGGAGGGGACTGGATGGCTAAATGATGTATAATGTACGAGTGCATTGATTTTTAAGGTTCATGAAAAACAAAAAGAAAAAATAGTAAACAATATATATTTTCCTTCCTTAAATTTAGCGTGTATTGTAATTGGTGAAACATGATTAAACGTTATTAAAATTATGTTTTTTTGAAATAGGCCTTCACAGGTATTTATAAAAGTTACGTTAAAAAACTTTTTAATAATTTTTGTAGATAATTGCTGTTGTTGTATCATTGTTGGATTGGAAAAAATTACAATCTATATGAGAATAAGTGAAAATATTTATTTAAAGTTAATATCTTAATTATTACTAAATAATTGAACAATAATAAAAATACTAAAATAAAGAATGTAATCATTATAAAAGCTTGTAAGCCAGAAGATATTAAAATTGAGCAATAATAATCAAAATAATTAATAAATAAAACGCATAAAATGCCTCTAACAAATATTTATCGGAATTCGAAAAAAAATACGTAACTGATAACATTATTAGAGATTGAAAAAAAAAAAATTAAAGCTTTAAAAAGAAATACATCACGCAAATCCTGATATTTAGCTATAAATCCTTTTCATTTTCTTGATTTAACCTATATTTTTCTAGCAATTAAAAAATAAAACTTTGGTGACTATGAACATTTATTTCCAAAAATAACACATTTTCTAAGACTTCACAAGCTTTCTAATGACTGGAAGCGCAGCTTTGGGCAGCAGAATACCTTCATTAACGTCCATGAAGAAAGGCGAAAGTGACTTTAACCCGAAGAGAGGTAGAATTTAACCTAAGGAGGAGTTGTCGCATTAAGTCAACGGCATTTCGAGCTTAATCGGTAATTTGTAGGATTTAAGATTATAGCCTAGAAGTTTCCAAGAAAATGACTTTTTCATACTTGGAAATTTGATATGACTTTAATGCGAATGTCTGTTTTAATCTTGCATGCTTTAAATTTTTTAATATTGTTCTAATAGCCAGAGAAATGATATTTGTTTTGGTGTATCAAAGCATAATTGCTAAATGGAGTAAAATAAACGCATGCATTAATTTTTAAGCTCTATGAAAGACAAAAAGAAAAATGGAAAATAATAGATTTCATTTTTTTATCTTCCTTAAGTTTAGAGTGTAATGTAATAGCTAGAATTTGTTTAATGTTACAGATATTTATCTATAAGATTAATTTAATTCATCGAAATATTCTTTATATTTCCAAATATTTCAAAGTAGATTTTATTTGTAAAATTAAATTTCACTTTATGTTGCTTTAAATAAAAGATTTTTTATTATTTAAATATAAAATGCTGAGTATTATTCTGGGTTTCGAATTTACTTACCTTTGAAGAAAAACATTTTTGGTTTCAGATATCATATTCAAGCAAAATATTCAAATAAGTTAAAAAATGTAATATTCAAACTGTTAATTGTGAAAAAAAATATTATCTGTTTTTACCTAACATCTAAGAATAATGCTTCAATCAGAATGTCATTCACACCAACTAGAGTCACAGCAAATGAGAACCAAGCATTTTCTTTGAAATCTGGAAGCTAAGCCTTGTGATATAACGATTTCGAATTGAAATTTTTTTTTCATCATCGGATAGCGAACAGATCGGAAGTCTAACAATATTGCAGTAACATGTGAGTGCTGAACAACTTATGAAGCTTCTTAGTTACCTGGAGCAGGGTACTAACTTTAATAAAGAGGCATAACATGCCAATCTTATGATGAGATAAAAAGGAGTTTGAATCCCAGTGTTGTTGTTTTAAATTTCATTTTTTTTAAATTTATTCTAGTGGTAAATGGTTACAAAACCGTGTATTTTTAAATTAATGGTTTTCAACCCGCAAAGATTTAAGAATGTTCCTCACTATAAACATTTTGGTTTATTGGATGGACAGACCTCCGCCGGTTATTTTACCTTAATTTAAGAAAGAAAATTCTTATAGTGTACTATAAAGTCTAAAAATATTAAAAAAAATTATTGGCAATCAAAAACATGAAGAAAAGGAAAAATATTTAAAAATAACGGGCTGGCAAAAGCATAAATAAAATAAAATAAACACATAAAGATTCTTTTTTATTTTATTTCCTATAAGCTGCACAATCAGTCTTCCCGATGAGCAGACCTAGTGCGTTCTTCAGAAGTGGTATCGACTCTTTCAGGAACACCACAATGGGTGAGATGCCGTTGGCCATGCTAATTTGGACGTCTAGTTTCTGCCACACTAGACGGCAGCACCGAGACTCAATTTGGATGCTAAAGTGCACTAGGAATTTAATTTTACCGGAAATGCCAAGAGCCAATAAATCACTCCAGGGATCTTTTACATGCCACATAATCATACGACATGGCCGCTGAGGATTTTCTGCATCCCGAAACCCGCAGACTTGGGCCCAGAAGGCCGACGACAAACCAACTGCGCCACCCAGCCTAAACACATAAAGAGAAATTAAAAAAAAAATAATAATAATAATAATAAAAAAAATTAAAAAAAAAAAAAAATTGGGAACTAAATTGGTGAAATACAATAAATATTTTTTTTAGGTATTTCAAGAAAATTTATTTTAATTTCTACAAATTTATTTGTTTTTATCACATGGCGTATTAAAAAATTAAAAAAAATTTTTTTTTTATATTTTCTTCTATTTCATCATAGACGTTGAATAACCAATTTTTATCTGATTTTCAGTTTATATTGGTGTGCATTTCTGTAGTTCTGCAATTTTGAACTTAACACAATTTTGAACTTTGAACCTCTTTTTTTTTTTTCTTTTTTTTGTTGTTAAAAACACAGAAAGAGAAATTAAAAAAAATAAGAGAAATTTAAAAATATAAGATAAGCAGACGATAAAATTAGAAGTCAATTTTTAGAGCGACAGAGCTGTTGGTTTTCTTTAGGTAAGTTTTTGTTTTGGAATTTGAGTTTCGTTAGATCCCGTTACGGGGTTTTCCAGTTGTTTTATGATCTTTTCACAATCCCATTACGAGTACTTCATATTTGTTGTTACTGTTTGTGTTGTTTGTGAGATAAAGATTTAAAAAAAAAAAACTGAACAGTTATTTATATAACTTATGATACGTTACAGCACATATCCTATCTAGAACCGAATTTGGGATCAAATTCTGACTCCTTGATAGTTATACAGTGCACTCAAAAACAATGGACCACCCTCAATAACTTTTGATTTAATGATTGTATCATCACTGAATCTTATTGGCTCGGAGGTATGACCTCAAATATACTAATAAATTAGTACACAGGATAATTTAAGTTACGAAATCAGACACAAAACCATACTTTCTCTGAATAAACAAATCTTTCTTTTGATGGATTTTATTGAATTTCTGACCCCCAAAATACATAGGAGTAGCCGCAATCTGGGAAAAAATAGTAAACAATATAGTGATTTAAAGTTTGGACCCCTTAATGTTAACTTTACTTTTTGCGTATTCCGCCATATCTCCTGCACTTTTCATACGAAATGAAAATTTTTTACATACAATTATGCAATTCGTTTATACAAAGATAATTCTATTTTAAAAAAATAGTAAAAACTTAATATTTTTTATTAATTTATTTAATAATAGTCGAACAAATTTTGAATTGTAAGGTATGTAATTTTTTTTATTAAATAAAATACTAAAAAGATATTAAATAATAAGAATTTGCTAAAATTTAGTTTTTGCATTGAATTAAATTTGGATAAAAGAATTTCATCATTGTGGGTAAGAATTTTCTAAAAAGTTCTCGACGCATGGCGAAGTACGCAAAAATTTTAAATTAGCATTAAGGGATCCAAATTTTAGACCACTCTTCTGACTAAAATATGGGGACCATATTTCCTAGATTGCAACAACCTTCTATATTTTAGGAGTCAGAAATCTGAATTCGTCAAAAAAGAGGTATGTTTATAAACAAAAAGTACGTATTTGTGTCTGATTTCGTAACTTAAAATATCTTTTTAATTATTATTAAATAGGTAGCATATTTAAGGTCACCCCTTCGAACCATTAAGATTGAGTACTGGAACGTGAAGATTCAATCAATAGATCAAAAGTTAGTCAGGGTGTTCCATTTTTTTTTTAACACTGTACAATGGTGTGACTATGCTATGACTGATGTCTTCAAAATTTGATCGATGTCAATGCCTCTTTAAGAGATTTCTATTAAGCAACCCATTTGTTCACTAAAAAATGGGTCCCTTGATTAATTTTATAATATATTTATATTGTCCCCAACTATGTTCTATAAACATAGCTTTGTTCCAATAACTCCACTTGACATCAGCATTTTCTTATGTCTCAACATGTGTCAGAATGTTGTAGTGAATAAAATGAACTTCCCATTGATGCACCTTTAGCTCTAAAATCAACAATAACTGGTTATATTGTGTATTGCACATGATTCGCGCCGATGATATTGCTGATAAAAACATTCTAAATGGATATACATCTTTCTTCTTGGTACCCGAGGACTTAGGCTTCGGGTTTTAAAGTAGCCTTACCAGAAATTCCTCTGTCTTTTGTGTTAAGTTCAAAATTGCAGAACAACAGAAATGCACACCAATATAAATTGAAAATCAGATACAAATTGGCTATTCAACGTCTATGA
Source organism: Parasteatoda lunata (assembly GCA_949128135.1). NCBI lineage: Eukaryota > Metazoa > Arthropoda > Arachnida > Araneae > Theridiidae > Parasteatoda > Parasteatoda lunata. Next base: position 50,723,094 of record OX421976.1, read on the forward strand.
TGAAATAAAAGAAAATATAACCAAATTTTTATAAAAAAAAGTTATTAATACACCATGTGATAAAAACAAATAAATTTATAGAAATTAAAATAAATTTTCTTGAAATACCTAAAATTATTTATTGCATTTCACCAATTTAGTTCCCAATTATATTGAGATAAATTTAAAGTCTATTGATTTTACTCGGTTAGCATTGAAAATTCATTAATATTTTTTTCTAAAATATTTTTTGCGATTTTTGGTAACTAAATTTTTTTTCCTCAAAAAGATTCAGTAATAATGTGAGAAAAGATATTTTATAATAATGTTTCACAATTTCATAGCCATTATTTTTAATGCATATCTTGACTGGATACCATGTACACAAAGTTCATAATGTAAGCAAATGTAACTTATTTACTGTTAAATAATTATAAAATGGTGATAAGTTTAGATACCGAATATGTTTATCACGAATATTAAAGATAATATCTAACGGTAACTTTACAATAAGATTACGTTATAATTATTGCTATTAATTTTAAGCTTTCAAGTTTAAATAATAATCAAAATCAAATACAATATAGAAAGATATTGTAACTTAATATTACAAGTATTAAACAAATGATACAGAAAGTTTATGAAATACATTTTTAATTTTAATAATCACATAAGGGCCGGGATAGCCTAATTAGCAATTCGCTGGACTCACGTTTGTGAGAAAGGGAGTTCAAATCCAGCTGCCCGAAGACGCCCCATGTAATAAATGGTGACTGGTGCACGTTAAATCAGAAGGGTCAAAAAGTCCTCCATATTCCCGTAACAAATAATACATCTGGGGGTGCTGAATTTGATATTGATCGATTTATTTAGATATTTTTAAAATGTATTTAAAAATTATAAGAAGTTTCAGAAAGCTATTCACAAATTTGATGCTTTTGGATCGCTTTGCAAAAATAAGTTCACGAATTGAAATATTTCTGAAGCAAATTCATTTATTGTAACGTTTTGACAGAATATTCTGCAGAACAGAATATAGCGTACTCTGAAAGATAAGTCAAGTCTTATTAATTAGTTCATTGCATTAAATATACCACAGAGAGTTCTAATTTTTGAATTTTCTTTAAATAAAAATGGAATTTTGTTTTTAATAGCATCCATTATATAAGTCTGATATATTTTTGCCGCATAAATCAAGCTTATCATAAACACTTTGCTGGTTTCTTGAAAACTAATATATTATAGTGTGAATGAAAACCTACACTATTTCCAAGTTTGATTGTTTTAAGACAGGAAGTGAAAAGTGTGAAAACAATCTTTTTCTTCGAAATTGTCTAGCCTAAAATATGAGCTCTGGACTATATCAGCAGCAGCTAAGGCTATAGCAGCTGACGAAGCTATTTTAACAACGCATCCATTTATGGATCACTTAAGAGCTTTGAGTTACAGTATTGATGACTAAGCTACGTTTAAGGAAATGGTTTCACTTTAAGAGATTCCAAGACTTTCGTTTGTTCTGTCAAATCGGCTATGGAAGGAAATAAATTGGATTTTAAACTCTTTGATTTTCTTTTTCATTTACCGTTTACTTGTGGAATTTTTTTCCCTTTTCTTCAATCGACAAACGATTTCTTTTTCTTCATCATCATAGCCACTGACGATGATTGATTCGATCGTCTTTTCAGTACGCAGCTCTTCAAATGAATTAATAGAAAAAAGAGAGTTTGGAAATGAAATACGAGCTTTTATCAGTTTTATTTCAGACAGGCGTTTTAAGTAACAATCCTCGATGACACTCATTTTTGTCACATAACTCTTTGACACATATATGAGTAATTTTTGAAAGATGTACATTTCACTGATATCCGAAATCTATGGTGATATATCAAAGGAATGCTATCGATTTCTGGTGGTCTGCGTTTTTGAAGATAGTATTCAAGAGGAGACATTTTTTATTCTTATGAAAATTGTAAAAGTGCTTGAAATTAAGGTTTTTATATCTTACCGAAAAAATTATTTCATTTGTATAAGAAATCAAATCTATATCATTCGAATTTATTTAAAAGCAATCTTTTAATATATATCTTTTAAAATCAAGCTTTTAAGTATACACACATGCATTAATGTTTTAACAATTGTTGGCCTATAACAAATGTAATTACCACGTTATTACATTATTTAGCACGGTACTACACTGAGAATAAAATGTATTACTCTAACATGGTTGAATTTACCGCCCTTCTAGCTTAATAATAACACTAAAAAGTTCAATGATCTTTATCGAAACGCTTTTGTAATGGTTTTATTAAAATTAACAATAAAATATGGTTTAATGTTATGTGACAAAATTATTTGGTATATGTAACAAAGTCCGATAATTTTAGTACTTAATTACTTAAGAGCATAACATAGAAACCAAATATTCGGTTAAATGCACTTTTCAGATTTAAATCTTTTGCGAATTGTGTGGTCATAAGAACTAAAATTTTCAAAACCAGAATTCCTAACAAACCGTTACAATTTCATGAAAAAAATTGCAAACTGATGTTTTAAATACCGTATAATCTGGTTTTATTAACTAGAATGTGATGTTTTATTTAGAAATTTTATCACCATGCAGTACGGTAAATATTTTAGAATTTTTTTCTTCGTGTGGCAAAATGGACAATCCAAGCTTAAACACTGCACAGATAAGTGAATTATGCAGACTGACAAAATTTACTTAAACAAATGTATTATAATATAACCTATGAACTACATGTAACATGTTCACAAGTTTTCGAATCTCTTAATTCAGAACTGAAAATGCAGCACAACATTTTCTGCTACACACCGCATTTGAATAACTAATATTTTGCCTTATTTTTTTTATTTTTTTTTTTAAATTTTCTTCTGTTCTTTTAAGGAATGTAAAATTTTACGAAGTTTATCGAAAACGCTTGTCTCCACTGTGTACTAAATTGAAACCTGCATTGAATTCAGGCCTGGTAAATACCATCACCCTTTTTGTGTAGCAAGCATGGTATCAATATTCACCTTATAATAAAAACCCTGGATTAAATTACTGTAAAAAAGACCTGCACTCGTACCAGTACTTTTTTCCATTGAATCAAATTATACTAAATATCCAATTAATCAGGCAAGTGTAATAATAATAATAATAATGTAGGATTAGGAAAGATAATTATTGGCAAACAATTATATAATGACTGAGCAACTGAATTCATTTAAGAACGAATGAAATAAATTCAATATTTAAAACTATGACAACAATGTACGTGGACAATTTAAAAAAAATTTCGGTCTCATGACTTTAAGTATTTTAATTACTAAAATAAAATTCGAAATAACACTTTAAAACATCCAAAGTAATCAACTATATGTTTTTAATAAATTTAAATATAGAAATTATATTATTTTAAGTTTAATGTCAGTGTAATAACTTATTAATATGTCAAATTCAGATTTTCCCTTTGTTAAACTGCAATCAATGGAAAATAATCTTTTTTTTTTTATCTAGATGTGGAAATTATGTTTTATTTAACGTGCAGAACAGCGTATATGAAAATTACTTTTTATGAAAAATCACGCATTTTAATATTGTCCCGGTTTTTTTCCCGCTCTCTTACATCTGCTCTATTATCATAATTATTATATAATTTCAGTTGAGTAGGCAAAATGGCCCCATGGCTCCCTGGATTGCTTATTTTTTTAGGTAAGGTAGTCATTTAAAAAAAGTGCCACTATATTTGGTTTATTCTAAGAAACTAAAGCTTTGGCAGGCTAGGGATATATTTATATATATTTTCACGTCACTGGTTTAAAATCTGCAATCGATTTATCTCTCCAAGTTACAGATTCTTAATGGTATTTTCTGGTCTATTTTTTATCGAAATGCACAAGTTTAAAAACGTTATAAATAACAGGGGATCGCATAAATATGGCGAAAATATTCTAAGGGAGTTAAAGTACATCTTCAGGATAATTGTATAGGAACTCGTGCCCGAAATCTTTGTCATAGGACTTCTAGGGGCGCTTCCCTATAATGAACTGTTACTTCGTGTACATCTGATAATAGGGAAACGCTCCAAGCTCCATGCAGTGACATTTCTGGAATATTACACAATATTAATTCCTACGTATTCCTTTGCAATATTAATTCTGATGATATACCCTAACTCCTCTAAATGGTTGTCACATAATATATGCGACAACTATAACTTTTTTTTAAATTTGTACATTTCGACGAAAAAGTAGATAAAAATGTAATTTAATAAAAATCTGGAAAACTAATTTCAGATTCGAAATCCCCCCACACAAATTAGTCTTGATCGAATGTGTATATAAATGCAACAAAAGATTTATCCCACATTGCTATGTGAGCTTGAAAAAAAAGAATATGTTTAAAAGCCTGTTGCAGCGAAATATAATTCTAAACACTGAAGTGCACAATATATAATCCTTACATAAATCATTTTATAATCTAACTTCTGGAGCATTTAAAACAATGTATTCAAATTTATTAAAATACAAAAAATATTATCATTTTATTCCTTTAATTTCTAAGCATTGTAATAGTTCCTATAATAATTCATTAAAATACAGTACTTCAATAAATTATTCAAAGTCCAATGCATAAAATAATAATTTTAAAAGCTGATTAGTAAACTTTATATATCGATCAAAACATAGCAATTAAAAGCCGAAACTGGGACATTCTTAACTTAGATTTTAAACAATTTATATCTGGTTTCTAGAGCATATAAGGTTGTACCTCAAATATATGTACCGCGTTTTCTTACTGATGCATAACTTTAATCAACATTGAATAGCATACGCAAAAGCTTTAAAAGATGAATCAGAGAAGCCTTATTGAAACTATGGCGTCAAGTCCTAAAGTGCACTTTGTAATTTAAACTGCAACGCTTTGTTGGAAGTGTGTCGATCGGAATTCTAATAGAGCACATATACGTGATTGAGACCTTCAATTTGAATGAATCCTCCGTGGTGCATGCGCATCACGTATCCGTAATCAATCTTCCAGTCACTTTACAGAGATGGACTGTTATTACCAATTAATATATCCATCCTCACTGGGAATGCCCATTAGATAAAGTTAAGTAACTAGTGAAACTTTGTTTCATCTAGCTTAAAAGAATTTTTTTTTATTAAATAAGTAGACGTTTTATTTCTTAGTCTTTAATTAAAATAAATAAAAGATGAATTGAAAAATATATTTTCTTCCTTCTTCCTTTCTTTTACTATTTTTTAAAGCGTGCACTGTGAAAAAATTTCAGATAAAATTACGGTATTGTGTTTAGATTCACCATCCGTAAAATCCATTTTATCGTTAAATTCTATTTCATCTTAAAATTTATTTTTATCGTTAAATATTACATAGAATTTTTACAGTAATATTAATTTAATTAGAGAGATTCAGTGATTTTACGGAAAATATTACAATAAAAATTACGGCATGTCAGATTTTTTTTCCGTAATATGTTCTAATAAAAATGAATTTTAGGGTAAAAAGTACTGGCACCCTGAGTTTCAGTTTTTTTTTTCGTAATTTGATACGGGATTTCTTACAGTGTATGTATTTTAGTAAATTTATGAACGATTATGCTATCATATTTTGTTACACTAATTGTCTTATGCATTTTGTTACAAATCAATTTTTGTGGGTTCTTAAGAGACAAACAAACTTCTATCTGAATTGTTTTTTACAATATTTATACAATCTTTTAAAAATCATACAAACTGGTTTAAATATGTTATTTAAACGCTTAAAATGGAATGCTATTGACTTCATTCGTAGACTAAAAATTTCACTGAATCATAAATTCAAAACTGGTGGCAACTTCTTTAAAACTAAGTGCTGTTTCACTAATTATTTCAATACAGCAATACCGCCAAAAATAGTTTCAGCTGCTATAAAACACCTAGAAAAATCTTTTACAAAAGCAGCCTTCACCAGTTGCCATGTTTGTTATACAGTAGCACTACAATTTATACTTTCAGTGAGATATTATACACGAAAGAACTGGTATATTTTTACGAAACAATTTAAAGTATGAATTCGTAATTTAGGTTGCATGCATACATTGATTCTTAAAACAGATTGAGTATGTAAGTAAAATATATGGGTAGCAGAGAAAATATTTAGATGAATTTGAACTGTGCTTAACAGAGCAGGTGCGGATATAAATTATACGTCATTAAACTATTTAGTACAGTTTACAGTTTAAAGCGATTAAAACTTTTTAATACAGTCAAAATTAAAATATGAGAAACCTTATTATACAACTAAAAACATACGTGATACTCAAAATAAACATACATTTAAAGCCGAACGTCAGTATATTCGTATGTAGAGCAATATTGACAAAATTCGCGAACGTTCTCTAATTCATTATCGACAGTAATGATGACAGACGAAATCAAAACGTGATAACGTTGGAGAATGTGACATACAAAAACAAAATATTCAATGTTTAGAGTAAAGGCGAGTATTCCTGGTGTAAAAAATTTGCACTTTGAGAGTTTAAAATATTCATAAACCCCTTTAAAATTTATATGAAAGCTCCATTTGGTGTTGAAAAAAAGTGTTCCTTTACATAATGTTTAGAGATGTTCAACATCCAATTCGGAGAGATATTAAATAACTGTTTTTTTAAGCTGATACGTACTTCTAATTTACAAAAAGCTGTGTTATTTAATTTTTAAAAAAAGAAAAAAAACTCTCTGAAATAAATATGTATTATATTAAGGTCTGTGAGAGCTGCAAGAAGACTTTGTACAACCAGTCAGTGCTGTGACTTGAATCTGAGTCACCTGAGTCTCGAAGCTGCAGTTTTCCATGCGAAAAAAAAACTTTAACTGTATTCATCTGAAAAGTCTTATTGAAATGATATTGAATTGTAAGTTAAATATGAAGTTAAGATAAAACAAAACAAAAATTACAGACTGATGAAAAAAGGGGAAAAAATAAAAATGGAAATAACAAAAATTTGAAGAAAAAAAAAAGAATAGAATTCTTTTTAAAAAAATCCGGAAAATAAAGATATAATCTTTTCATCAGCCCACACGATTATATCTGCAAACAAGAGTGATTTCTAATTTTGTATTAATATAGCCAAAGCAAAATATATCAATACAATAGTGTGAGGAGCACAAAATTTTTTTTTACAAAATTTACAACAAATAAAATAGAACACAATAAGTAAAATTAACACGTAAAAACAGAAAAAAAAAATGTAAAGAAAAAACAGAACAGAACATAAAACATAATCTATAAAGCGAGTACCGAAATCAAATAAACTTACATGAATGATTTAAATTTTTTTCGTAACAAGATTGCCAGATTGCAAAATATGAAAACAAAGGCACAAATTGAGATAGCGTAGCTAGAGGAGTTTTGTTTTAAAGTACGTTCTTACTGCATTACTAAAGTGCGTTTGATTTGTTAGTTACCAAGAATGGGCCCAAAAATGGATGTGCGCAAGGTAATATTGTACTGGATAATTTAAAGAAGTTGACTATAAATAATTTTAGAAAATAAATATTTATTTAAGAAAAAAATATAAAATAGAAAAGAGAAAGAAGCATGAATTGCCTGTTTTGCACATAATTTTAGCGACGGATATATATATATATATATATATATATATATATATATATATATATATATATATATATATATATATATATATATATATATATATATATATATATATATATATATATATATATATATATATATATATATATATATACATATATATATATATATATACATATATATTTATATATATATGCATTTTTCTTTAAACTGCTTTTTTCTGTTAAAAATATGACTTTTTTCTGTAGAATATACTGTTATTTTTTGGGAGGGAACTTAAAAAATAATACTATTTTTAATAACTTTCATGTTACAAGTTACAATATATTTTGTGATTTGAAGAATATAATATATCTAATTAGAATTTGTTGATTAGTAGAACAAATTCAAAACAAAATGTATATAGTAAGGTTATTCAATCATGATACATTCTTTAAAAAGAAGAAGGATAATAAAATCATCTACATGACAAAATCAATTACTTTAGGCTCAAACTTTATCCATATAAGAAAACATGTAATAAGAAGGAATCGTTTCTATAAAGGAATTTCCATCCAGATTTTGTTTAACATTATACATCTGGCAAGCCATGCAATTTTGGAAAATTGAATTTCAAAAACATATGAATATTCATTACAGTTCTTTTTTTTCTCACATAAATAGTTTAACAGCTTATTTTTTCGGATGATTTCCTGAAATAATATCAAAAAAGAAAAACATTTCCGTTAGAATGGTTTGATCGTAAAGGCGTAGTACAATCTTCAATACGCCAATTTCAAGAGCAACTTTATTTCAGTTGAAACAATTTTTACTCGCATGCCTTCTCTTCTGTTATGAAGAAATCGCCCTTCGTATTTCCGAACGGCCACAAATCTGTTCAATAATTCACTGGATGAAAGTGATAAAATAAGAACTTATATCGAAAAATTACGTTCACTTACGAATATCTTGGTACAGGATACCCCTGGGCTGCGCAAGGAAGCTCTACTGTATGGCCTACTTCAGTTTCTATTTTGGGCTGACTGTGTGTTATTCTCGGTGAAACACTGCTCCGAGCATCTGGAAAAAATATCAAAATAATTTAGTTTTATATGACGACAGATGGTAAAATATAAAATAATGCGAAATGGAAGAGTAAATAGTGTTTTTAAAGTAAACATCGTATTTTTAAAAGTATTTGTGCAAAGTTTTTTTCTTGATCAAATGTTTAGAATTCTTTTCTTTTACATACTGATGTGTATATATTCTTAATTTTATATATTCAAATTTGTTTCCAGATATCAATAAATTTTCCAGAACACGTTTTGAAACTCATAACGGGTTTGGAAAATTATTTTTCACCTTTCAAGTAATTTTGAACTTGTGAAAAAAGTCATTACAAACCAAAGCGTCATTACCATTTACATATGTCAATTTGCAGAAATGTCACCAAAAACCAATGCATTCTAAGAAAATGGTTACGTAATCAGTATTATAAATTCACGCAGAGAAAGTTATTGTATCATATTAATAATTTTTCCTGTGTAAAATTATAATACTCATCAAGTAACCATTTTCTTAAAATACAATGGTTTATGGAAATATATTTTTTGTTATTAGTTGATATTTTGTTGAAAGTTAGGCAGCTATGGCTTGTCTAGCTTATTGAAGATTGTATTGCAGCAGCGAGTCAAATTCTTTTAGTCCATAAAGTATGTTAGAATTTCTGATATATCAAGACGTATCGGTTGTCACATTTTTCCCTTATAAAAGAGCGAATCTATTAGTTTTATATTCACTCATATTCATCAAGCTGTAGAATTCTGCCTCAGTCTTCATCTTTTTCAAAATACATAAGTCAATTAAAAGATATTTTATCTCAACTTCCAAAGCCAAACAGAATTTCAATCCAAATGTATCAGATTTATTTTTTGATACACCGAATAAATTTATATAGTAGTTAGCAGTGCAAGCGATGTTCCTGGATTGTTTTAAGTTGTTCCTGCTATAAGACTTAGACTACAAATTTCTACAAAATTTTACCATTGCTCGGAATAAAAGCAAATATATTGTTTTTAATCAAAGTTATGAGCTTTTATAACGTATGAGCTGCGTAATCAGTTTCAGTGGTTTGTAAGCTATGGCAAACAGTAAACAGATATCCTAAAGTAAAAATTCTCTTACAGTGTCGATCTTGCTAAATACGTGTACCAGTAAAAAGTACATAAGCTTTGGAAGAGAAAGATTTGTCAGTTTCAAAATGACGAAAGTATTTTAAATGGGTAATTTTTGACAGAATAAGTTGTAACAAAATGTACAATTTCTGAAAAATGGTTCTCTTCAAGTTAAAAACTATTTCTTTACATCGAAAATTTAAATAATATTTTACATGTGCGAAAATTAAAATTTAATTTCGCATTTTACATTGTGTTAAACCAATTAATATATCTCAAAAAAGGTTCAATTTTGTTTAATTGTCAAATAATTGAAAATGGAGTGTTAAAGATATGTGAAATAAGTTATCTTCCGATTAATAAAACTCATAAATTAAATTGAGTTTTTTTTTAAATAAATAAAGTTATGTTGAGTTTTAAAATTAAGATAAAGTCTGGATTTATCTACCTGTGACGAAAAGTTTTCCGGCTGCAGAACTTGGAGCAACTTCTCCAGTAAGACGATTTCTGGTGACGCATCGATAACTTTTGAAGCCATCTTCAATATTTGCATTTCTAATATGTAGCTCGCCCGTTGGGAAAATGCTATATCGTCCACCTAGATGAAATAAACATAATATGCACACATTATAAATCAATATTGCAAAATTTTATAATTATTCTTTATACTAATCGTTTAATTTTTAAAATATTTTAACAAAAATGATTTATCTCATGCTTACATTTACATAATTGGTAATTGTGTTTTGTGATAAGAATAAAAAGAAAATATTACAAATCTAAGTTTGTTTTATGAAACTGAGAAATTTATAACAAATAAAATTGCTTTTTTTCAAATAAAAATTGCATAAGAAAAACAAATGTTGTGAGAAGAATAGGGGAAGGCATGGAATATGGTCAATTAAACATCTAAATCTTAAAATATTTTTTCTGAAGTAATCTAATTTGTTATAAAAAGTTGTTGTTCATATATATATTATCTATAGAAATACAGCAGAATGTTTGTAATGCATACGTAAGTATGTATCTTAAGCAAATGTGCAATTCTGAACCAATACTTACCAAATTTGGTGTACAGTGCACCAACAATGGACAACCCTTAATAACTTTTGGTCTAATGATCGGATCTTCACGTTCTAGTACTCAATCTTAAAGGTTCAAGGGGGTGATCTCGAATATAGTAAGTGCGGACGATATTTTAAGTTTCAAAATCAGACAGAAAGACGGAACTACTTCAAAAAACTCGCTTTCTATTTTCTTGTGGAAATGAATATGGTGATCAAATCAACAAAATCAAAGAAGATTGGGATGTCGTTCTTAGTCATGACGAATGGTAAACATATGATGACGTATATGATGATAATGAAGATGACGATGAAAAAGTTCCTCCAAATCATACGGAAGAGTTAGAAGATCAAGAAACTATTCGTAATCATTTGCAATTTAATTCAGCTACTGAAACTCTTCTTTTCTTAATTGTATGAATTTGAAAAAAAAAACTGTTTTTCAAATTCGTCGGAAAAACAGAACAATCACCTAATCTGGATATTTTTCTGTCAGAGAATAAAATGTTATTTGGTTTGTTACATTTTTTTTTCTTTGAACAGTTATATTTAATGCCATTATAAATATTAACATTTAATGTTTAGAATTTTTTTTATCCATGCTCTGATTGTAATTTTTGTTATGCTTCAGCATTTTATTATGCTTTTTACTTATGCTCCTCTTTCACTTATGTGCTTTTTTCTGTTGGTCCCAAAGGCCAGCACATAAGTGAGAGATCACAGTATTATTGAATCTCATCATTTAGCTATTTTGCAAGTGTAAGAATGTACATTGATTATTATTTTATATTATCCTAATAATATTTTATATAAGTTGGGAAAATATAAGATAAAAACAATATATTAACTTCTTTTTTGGGCATTCAAAGATAGTTTGGTGGTGCTAAACCAAAAAAAAAATATTTATTGGCATATTTTAAAATGTTAAAAAGGAAAATTTTTTTGAGTAATTTTACTGCCTACAAGTCGAAATCTGTGGATAAAAAGACTTCGGGTTATGATGATCTGTGAGATTGGCAATTACAGCTCTACATTTTATCGATACGTCTGAAAATGCAAAGATTAATAAATAAAAAACTGCCGGTGTATTCCGGAACTAGGTCTGAGATTAAGATACGTGGTTGATAGGAACAGAGGCATAATGATTTATTGAACATTTTCAAATTGACGTTTTTGAATTATTCAAGCATATTAAATGTGTTTTTGCTTGTTACAGAGCCACCTATTACAGTCAATAGTATCATTTAACATATCTGTAACTCTAATGTTGCTATATTTGGTTCAAAAGAAGCATCATATAGCAATCCGAAATGAAAAAAAAAATTCTTATTACGCCTGTATAAAGTAGTCAAATATAATACTAAATGAGAATACATCTGGATAAAAACAAGTACAAATATAATTATATTTTAATTTATTTGCAAGAAAGTAAATTAGATTTTCGAAGAAAAATGAAGACACTTCATTTCTATTAATGAGTAACTATTAGCTATAATTAGATTCACAGCTATTTTTTTTCGAAATTCTTAAATAAAAAATTGTATTCTCAAAGTATAATCTATAATAAAAACAGATGTCTAGACAGCCACGTCTAGAAATCTAATACTCATGATTTATATTAATTAAAAAATTATTAACAAAAATATAATTTTTTTACTAAATTGGATTTTAATCAGTTTTGTAACAAACAAAAATCATTCGTATTTCAAATAAATATAAATTAAATGCGAATCTTATGACTTATAACTTTGAATAGCTAAATTCTTATTAGTTATTTCTTGCATCAAAATATGTTTTTTTTTTTTTCATTGACTCTTTCATGTCTAAAAGATTAAGACAGCATTTTATACTCAATTTGATTCCTTCATTTGTAATCTGTTTTTCATTAATATCAAGTACTCGCAAATGTGCATCGAAAAAGTAATAAAATATCAATTCTTTTTCTTTTGCCATAGTTACGTTATTTCCAAGAAAACATATGTTTGCTAAAAAAAACTTCAATTCTATATCATAAAAATAATTAAACTAATGTAAATAATAAATTTTTTAAATTTCAAATTCATTTTTCTCACGCTGTTTAAAAAATGAAAGGGCCGATACTCACTCCATATAAAAAAATCTGGTGTTCTGCCACTTCCAAATTATGTTAGTTTTTAAATAGTTGTGCCACGGATTCCATTTATATTATATATATATATATATATATATATATATATATATATATATATATATATATATACATATGTAGGCAGGTATTTTATTTACGTCGCACTAGAGCTGCAAAATGGGCTATTAGCGATGGTCCGGGAAACATCCCTGAGGATGATCCGAAGACATCCCATCACAATTTTGATCCTCTACTGAGGGGGTGACTTCTCCACTTTAGGATCTCGACGACCTGCACATAATCAAAACTTTGAAAATCAGCACTTTATGGTAGAAAACTTTAACGAGGACCGATACAGCGAACCCCCGGTCTCTACATAGTCTGATCAAAGTGGCCACCCACCCGCTAACTGACCGCAGCCAGTGATGCTTGACTTTGGTTTTCTACTAGTAACAGTGTCTTTACGATCAGTCCACTGCGGGAAAAATATTAAATAGTACAAAAACTGATGGTACAAAAGTTAGATGATAAGATAAAACTCAGCAAGATAAGAATAAAAAACCATACAGTCCTTTATCCGAACACAAGTCGTAACGTGGTAGAGCGCTCTTCTCAGCGACCACTTTAAAAGACTTTACAATAGCTCTCAGCATTCACTCTGTGGATCACGGATTAGATGGATGCATACTCAAATCAGGAGAAGGTCGAGATGTATTGCATGAAAGCTGCATTGCAACGGAAGCTTATAGATTATACAGAGAGCATTTTCCAACAAGACGCGCCCTGAGGCGAGGACATTCCAACGACTTCACCGGAAACTCTGTGAATGGGGTTCCTTTTCAGGATGTAATTTCTCGTATTATAAAAATTGGATTTTCGGTAAATTATATTACAAGCAGGAAAACATTTCACAAATTACATCAAATTTCTAAATTCATAAAATAATCCCCTAATTACAGAAACGAAGTTGAACTAAACGCAAATAATTATTTATAATGGAAATTTTAAATGTTTGTAAAATAATATTATTCAAACTTTAATTGCTCATTAAATTCAAACTAACAGAGCAGGGAAACAAGCAAACAGTACAGGGAGTGCGGGGAAGCTAAGATTTGACATTTAGTTTGAAAATCTTTAACTCTGTTAAACTCGGAGGGAAGAAATACCATGTTTCTCGATCTATAACTCTTTGAAATGCAAGTATAGAGGTAAAATTTGGCTTGCTATCCATTTTATTTATGAAATAAGCGCAATATTTTCTCCAGAATTCAAATTTATGAAAAACTTATGGTCAATTTAAGTGTTTTTGGTGAAATTTATTTCTGTCTTTTAATCACTATTTACCCATTGTTGAATTTTTGCATAAAAATTATTTTTCCCTCACAACAGGGGTCACCAAACTTTTTTGATCATCGGCCCCTATATAATTTTTCGAAATCTCTATCGACCCCCATAAAAGTAATTTTCTGTTAATTTAAATAAAACTCTACTTGATACTGTGTTTGTACATTTATTTTATGATTTTAAACATTTATTTAAGTAATAGTACATTTAATTAATTATTAAAGTAATAGTATTTTCAAAAAGTTTTTAATTTTCGTAAAAAATACAAAGTGTGCTATAGTTTTGTCACGGGCTGTACTAATCAAAATTTATTAATGCTTACCTTCTTTTTTACATGTATTGATAAATAAAATTGATGTCTAAACTAAACGAATGGTTTTATCGAAACAATAACTAATTATCCAAAACTATAAAAGTTTTGATAATGACACTGCAAATGTTCAACACTGTTCACAGTTAGCAAAGATAGCTGAAACTGCGTATGATATTTGCGTTTGCAACGTCAATGCTCGTCACACGTGACATTTGGACAAGAGCACATATGCGTATGACTTATAAATTAGAAGTGCTGAGTTCTTGCCACTGTACGCTGGTATGTAAATACTTGTTTCACCCGAATAAATATACGTTCTATAAAGAAACTGATATTAAGAAAAATTCTCAAATTTTACATAATCAATTAGGTATGTGTGATTTGCCTATGAAGAACTGTTCTTTCTTCAACCCTTCCGATTCGAATCGACCCCCACTCGACCCCCTGGCTGAGATCGACCCCCGCTTTTGTTATATAGACCCCTGGGGGTCTATATAGACCACTTTGGCGACCTCTGCCTCACAAGATATTTCTTTTCCTTATTAGTTCAAGCTCAAATTGATTCCAAACAAAAATAACTAAAAATTGAGATAGAGAGAGAGAAATATTACAAGCTCTTAGATATAAATCTTAACATTAATATTGAAATTTTAAAAAGTAAAAAAATCTTAAACAGCAATAAAAACCGTTCGCTAATTGAATTGTAATAAGTCTCGCCAATGAGTAAAATGATTTCTCGTTTATTTCTTCTTATTGAATCACACAATCTGTTTTCCCAAGGTTTTTTTTCGAAATACGAGAGATTATTTTTCAAATCTAGGAAATCGTCTATTTCATTACTATTAACATAGTAAGAAAATGTTTTTACATCAAGTAGATGCAAGTAGATGCAGTAGATGTAGTAGATGCAACCGATGTAAACAATCGGTTTGTTTAAACAGAAAAATCAACCTTACCTTTATCAGGTGATGCAACAATTGTTCTTGAATCATCGCGTACCCATGAAGTAACAATAACATAGTCTTTCATGAAGCTTGGGATGCTACATCTCATCACAGCTGTGTTTCCACTCACTGTATATTCATCAAATACTTGAATTTTATAAGGCTGCTTGACCACTGGAATAAAAATGAAAAACTGTTACAATTTAATCATTGTAAAAAATTACATATATTCATTTACCATAGAAATATCATTATTATTCCGATTTTTAAAATAAAATTTATTTTTTATGCATGCGTTACAATCAGTATGAATAATCGGTTATTTTTCACAACAGCTGCTGATTGATAATAATAGTCGAATATGAAGGTTGAACTAAGTTATGAGAATTTATCACGTTAAAGACTATCAGTATATTTCCTATGTTAATGTTTTCTTTAAAATTAAAAGTCATTCTAAGGTATTATCTGAAGTTTTTACTCCGGAGTCTAAATTCTCACTCATATGCCCTAAGTGCAGCATATTTTAAAAATTTCGCTTGGATTAAAAGCTTCAATGAAATAATTTCGGTTCAAATTACGGTAAAAATGGATTTTACGGATAATAAACCTTAAATTCCAGTACTTCATTCCGAAATTTAACCCAGAATTCTTTTCAGTGTAGACGTTTGTGAAATTTTTTAATAGTTTTCAACAAAAACCGTGGATTATTAATCCTAATCCACTAACTCTGTTAAAGAGAATATAGAAAATCCATCAAATTATCCAGTCATTAGAAATAATTACCAAATTCCGTTTGTAAGTATAAATAATGACATTTTAAAGTGATTAAAAAGCATGTTCTAAGACATTAACAAAGAAAATGTTGCTCTAATTAGATATCAATGCTTATTATCAAAAACTTTTGAATTTATTACTTCCATCATTACATATGCAGAAAATAATATATAGATATTAGTAGTTCATAAAAAATTGAAACTTGCATCTGCTTTTTAACATGATATGAAAGAGTACAATTATATGCATTCATAGATTAACATTTGATATTCAAGAGCAAAATTAATAAGGGATTGTAAAGGTGTAATTTAGAAAAACTTTGAGAAAAAGGTCAAAATATTTAACCAACGCCTGCTCTTTTCTTTTAGATAACTGGAAAAAATTCCTATTAAAAATTAATTGACACTTTGCACGATTTATTCGTAAATATTAACAAAATTCTTTGTAATACAATTAGTAAAGCGCTTGTATCAGTTTTTATAATTTGTTGAAAAATCAGTAACTTTCGGCTCTATTTTGCTTTAATACTGATGAATATTTATTTCCTTATTTATACCATTCAATTTTCTTTAATACTCAGAGGACTAGATGAGTGACCGATCTAATTCAGAAAATATTATAGGTACATTAAACTAACAAAATCTATTTATAAAAAGTCATATCCAACTTTTGAATAATTGGAATGAATCTTCCAGCTAAATGCCTCGTTCACAAAACTTTTATTAATATCAATTAACAAAACTTAACGCAATTTGTCACTGAAAAGTGTGTAATTACTTTTTAATAGATGTACACCAGTGGCTTGAGTGATTTTCATGTTAGAAGCAATCTAAATATTGAAAACTAAAAACTTATTGTTTAAGTAAAAGTTAATTGAATTCAAGAAGGGAAATAATTTTAGATATATTTTTTTAAATAATTCTTACTCTCCAATTTACACTTTATCCCTCTAATTTAAACTTTCGACCATACTTTTTTCAGTTACAGTATTTAATGTATCATTTAATTTTCCTTAAATATGACTTTATAATTTAATAGCATATTTAGATTAGGCTTGAAATTTGAATACATTCATTTTTATACTACTTTTTAAACTAACTTTAGTAGGCGAAATATTGTAAGTTGCAATGATTTTTTTAAAATCTTGTTTTTTTAATAAAAAGATGTTTGCTTATGCTTTTTAAAACATTTTGTAAAGAAACTGTTGTATTGAACATGGCTTAGTAAATTTTTTACTGTATAATTTTTTCGAACTATATACAAATTTACTTTAAATAATTCATCTTAATTCTTAATATACAGTGTAAGAAATCAGTAAACAAAAACTGAAGTAACAATGTATCAGCGAAGCGTGTGTCTTCCGAAATATAAAGAATTATTCTATTAAAGAAGAAACACTTTCCCTGTGAAGGAAAATTTAAATAAATGCATTTTACGCAAAACGAATATGAAGAGAAGGGTGAGCCGATGATAAATGCATGCTTCCTGTTCTTGTTTTTTATTTAATTCGCTAATCACGTTTCATAAATTCTTTTTCTTCCAAATCTCCCAAATACATCTGAATTTCAAAACACTTGTGTAAAGAATACTAATTCAGGATAGGTCTAATTTTAAGAGACAATATATATATATATATATATATATATATATATATATATATATATATATATATATATATATATTCTTTAATAAAATAGTAGCTAGAAGCTTAGCCCTCAAGCATTTTTTTTTCTTTCACAATGAGCAGAACTGGCATTCATGCAAAATTATTCTCAATTGTTTCGATCATGAATAAAGTAATGATCTCTAATTTCAATTGTAATTGATAATAAAATATATATTTTCAAAATTACTAAACAAGTACGTAATTGATATTTTGTTCTAAAATTTTTTGGTGTTTAAAAAAAGAAAAAAAACGAAAATGAATAGAAATTTGAAACGAATTTCATTTCTGAAGTCTAAAGTTATTTCGAATTATTCAAAACACTGCTCTGTAGTTTCATTGAAAATATTAGAAGGACCAACCAAATTTCTTCAATTCAATGCTAATTCTTACTCGATTTAAAAAATCAATTAAACATTTTTTATATATTTTTTCCTCATAAATCGATTTTACTTTTCTTCATAAATATTATGAAAATAACAGAATTTTTAATAATCAAGCATTTTACCTTCTAATATTTTTTTCTTTGCCATGCCAATATTAATAAAGCTCTATTGCATCAAAATTAAAATTTGTTTTTCTTATTTCAAAACTTAATTACAATACAAAATGAAAGAAATTTATTATCATAATATTAACGTTTATCTAATTAGAAAGCTTCACACAAAAACCTAATGCATACGCGTATAAAAAACACACAGATAGTTTTTTCTTTCATTTTTCTTTGTTTATTTTCCTCATTTGATTAAAGGAATTTATTTCAAAAAAGCTCAAAAGCAGCAACAAGGTCTTTTGTTCATAATAAAACCTTATAGGAAGTAAATAAGACCGACTCGATTGTTCGAGAAATTTCCCACAATCCCAAAACTTGCTCACCAATTTCATTCTAATGTTTGCAGACAAAAACATCTAATTAAGGAAGCAAGTTTAAATGCAAAGAAACGCAATTAAGCCCGGATTTCTCAGTTTTCTCAGTTCTATTTCTAAAATAACAGCAGCGAACAGAGCAATTAAAAAGAGTCCCTAATTAGAGAGACAAATAAGTTTTTTATTCTTATTTTATTTGATTTGCTTTCGAAACAAATCAAGACATCTTACTATGAAGCGGATTGGTCGGTACCTAACATAGAAGAACGTTATAAATTGCATTTGCTTCTTCTAAATCCTTTTGATAAAGTATTTTCTTTGGCGCATTATTTTGGCGGAAAAAAGAGAAAACGGAAGGAAGAGAATGATACGAGAAAAAGAAGAAAAAAACCTTTATGCAGCTCAAAATGATGAGGTAGCACTAAGTCTTTGTTCTTTTGAAAGACTTAGTCCCAATTATAATCAATTTGAAGGAAAACTCTTGCAATATGCCTCGTCTTATTTTGATGAAAATAATGAATTTGAAAGCAGGTTTATCATATACAGATTACGTTTTCTCAAGAAAATGTTTTTTTTTCCCCTCTATGATGCATACATTTATTAAAGACTCATTTATGAACGCTAACGTAACTAAAATATTTTTTGAGAAGAATATATTTAAGTAAGATTTTTTTTATATATATATTCTTGAGTTTCCATTATTCTCTATATTTTTGTTTTTACTCCATCTTAACGAAATAAGTTCTAGTTTAAATTTTGTAAACTGCAATTAATAATTTTAAAAAAAAATCCAGGGTCATTTTCCAGCATCATTTCTATTTAGACATTTAATTTTTCCTATTTTACATTCGCTTGACGTTTTGGATATTTAGAAAATAAAAAAAATACTATTTATTGTAATTAATTTTAGTAAACTTTAAACGTAGAATAAATCTAATGTATTGCAGCAGAAAATTTATTAACTTAAAACATGGTTATTATTAAGGTTTTTTTTCGAATATCTAATCGATTTTAATATTACATGGCTTCGTGTTTAAAACTTCTATTTTTTTTTTTTTTGAATATCTTATCGATTTTAATATTACATGGCTTCTTGTTTAAAACTTCTAAAGTTTTGTTTTGACATTTTTCTTTTTTCTAATATTTCTAATATTTCTTTTGGAAAATATTAAACTTTCTACTCGCATAGTAAATATTTTTAATTTACTTTTTAATTTAGTTAATCTAAAAATTTTTACTGAGCTATAAAAATATGAGATTTCTTACATTTTTCTAAACATTTAAACAAGTAATCATTTCAAAATTATTATATACAACTAATGACCATTTTTCTTGTTAAATACCACTTTGAGTTTATAAATAACATTTAAACATTTTTTAGCTTGCTAAATCCATAATATGGCTCAAATTAGCTGTAACATGAGGACTGTAACATTGATGACACAATACCACAGCTCACTATGGAATATTCCAGATCAAACTATAATTGAACTATGGAACTATGAAAGTAAAATTAACTATGGAATATTCTGGATCAAATCACGGTAAAAAGTACCAACACCGTGGGTGATGGTACTTTTTACCGTGAATTTGAAAATCTGTAATACCGTATGCCGGTTTCCACAAAATTCATTTTCACATGAACATAATCCGGAACAAACAAAAAACTGATATACCGAATTATTACTGAATTAATTATAGTTAAATCACTGAATAACTGTAATTAAATAAATATAACTGTAGTAATCACTCTGTAATATTTCACAGTAGAATTGATTTTAAGAGAAATGCGACAGAACTGCCGTAAATTTATACTGTAATTTGATCCAGAATTTTTTACAGTGTTGAACGGAAACGAAACCTTAGTTAAGGTAACAACAAGTTAGAACCAGCTCAAGGTACAGTCAATATGATTCAGCGTAGAACCAATTTTCCTAAGTGTGCAGTTATGAAATGTTTTGCTAATACACATATAAAATGTTAATAAGAAATACAGTGTTTCAGAAGTTTGATTTAAAATAATAATTATACGTTCACATAACTAACTCGACAGTCATAATTTAACTCATTCCGGAATAGTTCTTTGTTAATTCCTGTTAACACGATTGTGGAAAAATAAGAGGTATTTTTGAAATCATAAAAGGAAATCATAATAACGGCATTGCAATATGTTTGGGGAGCAAAACAGAACAAAAATTAATGAAGAAAAATCCGGCTCATAACTTTATCGTAAGCTTAAAAATACTATTAAAAGTCTATTTCAAGGCCGAAGTGGCTGATGGGACAGAGCATTCGCTTCCTATTGGGATCCTAGTTTAAATCCAAGTGGTTTCCAATTGATACAAATTCTGTTCCTGGCTCACACTGACAACAGTACTGACAAAAAATATCCTCAGTGGTAGACGGATAACGGGCTAAAATCCCCCTGCCTTCAGTCTAACTTTGGGAGGCTCTCGTGGTTTTCATCTCCATGAAACGAAAGCGAGCCAAATCCAATGCTAGTTGGTTCAATCAAAAAATTCACCACTAAAGTTAGTTTGTCTCAATGCGTGATCGAGGAGTTACTTTGTCTTTTTGGTCGGGCTTAAAATTACAAGGCAAGAGGGTTGAACATTAAAAATCGTAAACTTAGAATTTGGTCGGCTGTTCAACATCGGTCATAAAATAAATAAAAAAAAAAAAATGTATTTTTCAGATGTAATATAAATTAATACAGGTTTACTCGTAAAATAATTATTTCAATTAAAAATATTATGTACGATATAAAGAATAAAATGAATTGTAAAAACATTTATTCTTTATATCGTACAAAACATTGTAAAAACTTAATAACTTTCAATGTAGCTTTTGATTTCCTTTCCATACATAAGGTTTGTTAACATAAAATATTTGAAACTACGATTCTTTATGTGCAGCAAGTAATCAGATAATAATATTTTTTATTTATCTGGAAAATAGCAGTTATTTTTAATTTATTTTTAAAATATTTTTAACTAGTTTTAAAATAAAAATAATAGTTACTTAGCCATTTCTATTATATTTTTAAGCTATTCAAAGTTAGTTTTCATTAGAAAACTTTTGCTGATTCCCAGATGATAAGACTGATAAAACACAACTCTCAAAAGTCCTGTTTTGAAAATTTTACCTATCATAGGGTTACATCAGTATTACAATGTCAGTAATTAAACCACTCGCTTAATTTAGAAAGGAATTGATGGGGGGTGAACAGAAATGGGGTGGTTGAAAATTCTGAAAGCTTTCAGAATAAAATGGCCCGAAGATAAGAGGTTTCGGATTTTGAACCACAAAACGGTTCCATGTTCTGCGCATTACTCTTAGGCAGATGATGGGTTGGAAAATGGGAAGACTAATGTGCGAACTTTGATGTGCAATCTTGATGTCTTCATAAGTGCGAATGATGAAATCTTTCGAATAACGGCAGCCATATTCTAAGGAACGATTTTGATAATGGACTTTAGCGGCATGGTAAAAGAATTCTTTCTGGGGTGATAAAATTCTTTTGGAATATTTTAAATATGTTAAAGTTTCATTTTCGGAGAAAATGAGATTTGGAATTATAGTTCACATTTCTGTAAAGTTCGTAAATGTAATTAAAAGTTTAAAAGTTCGTCTTCAACTATGATTATCAACCTCAATTATGTATTAAGCAGAATTAATAAACCATTCTACAGTATGGTAAAGATTGCTACAAAAATTTGTTGGATTATATATATATATATATATATATATATATATATATATAACATATTTGAAAGGCTAAACAAAGTGTAAGGAATGAACTGCAAATTAAAAAAAATTAATAAAAAAAAATATACGAGTTTATATCTTTTCTCTTTTTTTCTTTTAACAACACCGAAGATGTTACATATTTTTGGCAAATTCTTATAAAATATAAGAATAAATAAAAACAGAAAAATCTGAATATAAACTTCAACAAAAACTTAAAATTTTTGCATTAACATTAACAATGATGTAATCATTAAAATCATTTACATTTTAACTACAAAGCCGATATTCCAATTAAAACTTTTGAAATTTTAAAATTCTTTAAAAAAAAAAAACTTCAATCAAAAATACGAAAACGGAACTTTAAGTTTTACAGCTACGGATCAAGTATTTTAACATTTTTCAAGCTAAGATATATTATTATAAGTATATCCATTTTCTAAATGTTACAGAGGTACACAAGAATATAGAAACTCTTTTTTGTATTATAGTATAGAAAATGTAGCAGCATAAGCATAGAAAATAAGTACATTATACTTAGGTGATTGTTTGTAAAACTACGTTCATAATTTCATGCCTAAAACATAGGCCCTAAAAGAGTGTAAGAACACTTTCTAGATAAGCTTCCTAAAGATAAAAGTTTTCAAAGCAAACTGATTTCTACATTTTATTTTGTAACATAGCCAAGAGACCAAAATATAATTGATTATTATACCTGCAATTATTTTTAACTTATTATGATTATTTCAACAAGTGACTCAGTCATTACTACATGCTAAAATCATCTATAGGAATTGATTATCTGCAATTCGAATGACATTGGATCTAAAATTATTCACGCAGTAACTAAAAATCTGCTTTTAAATATGGTTACATTAAATGAATAAGGACATATTTACAACTAAACTTTTTTTTTATATTTCCAATGAGCTGCACAATCAGTTTCCCCGATGAGCGGACCTAGTGCGTTCTCCAGAAGTGGTATCCACTCTTTCAGGACCACCACAATGGGTGAGATACCGTTGACCATGTTAATTTGGACGTCTAGTTTCTGCCACACTAGATGGCAGCACCGAGACTCTATTTGGATGCTAAAGTGCACTAGGAATTTAATTTTGCCGGAAATGCCAAGAGCCAATAAGGCACTCCAGGGATCTTTTACATGCCGCATAATCATACGACATGGCCGCTGAATCCCGAAAATCCGGTGTCTGGGCCAATGCACTATTTTCTCTTATAATATAAACGAAGAGATTGAATGGACGCAATTTTAATAATCAGTTGACTTTTCTCATCTAATCAGATACAATTAAGAAATTTATAGTCTATATTTATATCTGTCCTACTAATAACTTTCGCTTCAAGCTAACGCCTCAACTTTTCTATCGAACTTTCAAACAAATTTCTTCAAATATATCCATTACACGATTCACAGTTTATGGCTATAATATAAACAAAGGGCTTGATTTTAGACGATATTAATGATCGATTCGCTTTTCTCATCTGATATGATTACATACAATTTATTAATTAATATTCTATATTTATATTTGTCTTGTAAATAACTTTCGCCTCAAGAAAATGTAATTTTTTTCCGATCTAATTTTCAAACAATTTTCTTCCAATATATACATAATTTTTTTTTTCAAGTTTAGGAACTGAACAATACCAGTGACTCTATCCAAACATCTCTATCTTAACTGTCTTCTTTTCTCACAACAAAGCTTCATTGTTATAGGCGGAGAATTTCCAATGACATAATAATTGTCAGAGAACAGCTTGCTGTGACGGTTTCTATTTGTCCGGGATCTTCCATCGGCCTCCTCTACCCCTATCCAATGCAATCTCTTCCCTATTCTTTAAGGGTTTTCACCTTCATCAGGCTTGAATTTAAAACAAAATTCGAAGACACGCAGAAAGGGGAGGAAAGTCTTTGAAATATGCAAAGTGGTCGAAGCGAACTTTCGAGTGGAAATCATGGAATTTCTCTCGCCTCAGAAAATTGAATTTTCGTCGCGAAGACGCGAATTGTGTGACGCTCTCACGGGAAAATGAAACATGAAAAAGTTTTTCAGCGACATGGACTTCATTTTACTCCCACTCTTAACCATCTTTCCTGTTTTCTGTTCATTTTCCTAGCGACGGCAATGGTAATTTGTGCTCTCTGTCAAAAATCATTCTCGCTCTTTTTCTTTTTTGATTTTCACTTCTTTAACTTTTCCTTTAATAATCGTAGGATGAAATTGAATACGAGAAACAAAAATAGAGACGAACATGGATTTTTTTTGGAAAATTTATTTGCATATCCTTATGAACTATATTTGGCAGAATCATTTTCTTGAGTTGTTTAATACAATAGATTTCATACAACGCTGTATCTCTTGAGACAGGATTTAAATTCAGAAACAAAATTGTTAGTTAATATCAAAATCTCAGTGTAACAACTCAATTGAGGTTACTGTATAAACAAACTAATTTCAAATAATTTTATTCAGTTTCAGATGTCAGTAATTATTATAAAACGAAAATTGATAAAATATGTTGCAAAGTCAGTTATTATTGACCAAATTATGCTAAAATAAGAATAATGCAATAGCAAAATCATTTTCTTGTACTGTTTAACACCATCTATTTCATACAACATTGGAGAAAAAATTAAAATTCACAAATAAATTATATTATTTGAAGTCTCAATGTAACAACTCGCTGAAGGTTTATTTATAACCAAACGGATTTCAAATATTTTTTGAATTTTTTTTTTTTTTGTTATAAAGCAAAGATTGATAAAATATATAACACATTTTGCCATAAGTGATAAAATTAGACTAAGATATAAATAATGCACTGTGCTAAATTTTACTTCAGTGTTTAATCTTAATTGTGAACCACTATATTCTTTTAACTGCTCTGTGCATATTAATAAATACAAATTATTGCTTTTATATCTTTTTAACAACTAAATTCTTCCTACGTAATAATGTAACATTGTCTAAGGAATTCATGCAATTCTTGAGAAAAATATGCAAATAAATTAATTACAATAAACGAATAATTATTTTCCAAAACCGTTTGAAAAACAGACATAATACTAACTAGCTAGAACCTATTATTATTTCTTCTTTTTACTATTACCATTATAACGTAATAAGAACACTTTAATGGATTTGGTTTCATATTACATGCAAGGAGATAAACTAATAAATATATTTTATTTAATCAAACCTATAGCATCCCGCGAAGATTAGTATCTCCACTTAAAAGCACATAATTTTTAGTTCTATTTTAACTATTACATTTGAATTGTGTGAAATAAGAAAGTGTCATTAATGAATTTTAATGTAGAAGAAACATGAAGCAGTCAGTAATCTGTATTTTCTTTCTTGTGTAAACTTTAATCTTAAAGTTTACATAAACTTCATTTTTATATGAGTACTTTTTTATATTTTTCCCTAATTGTAAAATGAGATTCTTTTTATTGAAACATTTCTTGTCTGAGCAAAACGTCTATCTTAACAAAAACGGGTCACTTTAAGATCTCTAAAAAGAACTTTAATTTTATTTAGTTGCTTATAACTTTCTAATATGTAACAGTTTAAAATTATTTTAAAGAAGTTTTTTTATTACTTTAGCAGAATAAGAAATATATTTAAACTATTAATTACTTTACATTTGAAGTTAATAAAACCCTTATGTAAAATTTTTGATCATGTTCTTTTCTGAAACATAATTTTTTTTTCCTCTCAAGCGTTTTATCATAGCTATAAGTGTCAACAAAAAGAAGACAATTTTTTTTTAAATTCATCGTTCCTAAATTTTTGAGCATGCTGAGCTAAAATTAATCTTCGGATGAATTGTTTTCTATAAACAAGTCTATAAAAGGAATAAAAATTATCTACGAAAAGCTTTCTAACATTAAAAAAAAAATCATCAGAATTTTTACTTTAGTAAAAATTCTGAAAAAAATATATTAACATATTTAATATCTTTTTATTTAGATGAATTCAAAAAGTAAAGCTTTTGCTAAGATACTTTCTTATAAAAATTTCGTTATTAAATTAGTGTTTTCGTAACATTCAAATTAACACATTATTGTTTTGAAATCAAATAACGTTATTTAGTTTGAATTATAGTATTATTTAATCAACGAGGGCATGCTTCTTTAGAAACAAATAATTCAAAAAACAATGTGAAAATTGCAATTACGCAACTTATAATCAAAGCATGAGCATTCAAGCAAAACCTCGTCGTTTTTCGAAGCAAACGAATCCAGGAGATTCGTGACAAGAGAAATAAATGGGAACTAGCTAGTTAGATTTTTTTTTTATCATCAGTGATATTCTTGTATCCTAATAAGTAGCGCAAACACATCATTCCCCTTCAAGCAATACACAACTAATAACAATGTGTCTGGTATGTATAGAAGTATTAATGGGACAATACTGCGCATGGAATATTTGACGCTTACGTGACTAGTCTAAAAAAGGCAAAGAAGTTAATATCCTTTGATCAGTTATGATGAAAATAACTACAAAACAAAAGTTAAACTACCTAATAATAAGAAACAAAATAATAACAGACAAAAAAAAAAAATCGGAAAATTTACTGTACTGTACGGTAATGACCTTCCGGGTAAAAAATAAATTATAAACATAATTCTGGTATTAAAAAGGAATATATACGTTAAGCCTTTCATTTGGTAAATTTTCCGTTCATATGAGAGCAGTTTACCAAAAAGGTTGATTTTCAAAATGATAGATCATATTACTACACATTTAGTAAAAAAATACAAAACTTAAAAGTAAATTTAACCAAATATATGGTTTTTATACCATTCCCAGAGGTATAATAAAAATAAAACGAAATTTTACCGCACTTACTAATTTTTATAATTTATCATAAAACCATATTGTATTGTTAAATTTGCCAAACCACTGTCACAGTGCTTCTGAAAAATTACCGAACATTTTGGATTTCCTATAATGCCATATTTTTTTTTACTATATTCTAATAGTTTGAACAACGCTGTTTCTATTCTTCTGTTATATTCTGCTTATATTCAACGCTGTTATATTCTTCTTTATTTTTTTACTATTACCAAATACCATATGAAAAAAATTCAAATTTAAAAAAAAAACATTGTTCTTGTGGGTTTAAAGAATTTAGAATTACTTTGGCTAAAAACCTCGATTTATATATTTTATAGCTAAAAGCCCCATTAACTTTTTTCGATGTTGAAAAATATGATACTTATCATTTTAAGCACTGAAAAAAGTCGAAGTGATGAAAGTTATTACTTCCCACTAAATTAATCTTGAGATTTTCCAAAAAAAATATATCAATATGACTTTTCAAGAACTTACAAAAATATTTTTTAAGCACTTCAACAGCTTAGTTACATAGTTTCATTCTAATTCAAATAGAAGTAAGAAAATCGCATAATGAATAGAAAAGATAAACACATTTTTTACATATGGGAGACTATCTGTTATCACGTCATTTTCTTAAATTGAGTCAAATTTCAAAATAGTCTCCTAATCGTAGTTTTGGTCGGCAGTAAGATTTTTTTGGTTTATTTTATTTGCAATAAGCTATTACTTAAATCCTAATGAACACTCTCAGAAATAAAATTCTTCCTTTTGACGAACCAGTTCTTGAGTTGTATTTCGTTGATTTTGAGAATCATTTCGTCACGAAATCACGAGATTTATAACAAAATGCGAACTCTTAAATCTGTAACGAATATGTTTCATCAACTCAAAACTTCATTGCAGTGCATTGTAGAAGATAGTTAACTAGAATGAAAACTGAGAGATCGAAAAAGTGTCAAGACGAGCTGTCCAAATGTATGGTGATCAAGGGGTGAGCCTCGTACAAAGAAGATCCCGTATTCGAAACCCAATTTGGGCATTTGTGTAGTTTTTCTCTCTGTTGTATCAGCTTTTGTTCGGTGGACAATGGCCCAACTACATTTTTGCCGGCGTTAAAGATTAGAAAACTTAGATACTGAAAGCGTTATTTGTTTTTATTTATTTATTTTTTCGAAAAATAACGAAATATTTCTTTCATTTTGTCGAAATTCTTTCCTCGAAAAGATCCTATAAAATGTCAAAATATAAAGAATAGAAAATTTATCAAAAAACTACCAAAAACAAACATTTATTAGAAAAGACAAATTTCATTTATTTTTTCACTACTACGCAAAACTCAAACCTAGCGCAAAACTTAGGATAAACACTCAAGTTGGTATAAAATTCAAAAACAATAACATTTCAGGAGAATAAACTAAACAATGCAGTATAGATAAGTTTAACTGCTCAACTTTTCAACAATCAACACGACATATAACATACGAAATAGTACGTGTATACATAAACTTCTTGTATTTCAAGAACCTCTCAAAATCTTTTCTGTCATTTTGGATTTAAAGTGCGAAACACACTTCCTTGCTTTTGATAAGACGTGAGTACTCTGAGGTTTAAAATTTCTGTTATATTAATATTTTTCATGATTAAAGTACAAATTAGTTTTATCCTTTATTGCTTAAATAACTGTATTGCATTAAAGAATCAGACATATTTGTTTAGGAACTAAATGCAATTCAAATACGTATATACGTAAGTATTCTTTAAAAAAAATATCCGAAATTCCAAACAAATTTCGCAAAATAATTTTTAAATTTTAATTCAATATTTATTTAGAAATTATCGAATGGTTGATAATTCCATTATTTAAACTTAAGTTATCTAAAACCCATACTTTCTTTTCTATTGCCTAATTCTAGAATTTATCCGACAACCTTCATCTTTATTGGAGAAAATCGACCAAAGTGCTCAATAAATAAATCTTGAGTTTAAAACATTAGTGCCATTGTTATTCTTTTGATCATCGATCTTCATTCGAGCTTCGATAAAATGCTGGTTGACGCAAATAAAGGACAAAATAAATACCCTCTCCGAAGTAGAATAAAGCAATTTTGAAGTAGTCTCTACAGCTTTGAAGTATAATGATGAAATACTCTTTACTAATATTTTTCATGTCTAAAAGTACATTTATCTTTAATAATTATAAAGAAAACTTTCCTAAAGAATCATACTTTACTTAAAGTTTTAAAGATAACACTAATCTGTTTTCTTTAAATATTCAACTGATTTTGGAAAGTTTTATTTAAAAGAAAATTTTATGTTTTTAATAAAACTTTTGGTTTATTTAAATTATGTTGTTTTATCTACACGAACATGTTTTTGTAATATGTTTTAAGAAACAGTGAGAGTGAGGGCCTTACTGTTATAAATATGTGCAGCTCAATATTCCATTTTGCATGATATCCAATGCCATTAATATCAATTTTTAAAATCATATTCAATAATGAAGTAAAAATGTCTGTATTATCCCCTTTAAAAATTATTATTTTGAGGAGTTAAAGCTAAATAAGTAAGATTGAAATAAAGCACTTTGAATTTGAAATTAATTCACTGAAATTCGACTTGCAAAAGAAACCAAAAACTCTATTTTTAATAATGCCAATACGCATCCTTTTTCTTTTATTTCGCATCCAAATTTATTTTTGAGTCACATAACATGCTTAAAAAATTTTTCGCATTACAATTTAAACTCTTTACGCATATTATGGAATATAAATTATCTTTGGATAAATGAATTTTACATTTGTGTGCAAATATTTTTCATTTCACTAAAAAAAATTTTTAAATGTAGCAAAATACGCAAAAAGTTAAACTATCACTAAGGGATCGCGAATAACGACCGCAAAACTACCGGGACCATATTTTTTCGCTGATTGCGGCTTCCTCTTATATTTCAATCCAAAAAAATTATTTCTCTGGAAATCCAAATATGAAGAAAGAAATGTATGTTTATCCAAAGAAAGTACGTTTCTGTGTCTAGTTTCGCAACTTAAAATATCGTCTGCACTAACCTATTAACAAATTTGAAGAGGTCACCCCTCGTACATGTTGATTCTCTCCTAGTACGTAAAAATCGGATCATTAAATCAAAATTAAATCAGGGTGTTTCGTTTACTTTTTGAGCACTGTACGTATTAAATTTTAATAATAAAAAAACGTTTAATTCCTACAAATGGTAAAAATGTATTAAATTACTCTCGTAATTTTTTGTGTAATGTTCTCGTAATGTGCGGATTATTTATGAATCTCTACAACAAAGTTTTCCATAGTACATAACATAAAGTCATTTAGAAATATATAAATAGTTAGAACAAATTAAAAAATTTATTTTAGATTTCTAACTGGAAGGTCAGTGCGACTTATTTTTGTCAAAGTTACATAAAAATCAAACTTTTCTTATTGCTCACAAATCAATCGGAAATCTTCCTTTGAATGTGGGATGTCATTTTATGACAAGGGCTTTTCATTAAATATGTTTTTTTCTCAAAACTATTGTCTGAAAGTTGTGATGTTTCTTTTGAATATTATCGTTTTCTCTTTATATATACTCTCCATAATGAGTAAATTCAAATGTGATACATTGAAATTGAATATATAAGGGCTTGACACATTTGAATATATAAGGGCTATTATAGCTAAGGGCTTCTTTAAAAATTGTAGTTACCATATTCCAAAGAATTAAGGAATTTATTTCAGTTACTAATTGGGTGAGATTAATTTGAAATTTAATAAGAGTTTCTTGCTTAAATATTTCAAACCTTTGCTTAATCTAATGAAGAAACATTGCATTTGAGTTCCACTAGCAATTTTAAGCATTTTTGCAGTCTTTTTTAAAAAAAGCGAGGCCTAAAATATTAAGGAATCTCGAATTTGCACCTGAAAATGAAAGACTGCTTTAAATTAAATATTCAAAAAGAAAAAAAAACGTTTACTTGTAAAATTTCAGTTTTAAAAAAGTTAAACTATTTCTTAAAGCCTAGTGTAATATTTGTGCTTTTTCTTAACTTTAGACCATTGAAATTTGGGTGAAAATTTCCTAAAACTGATAACTCTAGTTTTAGTTTCAACTGTTAGACTATTTTATTGCAAAAAAAAATCATAATTGGCAATAGCAGTATCATTTTATGCTCACTTTTCGTAAAATAAAAAACATATGAAATCTTAAATATTTTATATTAGTTACTTATAAAATAGTATAAACTTATAATTTTTCACATTTTTGTATTCATCAATAAGAAGTCCAAACGCGCTGAAAACCAAGTTTGATACATATTATTTTTTTAATATGCATTAGGAGGATGCAATTGGGAAATTGACTGTACTGTTATTCCTCTTATTATTACCATCAAAACTAGAGTAACTCATCAAATATGATAAGGAATTGTTAATTTGTCAAACTATCATTACCATTGTTGAACGGCAATTCAAATACGAACATAGAACATCACGGCTGAATTCACTTCACTATATTCATCTCTAGATAATCTACGCGAGTTACTACGGTACAAATATCACGAACAATCATCGTCATGTTAGTGACATCATTTCCTTTCTTACTGGGTCTAGTCTTAAGGCAAAAAATCGCACATAATAACAATTTACTTCTTGAAAGTCTTTGTAATTAATTATTCCTTATACTTGTTCAAAAAATTTTAACAAATTTTAATCTAATTATATATAAAAAAATACTTATTACCTCAAGGTAAATATTATTCAACAAAATTATATAATTTTAAAAAATAAAGATAATTAAATCATCATCAAAAAAAAAGAAATTAAAAAATTTTATGTATAATTCGTTTTCCATCATAAGTTTAAAAATACGGTAATCAGATGTGAAGAAAAATTCCATAAATTTGAATAGAAAAATACGATCAATTATAAAGATTTTTATCGAAAAGTAATATTAATTAAAATTTACAAGTAATCAAATTCTCAAATTAGGATATCTATATAGTCATTGAAATAACTCATGAGAACAACTTTTGTTTAGAAAGAGAAATGCTATTAGTAATTTTGGAAAAGAAAGATCGATGTCAATTTAATTTTTTTTCTTCAAGAAAATCTAAAATAGTTTGATTATTGGGGATACATTCGATTTATAATTAAAAAGGTAATTGGTAATTTGCTAATTTGTCATTATTAATATTATTTACCAACCTCTTGTAGGAAATTAATGTTTCAAATGATGATATTATAATTTAAAATGCTAAGCATGACATTTTTATTATTAATTAAATACTAATTTATCATGTGCAAATACAATTCGGGCAAATCCATTTATCAAAACTTCTATATCTAACCAACAATTTCATCCAATATTCAATTAATATGTTTCAATAAATGTTATTACTTCCTCTAAAGATCACTGATGTGAAATGTTGTATTTAAATTTCCTTCTTTCTTGAATTTAATTTTGAATTATCCTGAATAATATATTATTGCCTTGCGCTACTCCCACTTTCGGACCATTCCAAAGTAACAGACAAATTAAATACGATTCTGTCGCTCATTAAAAACACCCTTAAAAAATATCTCACTAACATTTATTTACGCTTTAATTTCATGTTTTGTAATCTGGAAACTTGGTTACGAAAATATTTTTAAAGTTATTTTTGCAAGATTTTCGTAAGTACATGACGTCCTTTCTAAGTTATCGCTTTATATATTCGTATTTGTATTTTCTTTTGTACATTTCTTGAATTTTTGCGATTATTGCTTGATAATGTTTTATTTTCAAATCGATATCTTTCATTTTTTCTGGTGTTCCTCAAGCTATGGTTATGAATTTTTTTTGCTTTGTATTAATACAATATTAGAGAGCACTACTTTTGATGATACAATCAGATGAGCTGATGACAAGATTATACCCTTTCGTTGTTTTATTTTCTAACTTTAACAGGTTGTAATTTTTTTAAAATTTTATTTTTTTTTTCGCTATAAAATTTCTTTTTCTCTTTTATTTTTTTCCTTGTTTTGTTTAAATTGTTTATGTTGTGGTTTGGGTTCTATGTACTCGCAGCTTATGTGCAACTGATAAGGCTACAAGTATTAGTTATACGTAGATTCACTGTCATATCTGATAATATTAATTATCGTCCATTTGTCTCTTTTCTTTTAATGATATCTTTGTCATGAGATATTTTTTTTGAATTTATTTTAATTTTATATAAGAAAAAAAATTTCTTTAAGAAATAATTAATTGTAACATAAAAACTAGTAAATACGTGTCACCTTTTAGTTTAACATTACAAAAACAATGTCTGTACTTTTAAAAGGAATTATATTTACTACATTTGTTGAATACGACTTTCTTTTGTAAACAAAGATTCATATCCGGATAGAAAGAGATCAAATATACTTCCAAGAACAACAACAAGAAAAAAAATTACTTCAAGCAAATCTCTTCCACTAGAAATGCTTTGTCATAAAAAAAACTGTCCACTATTCGTAACCGCCGCATCCATTTGTCGTCATAGCAACCGGAAGAACACAATGACTTCAAACTCATATGCTGAAATAGTATGCGGTTTCGTTTATCGTTCCTTTTACTTTGTTAAAGCTCTGTTATGCATACATATGAGCAATTGTAAAGAGATTTTGTTGTAATATGAAGAATTTTGGAGATTAAGGCTTTTCAACGAAGGAAATTTTAAGATATTGCTTTTTCCAGATTACTTTGCGAAAAGCAAAACTAAATGATTTTATTGAAATTCCCAATTTATTCGGATTTTATTCTAGCAAAAGTTATTTTAGTTTTTAAACTAGTTAGAAGCTTTAAAATATGGCAGATGTATTAAGAAACTTAATAGTTATGCTTAATTTATATTTTTCAGGGAGTTAATTTAGAAAATTTTATGGACATTAAATAAATTGTTTCAAGGGAATTATTTATTGTATATTTTCATAACAGATAGATGTTTTGCTAATGCCTAAAGACCTTCAAGCGCCTCTTGATTTTGATACAGGTATTAGATTGAAAGAAGAAATGTTTTTATTCCCATTACATATTTTTTTTACATGTGTTTTTTTTTTTTTCAAATTTCAGTTTTTCACAATTTTTAACGAAAAATAAATAAAATATTTAAGAGCATGTTTGTAGAGAAATATCAACCTAATATATGCAAACTAAGTTATGCTTAAATAAATTAGTATTATTCAAAATCGACTACTATAATCTCCTTCTGGTATTATTTTTTTTTCATACTTGTATCTTAAACGCATTCAATCCAATATTAATTTCATATTATAATCTTGATTATATCTATTAACTATGTTTAGATGCATTTATCTAACTTATTCCAACACTTTCATCATAATAGTATGTTAAATTTCCTCTATCATGTTAGCTTCAAAGGCATTTAATATATTTAAAATAAATGTATTCTAAGTAGGAATTTAAAACATATTTTATAAAATGATAGTTTACTATCATTTTTACAATTCTCCAATGCTCTGTCAAGATTTTTTTTCAAGTATTTTATTCAAACTTATATAATACATCAACGTATTGAAGTGTATTGAAATATATACTTAAAATAAAAAATAAATATATTTAAAAGTTTTCTTTTCGGAAATTAGAATGAATTTTCTTATCTTTACATGTAAATAACAGTGATTATCAAATAAAAGAAAATTATAAACTCAAAAAATTTAATATGTAGTTTTTTTTTACTTTATTACTATGCAAACATTGTTTTATGCAAGTGAAACCAAACTACACGAT
The DNA here is from genome assembly GCA_949128135.1 of Parasteatoda lunata. Lineage (NCBI taxonomy): Eukaryota > Metazoa > Arthropoda > Arachnida > Araneae > Theridiidae > Parasteatoda > Parasteatoda lunata. The sequence continues at coordinate 50,758,318 of OX421976.1, forward strand.
AATTCACAAACAATATTCTACTAAGAAAACTTCTGAATACAATTTTAGAAAACCTAACATATAAAGGTGGAAATAATAACTATTTGTTGAACATGTGTGAATATACTGATTCAGTTTTCGATAAGGTATCTTAGAACCAAAACATGATAGATAAATATTATGTTCCTAATTTCCTTTTAACTCAAAAGATTCCTAACTTTTTTTTTTAACTAAGTGTAAATATTTCTGAAACAAATTAAACTATTGAATAGTCCAAAAAGGAAATGTTATACCCAAAAAGATTTTCTCATTAAGTTTTACGCCCATTTGAACTTTGTTATTGGTTACGAAGAAAATAAATACTTTTAATAACTGAGACCATAATAGTTTGAATCTCTCTTTTCAAATAGTTTTAGAAAAATAATACCATTTACATTTTCTAAATTATTATTTCGTTAAAAAATAAATGTTCAATATTTAAAGCAATTCAGTTAGAATGAATTAATATGTTTATTTTTTATTACAACGAAGCAATTTAGTAGCCGAATACAATCCAGCTTTTCGATAATTAACCTTAGAATCTCTTTAGATTTCATTTTTTTCCTTCACAAAACCCAATTACCTAACTCACGCCACTTTTCCACTTAAGTTTAACGTCCCATATTGATCACCTTTACCGTTTACCGCATATTAGAACGAACTTTCCGACATCCCATTTACGTTTGCGAGACAAAGTTAAAAGCTTTTTATATACTTTTTTTTTCTTTTTACTTTTTTATGCTTTGCATTTCTTCTTTTGTCTTTTACCACCTTCCATTCCCCGTTGGTTTTCTCCGTTATTTTCGTGAACTAGTATGCAAGAAAAAGGATAATGCAACTGTCACATTTTATCTAAATCGCGCCTTTTACGAACGTTATTTGTTGTTGCTTGCTATTTCCGCTTAAGCTTTCAAAATGTCCACATATGTGTTTATGAATGTGAATATATCTGTATTTACTTTCAGCTTTTTTCCATTTCGAATGTTCTCTGATATCGCAACCCCGGGTAACTTTAGGAACAATGGCTTTCTTCGAAGATATTGCTTCATTTTCTTTGAAAGACGGGTTATTATTTTCGGCATTGCGCTTAAAGAGGAAAGGAAAAATGAGTCTGTCTTGGGAAATAGGAAATGATGTAATTGAATTTAAAAGTTTTTCAATTTTGTAGATTTACTTTTCTTATATTTCGTTTTCCACTTCAATAACAGTTTTACAAAAGTGTGTTGACGAAGTTTAAGTTATTTATGTTTTTCATGCAACGGTATTTATTTACGGTTTAAGAAATATCTCGCGCAAGCTCATTTTATAAGGACTAAAAAGGATTATTGTACGTTATTGAGTTTTGAAAAGTACCTTTGGGTAATAGCATATGATATAGCAAAACAGATAAAAATATATTTGAGGAAAAATAATTTTTTTCAGGATCTGAAAGTTTAAACTATTTCTCTTTGAAAAGAATAAAATAATGCGACGTTTAAAACCAAAGTAGTTGCAAAAAATAGCTGCTCATGTTTAGGTAATTTAGTAACAATTTTTTTTATTAACAATTAATTAATTCACTCGCTTAAATGCAACAATATATATTTTGTTATATTAAGTATTAATATTGAAATTGATATATACAATCAGTTTCCCTTTCCAAGCAACAGATTTTTTAAATGACATTTTTCGTCCATTTTTGTTAAAATGTACAAGTTTAAAATCTTTATATAAAACAGAGGGTCACGTAAGTATTGCGACAAACTTTTCGTGGAATTAGGGCACATCATCAAGATTAAAATTACAACGGAAGCCATGTGTGGAATGAACGTCATGTGGGGCTAGGAGCAATCTCCTTTTAGGACCTGCTCAGCATACGAATAAAAGTTCATAACAGGGAAGGTCCCCTAGCGGTGTATAACGACATTTTCGTGCATGAGTTCCTATGCAATTTTAATCCTTATGATGTGTCCTACCTCTGCTGAAAGTTTTTCGCATTATTTATGTGACCCCTGTTAAATACAACTTTTTCAAACTTGTAAATTTCTACTTCATAAAAAAAGACTAAAAATGACATTTATAAATATCTATCTGTAACTTGAAAAGAGAAACTGATTGAAGAGTTGAAGTCAGTGACGTGAAAATATTCAAGGTCCATTTCAAAATCTCATGTAACTGAGGACATAAGAAAATTTTTTTTCCCTGTGTTGTTAATTGCAATATTGTAGAAATGCAATATCTTATAACGATCTGTCCAGAAGACACGGTAAAAGATTTAATAATAGGGAAGCACAACTGGAAGTGTATAACATTTCAGGGTCTGGATTCATATGAAGTTTCAATTTTGCTAGTGTATCTCAATTCCCCTAGAATGTCGCTGCTATATTTATGCAATCAACATACAAAGTTTTTAATTTTGTACATTTTGACAAATAATCGACTAAAAATATCATTTAAAAAATCTGTGTCTTGAAAAGAGGAACTGGTTACAGGTTTGAAATCAGCAATAAAGAAGTATCGGGTTAAAAATTCCAAGGATCCAAAAATTCTAAATAAAAGGATCTGGTTAAAAATTCCAAGCAACGGAAAAATGTTTCCCAAGATTATATCTATGCATAATTAGGAGAAAATAACATGAGGATAAAAAAATAAGAAACATTATGCTTTCATAATGTGATTATTACACACTAATCAATGCTTTGGATCATATTTAGTTATTTGAAAACTGAAAAATATATTTACTCAATATAAATCTGGTATCAATATAATCATAACTCACTACTTCGTATTTTTTTATTACTTTTAAAACTTAAGAATAAGAACCAACTAAAATTGCAGTATTTCTCATGGATATATTTTTAAAAATTACGTACGTAAACATTATTAACAAATCATGAATTTTGCGCATACATTATCAGTGAATGAATTAGAAGATTAACTTTGAGTTTAAAAAAATTATTCATCTCACGTATCTTGCGTCGCTTACTTCTCTTCACCAATTTGTATAGAACAACAATATAAATTCAAATTTTATTTTACGGACTACAAACTCATCTATATGCAAATGCATGTCACAATTCACTATTTTAATCCAAACATGTCAATCTAAGCCGGTATCGTTGGTACTTCTAGAAAATCATTAATAATTAATAATATATATTGAAAGATGTATTACTCCTGGAAACTGAATGTAACACATGTTTTTGAAGATATTTTAAATGACTATTTCTAACACCCTTCTATTACCACTAAAGGTTGTCAGTGCTTATGAAATTATGAAATAGCTATTTAGTTACTTTAGGAACTTTCAGGGCAAACCTTGAGTTTTAAAATTAATCCCCTTTAATTAAGTACCATATATCTGAAGCAAAATATTTTGTTACTTAACAGCTGTTAAAGACATGTCTAATTAAATTAAACCTTGTTTGGGGAATAAATTTTCTTTAAATGTATAATTTATCTCATGGTTTAACATAACTCATTTCAATATATTGAACTCATTATCATACATTTATTTCTTATTTAATCGTTTTTTATCTATAAAATAAAGCCAATAGTTTGTATGTATGTGTAAATGCCTTAGACAAATACTGAACTAATCCGCATCAAATTTCGTGTAAAATAGACGTAGGACTGTGATTTTGGTAATGGAAAAGAACTGATATGAAAAAAAAATGAGTTTCGTACTAAAAACAAACTACTGATAAAAAAGTTCTTATTTAACTACGAAAACCATAAAAAATCGCTAATTATTGACGCCAATGTTGCTTAGTTAATACTAGTTATAAGTAGTACAATTATTTTGATAATTAGTGTTATTTACCAGTATAAGTACTAAATATATCAAGATACTTTTGTAGAAATAAGTTTCTACGATCTACTGAAAAAAGAAAATTTTTTATTATAGTACTTTATAATCATGAATCGACATCGAACAATAGCATTGTGCCAAATAATACTGAATATAATTATCTTTATTTTAAAGGTAAGAATTTCCAAAAAGATGACTCACTTAATCTGATAATGTAAAACTACAGGGAAGGGCAAAAAGTAATAACTCAATGGAAATCGTTTTAGAAATATTACTGTGTCAGTATATGTATTTCAGATTTGAGCGTGATTTCGTAGCACTGATTAATACTGATTTATGGATCATTTGTGTTTTTCATCCAGTTCGGACAACAGGAAGTTAGCTAGTTAGCATTATATAATAAAACACATAAACTATATGTAAAAAAACAATAATTTTTATTTCGAATGAAAAAAATCAAGCACGTGATTGCGCCCTCAAGATCTATCTGTCTATCTCTCTCTCTCTCTCTCACTCTCTCTCTCTCTCTCTCTCTCTCTCTCTATATATATATATATATATATATATATATATATATATATATATATATATATATGTAATAAAATGGCTAAAACCCCTTTTATTTGTGTTATAGATAGCTTAAATAATGCAGTCGTAAGCCATCATACTCTCTAAAATGGTTTATTAACAGTAGCTTGGTATTGATAACAGTCCACATCCGCTCTCCACAAGGGAGAGCGTGGATAAGACTTCTGTCAATTCTGCAACAACTTATCAGGATCACAACATGATGGAAAAGCCATGCGAAAATCATTGCTCTCGCTTTTATACTAACACATTTTGGAGTAAAAAGGCAAGTAAAAAGGCTTTGGAGTAAAAAGGCTTTGAAATACTTGTATCCTTACGCATTAAGGAAAATCATTTCATGCTTCCTTATATGGAAGTGAAAGGGGGAGAGATTCTAAAAATAACTTAATCGTATGTTTATCAGCCTTGACTTCCCAAAATAGAATCTCTCTACGCTTATTCTTTAACAAAGACATTTTATGAAAACGAAAGAGTTTTAATTCTTTTATTAATACAAAAGTATTATAATTTTTGTATTACATATATATATATATATATATATAGGTAGATATAGATATAGATAGATAGGTAGATTTTGAGGACGCAATCGCGTACTTAATTTTCACTAGAAATAAAAATATATATACATAATATATATATATATATATATATATATATATACATTATATACATATACATGATATATATACATAATATACATATACATTAATAAATGTATGTGTGTGTTCTATTTAGACTCCTAAAGCATCCGACAGAAAGCTATGAAAGTTTGCTGACAAATAGTTCGAAGTACGAGGAAGGTCACTCTTCGACATTAGGATATTTTACGACAAACCGTTCAAGCGGGATCAGCAAAAAAACGGAATGGAAATTTCTGATTTATTAATCACTAGTCAATGAATTAAGTTCAAATTTAGATGTTTCCATAAATCACATATTTTAACAAAAATAACAAAACAAATATCAAAAGTGATATTTGTAGCTTATAGCTATATTTAAATATAGCTTATAGCTATTAAAAAAGGAGTTTGTTGCAGAACGTGTGGATTACGTCACGAAATTTGTATTCTTAATTTATATAATAACCAGGGTTTTTATATTTATTCTATTTGAATGTGTCTCTAAAAAATTAATACTGTTTAAACTCTGTTACTGTTTTACATATAGTACAGTTTTAATTGTTCTTAACACAAATTCTATTTTTTTTAAAATCGGATTTCAGAATTGATCATAAGTACCAAATGTATTAAAATATGCATAAATTATTATTTTGATAATTTTGCCCCTTGAAAGGGGAAAGGGAAACCAGTTTTGCTTAGTTTAATCAAAGAATATATAAGTGAGAAGAAGACCAGCTCTCATAGGCCCCCATGTAAACCTGTTCCGGAGGCAAGGGTTACCTCCATCAAGGTGTGGAAGTATTGCTAGGAAAACAAACTGCCTCCTAACAGAGGGTCCCTCCGTCCTTACCCCGTAAGCAACCCCATTCCCCTCCGCTCCCAACAAGCAACTTTCTCCTTGTCTCTCCCCACTCATGTAAACAGCTAATGAAAAATGACTCAAAATCCGTCTGTTTTTGTTCTTTACAGACTTATATGGCTTTGAAAAAGGTTTACTTATTAAACAAGGAAAATATTTACTTGTGACGAAGTCATAAAAAATAAATATAATTTATTATTTTAACATAGGTATATAATTTAAATAGATATCGGTCACTTAAAGATGTCACTTTAAACAGTCACTTTAAAGATGGCGAAAAATTTGTTGTTAAACATTTTTAGAGACGCTATGATGGATGATAGATGTGCGCATGCGTCGTCTCAAAAACCTTTGGCGCTTTCTTGTCATACAGAGGGACCTTGCTGGCCCCCTGCTACGTATCGGAGAAGCTAGACTTGATCTCACATTATATATTCTTTGGTTTAATAGCATAAAATCATGAGAAAGGACTACAAATGATAATAAAGAGAAATAAATTTAAATTATTTTAGATTTATTAAGGGCTTTGAAGGACTTAGTGGAAGAACCAGGTAAGTGACATTTTCTGAGAGACTGTAATCAGAACCCGAAATAAAGTTCTATCCGAACTATTTTATAACCAATATATCAAAAAATGGGACTAATAATTATTTGCCTACATTTTATTTATCACTGCTGAATTTGGAATAAAAAATCATGAAAACACACTCAGAACTGATGTGGATTAGTTTGTTAAGATTAAAGTTAAGACAAAAACAATTCTGTTATATTAAACATACCTATATTGATGCAACCGATTTATATTATTCTCCTAAAAATATCACTTTCCAGATTTTTCAACTGAGATCAATTCAGTTTTCAGTATGATTTTACAGTGTTACTCAGTACTGATTTATCGATTCTTTTTTTTCTTTATTTGTTTATTAACCCCTTACAAAGAACGAGTATTCAGCTAGTATTAAATAAAAAAAGCTATTTGTAAAATATTTTGTAATTTAATGTGAGGATAATTTTTTTCAGGCATAGGAAATTTTATGCAATTATTAAGTTTGAAAAACATTTGTTACAGAGTACATTAATTTTCATCCACGCGTTAACAACTGAAAGGCAATATAATAAGAGTATAATTATAATAGTGTAGTTTAAAATAATAATACTGCATAAGTTCCATTGTATGAATTAAAGCAGAAAATGTTACTTGTAAAAATAAAAAAAAACACTACAAAAAATCATAAAATAATACTAATAAGTTGTCAGTTTGAAATCAATATCATGTGTTGTCATAAATGTTATTTCAACATAATATAACAAATACCTAAGATAGTGTAAATAATATATTACCGCTTCAATCCAGCATAAATCATAATCATTACCTTTTATATACAATTGTAGATTCTTTGTTAAAATATTTTTAGCCATATGCCTGTAATATGGGGAATCCGTTGTTGTTTTTAGTGCCACCTACCGATACCAGCAAGCCTGTTTAGGGAAACCAAGCGAATTTAAGGCAGGGGGTGTGTTTCATGCTTTTCAGTGTCGCCATCTTTTGCCAAAAAGAGTAATTCAGCCATTCACACCTCATAGCCCGTTTTTAGGACGGACCAATTCAGCCATCAACTCATTCACCCACAGATAGTACTTTTGTCCTGCGCCAGAGAATGATCCATCTTCTATTCAGTATCCTCAGAGGTATTATTTGTTATGGGAATATAGAGGACGTTGTGACCCGGCAGATTTTACTTGCACAAATCAAAATTTACTACAAAGGAAGTCACCATACACAACACTTTGTCTATTGGGGATCGAACTCTCGACCACTTGGGCATGGGTCCAATGCCCTAAAAAACAGGCTATCCTGACTCATCTTTCAAATTCTTTTATTTTTATAGCCAAGTGTTTTAGCTTCCATGCAAGACTTACAACAACTTTTTACAATTCAAATATTTTTATTTCATTTTTCTTTATTTCTTTATTTTAGAATACAAGTTTTTAATATGTGAAGTATTTGCTTTCATTTTGACAGAAGAAAAATTATCGAACTAATTAGTTACGTATAGATATCAACATAAAACTATTCTAAAAGCGAAAATAAATAAAATGATTTTTGATTCAATAATCCAATATCACAGATCTATTGTGTGTTAATGTGTGAGAGAAGCATTCAGTAACTTAATTTCATAACCTGATTTCTATTATTTTCTCATTCAATTCTGATATAAATATATTCTGATATAAAAAGCACTAATGTATTTTAATCTTTCAAAAAAAAATTGTGATTTCCATAAAAAAAAAGATAAGTGTTCTGTTTCTTGTTGTGTACATTGAAAACAGTTACATATTTTTTCACAAAACTTTTAAATTTCTTAACAAAGTTATACCATGTCAAAGGAGTAAAAAACTAAATTGATAGAAGAGGAATAAATGAATTTATTCATCATGCATTGAATTAAACTCCATTAAATTTTATTATTATTTAAAAAATTAAATTTAAAATGAAAAATAATACAATATTTTTAACCGTTGATTTTATTAAAGGAAAACTTCAATACATTTTATTTTATTATTTAAAATGGAGTGCTTTTTTAGGACAAAATTATTTATTTCAATGTTTTATGTAAATTATTAAAATATAATTATATCTGAAGTATTTGTCTTCATTTTGACAGAAGAAAAATGATTGACGAACAACAACTAATTAGTTTCTATTAGATATCAACATAAAATCATTGTATAAGTGAAAATAAATGAAATGATGTTTGATTCAATAATCCAATATCCCAGATCTATTGTGTGATAATGTGTTAGAGAAGCATTCTGTGACTTATTTCCGTAATCTGATTTCTAATATTTTATTTTCTCATTCAATTTTGATAATAAGCGCACTAATGGATATTAATCTTTCAAAACAAATTGTGATTTCCATAAAAAAAGAGATAAATGTTTGCTTTGTGTTGTGTATATTGAAATCATTTTATACAAAATGGTTAAATTTCTTTACGAAATTATATCATATTAAGAGAGTTAAGAGTTAAATTCATACACAAGAAATAAATGAGTATATTCATCATTCATTGAATTTAACGCTATGGAATTTCGTGATTGTTATATTTTTTTTTCCAAAAACGTTTACATTTATTTAAAAAGCTATTCCATATCGAGGGAGTTAAGAATTAGTTTATACACAAGGAATAAATGAATTTATTCATCATTTATTGAATTAAACTCCATGAAATTTTGTTATTATTTGAAAAATTAAATAAAAAATTAAAATAGCAAAATAATTTTTAATCGGTGATATTAATAAAAGAAAATATCTATATATTTTATTCTGTTATTTAAAAAGGAATGTATTTTTTTGAGAAAATTATGTATTTCAATGTTTCATATGAATTATCAAAATGTTTTTTTCTTTTAAAACATTAAATAATTTAGTTTTTAATCCATCAGGAAATAAAACCCGTCTCAATTTTCTTCTTACTTTTATTAAAAAATATTCGAAATATTTTCGAATTTGTAGAAATAAATTTTGTGCGAAACGTATCACATTTTGCACATTAATATAAGTTCAGAATCTATTTTCCTCATTTTTCTTAAGTAAGATTTAGCAAGAAAAAGCATGAATGTTGACTAAGCGCCAATCACTGTATATAAAGAGAGCTTTGCTCTGTTACTTGAATCAACGTTGCTTTTGTGACTGTTCAGTCAAAGATATCGGGATGGCGTGATACGCAACAGTTAATTTACTAATCCAGTTCAGCCGTCGCAATACACTCTAGTAATTTGTTTTATTTTTTATACGTAAGAAGGATCACTCGTTTAAAATTTTAGTATATATCTCTTTCTTACCAAAGCAAAAAAGAAATTTCATCAGTTTGATGACAACATGCGCATTTCATGCATCATACTTCCTAACTTCTTCCACTTTTGGTGGAAGATTGTTTTTAAAAAAATTGAAGAGACAGTAAGGTTTTCAACTTGATTTTTTCATTTTAGAATGTATTTAATTCTAAATAATTTTTGTTATTAAGATGTCGAAATAACGTGTACAAAAATAAGAGACTATAGCCAATTTTAATGTCCTGGTTCAAAAATAACATTGTTTTTCCGAGACAAGAATGAACTGTTTTTTTAGGCGCAATTCACATTTTTCCAGTCGGAGGTTCTCTCTATTATCAGCAGATGGCAGTACAATATAACTTCTTTGTTCAAGAGTAAACAGTGCGCAAGCGCCATCATTGCATGCGTTGCTATGCCGATCATGCTGCTTGATATTTTTTTAGAATTAAGTTTTTTAAAATTTTATTATGCTTCGAGTTGGTGGTTTTCTTTTCGAGACATGGGACCAGAGAGAGCCCATAAAATATTTCTCGAGTTGTGAATAAAAGAAAATTTTATCATTAGAACGATATTTTTGTTTTTGTAGTTTTATTTCAGAATCAGAAATTCTAACCTACAGTTCAGATGGTTCATCGAGCTCAAAGTGTGCTTTAAGTTTAAGGTGAGTTCTCTTTGCCTACAGAGTTTTAATTTGATTTTAAATTATGAGTAAGTTGAAAACTCAAAAGAGAGTTTTCAGATAAATATTCGATAGCTAAGCATAGATATAAAGTAGTCGCTTCAATTGACAGTGCACTTTTAGTTGCTCTTAAACTATTTGAATCAAAACCTAATGCATTATCTAACAAATTTGAAATTTTATTTATGTCTATTTTTGATGTTTGTAATCCTGGAGAAGAGGAAAAATTCATTGGGGAGGAAGAAAGGATTGATGAGATTTTAATAGGGAGAAAGTGTTGACGATATTATAGACAAATTATTATTGATAATTAATTCTGAATTTGATAGTTTTTCAAATATAATACTTCACCAATAGTTCAAAGTGTGCCAAATTCTATTTTAAATGCATTTTCTGACATTAAATTACCCACACACTCAATGACAACCTTTAATGATAAAACCGATACTTGGGTAATGTTTAAAGATATGTTTGCAGCCAGTGCAATAAAAAAAAATTCCATTTCAAAATCTATAAAATTACAAAATTTTAAAGCGAGTTGCACTCATCATAAAGCCCTAAGAATGATACAATCTATTTTTAATTCGGATGTTTACTTTGAAGTAGCATGGAAAGTTTTAGAAGATAGATATTTAAATAAAAGAGAACTTTTAACTGCAACTATCAAAAAGATTTTTAATCATCTAAATATCTGTGAAACATCTAGTCCCATCTTATTCTTAGTTGATTTAAAAATGAATACACTCGAATTTTGAGCTCTCTAAATTACAAAGTAGAACATTTATCTAAGATTATGATAGTGTTTTTCATCGTTGAACAATTAGATCCTACAACGTGTTATTGATGAGAGAAAGAATTGAAAGTTTCTGATAAGTCTGTTACTTTGGAGCAGCATCTTTTTTTTTTACAAAATCATTCAATATCACTTCATAACAGCAAAAATAAAGAAGTTAAAAAGCATCCTAATTTACAATTGCAACATAAGGTTGCTAACATAACTACTCCAAATACATGACGCCTAAATTCTAAGGGTATCAAATGCTGTAAAGAATTCCACGGATTCCAATCGTCTATAATTCAGAATTTTCTCCGTAAACGATTGATGTGATTTTGTAAAAAGACGTCAACTGTGTTTTAATTGTTCAAAGACCATTCAGTAAGAAACTACCAATCGCTACTACAATGCCAAAAGTGTTCAGGAAAACATAATATGTTACTTCATTTTGAGAATGTCACGCAAAATAGTCGTGATCATACCAGATTGGAATCTAATTACTCGAGTTCAAAAGTCAACAAAACTAAAGTTAAACTGCAAGAAAATTTCAACCCGAATGCAACTAGTTTTAATTGGTCTGGCGGTCGACGCATTTTCACCGATACCACTGTTAATGAAAAAAAAACAACAGTCGCAGATAAACGGCACTTCTTTCTACCACCAATTTTTTTATTTAAGTTTATTTTGGAGAGTTGAAACCAGCTGGGGCATTATTATATGTAGGATTAATATTTCCATTCATTACATCTGAGTTTTCTGATTTATTGAAAATTACGGAGGAGAAATTTTTTATTCCGGTTTCTGGTTTAAACAATACAAATATCAATGTGAAATCAAAAATTTGCTTAATAATTTCAAATAACACTGATTTACTTTCCGCAAAATATCAAACTTGTTAAACCAAGCTTCAAACTTGTTTTATGAACCTGGAAGAGTCGATGTCTTATTGGGGCTTGGATATTTTGCCAACTCTTAAAATTCGGTCAAGTTGAAGTACAAAACTCAGAATTATAATTTTAAAACTCTGTTTTTTGATTTATAGCCGACGGAAGTATATTGAGTTCAGTTGACCAATCCCAGCAGAAAGTTCATTGCGGATTAGTTTATGATTGCTGTGAAATAGAAAGACATATTAAACAGCTTTGGCAAAGAGGAACCATTGGAATAAAAGATGACCCCACTTATAATGAAACAGATCAATATTTAGCACAGTTTGAAAATACGATACGATAACCGAAATGAAGTTGAATTACCATGGAAAGGAGATTGGAGGGAATTAGCTATTACTATGCAGTAGTCTAAAAGTGATTAGATGCGTTAGTGCGTGGATTATTTTCCCAATATTTTCTTACAATATCGTTAAACATTAAATGACTATGTGAATAAGAACATAATAGAAAAAGTGTCAAATCCCAGGACACCTGAAAATAAACCCCTATTTTACCTACCACATCAACCAGTGTTAAAATGAAGCTCAAGTAAAAGATTGGAATCTTTTGTAGCGAATCGAGTAAGCGAAATCCATAACCGAAGTAAAGTTGAAGACTGAGCTCATTGCCCTGGAACACAAAACCCAGCTAATCTTCTAAGCAGAAACATCAAAGTTGACATTCTATTGAATAGTGACATTTGGTGGCATGAACAACCATTTTTGAGAGAAAGGGTTATTTCTACATGTTGATAAGAAAACTTTAATTTCCTTAGGTGGAATTTCTGGTGAATTGAGGAAAACAAATGACTGTTCATTTACTTTTAGTATTTTTAACCAAAATTCTATAGTTAATGATATGCTGACATTTAGTAATAATTATTTAACTATTATTCATGTTATGTGTTATATACTGAGGTTTGTTAATAATGCTAAGGGTAAAGAAAATATTTTAGGTCAGGTAAAGAAAAGATTGTAGGATTCCTCTAAAGAGTTAAGAAAAGCTGAGATATATTTATTTCTATCAATTCAACAAGGTGAGTTTGTGAATGAAATAAAAAAATCTCATGAAAGGTGATACTGTTACTAGAAATAGCAAAGCAAAATCTTTGATTTGGTTTTTAAACTATTATAGTGTTTTTCGAGTTGGAGGTAGATTAAAAAATTCTGAATTAAGTACATATCAAAAGCATCCAATAGTTCTGCCAGATAAACATTACCTTAAAGTAATTATTGTAAGAAATCACGTAAAATGTTTTGCATGTCGGATCTAATTCGCTATTCTTAGACATAAATTTTGGATTATTAATGGTAGAAAAGTTTGTAGATAGATTGCTTTCATATGTATAACATACTTTAAGAACAAATCTGAGTTAGAATTTCAAGAGCACCCTCAGAGTAGGGAGAGGCACCCTCTATTTTCCTTTTCATAATGTTGGAGTAGAATTTTGTGGTCCCTTTTACATTAAATTAAAAAACCAGGGAAAGGGAATACTTAATAATATTTGTATGTATTAGCACCAAAGCGATTCTTTTGAATTTCGTGAATAAAACTAAGCTCAATAGCCTTTATTGCTTGTTTAAATCGTTTTTTCAAGTCGTAGGGCAAAATGTTCAAAATTATACAGTGACAATGCTAAGAACTTTATAGGTGCATGTGCGGAACTGAAAAAAAAACTTCATTGATTGGTAAAACAAACAGATAAAATTTTAGTTAATTTTCTTTCGAGTGAAAATATTGAATGGAATTTCATACCACAAATATCACCAAATTTTGATGGTCCTCGGGAGGCCGGTATAAAATCTTTTAAACATTATCTAAAACGCTAATTTAGAAACGCTAATTTGACTTTAAAAGAATTTCTCCCAGTTATCCTAGAAATTGAGAGCGTTTTGAATTTTCGACCCCTTACCCCTTTATCTGCTGATTTTGATAACTTTGAAACCTTTTCACCAGGACATTTTTTAATCGGGAGACTTTTGACTTCAATTGTTGAATGTCAACTCGTTGAGTTACCAGCGAACCGATCTTCTAAACGGCAAAAAATAACAAGGTATATTCAACGACTTTGGAAGCTCTGGAAGAGGGACTATGAACAATTTCCAACAACGTTCTAAGTGAATGTTTACAAAAAATAATGTTTAAGTTGGTTCCCTTGTGTTAATGAAAGATTAGCATTTTCCAAGTTCAAAATTTCTAACAGGAGGAATTATTTAAATAATTTGTTGTATGAATGGAAAAATACGAGTAATAAATATCCTGCTACCAAATCGTAAAATATCGAAACGAAATGTTAGATATATATGACTGCTTCCTGTCGATAGTAATTGGATTTTCGTTTTTTCTAATGTATGTTTTTTTTTGTATATATCGAGTAAATATTATTGTCTTTAATTTTAAGTATTCATTGCGTTGAAACCTCTCAGTTTTCAAGGCTGGTAGTGTGTTCAAAAGTAAACAGAACGCATGCGTCGTCATTGCATGCGTTGCTAAGGTGATCGCTGCAGTTTGATAATGTTTGGAACTAATTTCTTAAATTTTATTATGCATTGAGTTAGTGAGTTTATTTTTCAGATATGGAACCAGAGAGATCCCTTAAAATACTTTTCGAGTAGTTAATAAAAGATAAATTCATCATTTGAACGATGTTTTTGTTTTTATTGTTTTTATTAAAAATCAGAAATTCCAAACTACAGTTCACTCTTGATGATACGAGTGCAATGATTTATATTAATGTGAACTGCTATGACGTCATAGCAGAACGGCAAAACTTTAGGTTTGATGTGTTTTTTTCCTCTTTATTTTTTAAGATCCTGGAAACGAAACATTGAATTTTCAGGATGTAGACTCCGTAAACTTATTTAATTCATTTTAATGTCGAAAACAGCACAAAACGTAAAACAAATGTAAGCAAAAGTCAAACTTGGTGATGGAATATATTTTTACAAAGAACGAACAAAAGCGCAGAACGTACGTGTTACGAGCTACATCTCTCCATTGATACAATAACGCAACTATTTCAGAATAATTTTGAGTCATTCTCATAGGCTAAAAATTGCCACATGATGTTTTGTATTTAATAGCGCCACTTTGTTGCTAAACCGTGCATTAAATTGCTTTATTACTTTTCATTACATATTTGGCTATCGTAGGAAGTTAAATTTTCTTTGATGGCAAGAATGGAATTTAGGTAAGAAGTTAAGTTTGAAAGAGATTTATTGCAGAAAATATGTAAAATGCAGAAAATATGTAAATTACCAATAATTAAAATGCCCATAATCTCTGTATAAAGCCTATTATGATTTATTCAGTAACGAAAATTTGAGTCAACAAATAGTTTTAAAAAATACAATTCACAAATTAAAATATTTCTTTAACACTAATGGTAATTCTCGAGTCAATCTTTAAAGAAAAATCGCATATTTCATACTTTAACAAAACTATTTTACCATCCTAATACCATTAAAGGCATAAAAGAATCTTTTTTTTTTTATCATTTTTCTCAACACTCAGCTAAGACTAAACTTGAATTTCCTGCAAGCATTCGTCTGCATTTCTGGCGAGAGCAATTCCTCATAATTACTTTTCTCGTGATTTAAAACTGTTTCAGAAAAGTTAACTCGCGCTAAAACCTTGGCACAAGAATGTGGCATTCTTCTACAAACAAATACCTCAGGGGAGGAAAAGAAGGCCGTGGAGAGCAAGGCGACTTTAATCTTGTGGTAACAGTTGACAAATATCTTCAGCTGCTGCGAAGGGCTTGTGTTGACACAATGAATTATTTAGGCCGCGAGAGAGGGAATTTGTTCAGCATTAAGCTGAGCTTATATCGTTTACTGCTATGGCATTATGATTAAGAACTTTTGCTTCATGGAGATGAGTACAGCAAAACATTGGGACACCAACTGCTAGTAAAGACGACATTTGGTGAAAGAAGGGATTTCCTCAAATATTTCCCGGGACAAAATCATTTACTTGTATGTTTCAGTAAATATCCCGTTAGGTTATATATTATTTTATTCAAACAATTTACTAGGGGTACGTAAAATTAAATGTAAGGTAAATAATTGAATTTAACTTAAAACTTTTGCTAAATATCATGTTTTCGAAATTATGAAATGAATGTGATATTATGGTTTCCTTATTTATTGAAATAAAATTCAGACTTAGTGAATTAAAAATTTGATTTAAATAATATGTCGGTCATGACATGAATATTGCATTTTAAATACTGATCATTCTTAAATAAAGTAGAGGCAAAAGCAAAAAGATTGGCGTGGCAAATTAAATCTTGCTTAAAGTAGATATAATTTAAACCGATGTAATATGTTATTTGTTTATAAAAAAATATTATTCCGTCATTTATTAGTTCGGACTGAAAGGGTACTGTAAGGCAAACTTTGTGTTAGTACAGAAAATTAATATTTCACTTTCAGGCTGGTATTGGTTTTCCATTTAGGGCCTTTTTTGCGTGTTTAGTGCATTTATAAAACTTTCTAGCAATGAAGTAGTGTATGTTGTGAACATATATTAAAAGAATTAAAGAAATTTTCTGAAATACGAACTAATGGTATAGGCTGGGGGTATAGCGACAGTCATTTTTCCTTTGAAGATATAGCATGTGCTAGTTTCAAAAATGCTAAAGATGTTGTATCTAGAGACTGAACTCAGAGTTTAGGAAACAAACCTACTCTAAAAATATGTCTTGATAAAAAAAATGCACTGAAAGTGGAGCTTGATATTGAAAATTCTATTAACCATGCATTCAGTAACATGCCCCATCAGCTTCATTTGTGTTTTTCTTTTGAATAATTCAACAAAATGCACTAGCATGTATGCAAAATCCTCCCATTTAAACGGGAGATTATTTTCTTAATATTTAAAGTGTAATTTTTACAATTTTGGTTACATGTTTTTAATAAATTTGATTTTGTAATGATTTTCAGCATCAATCTATATAATAAATTTCTCACTTTGACCTAAAAAAGCAGTTATTATCAATATTGACCGGTAAGTATTAACAGTTACCGGGTTTATCAATTTAACCGTTACATATATATTAATACTGATTTTATCGTTACCTCAAATATTTGTCCTTTTTAATTAGATATCTAGCCTAAATTTTTGTTTTCTATTTAATAATTACCTAACATATTATGTAAACAAGATGTTTCTTCTCATTTGAATAAATACATTTGTTATAATGATTTTGCATTATTTCAAAACTTAATCCTTTCAAACTAACTTTTAAAAAATGCGTAAACGTTAAGAAATTTAACTTTCCTCCAGTTAACATTTATAACTGAAAACATTATTATAAAGTGCCCAGAAAATGTGATTTGTCCCGAAGGTCAAAATACCAACGAAATCTCAAAATAATCTCTCTATTTCTCTTTTAGTTGTATTAAACTTTTTAAATTACATATTATTTATTTTTAATAATGGAATTTTAGAACTTGATACATGAAAGATGTGAAAAGAATAGAGAATATTCTTATTGTATAATTAAAGTGAATAATTTTAATGAAATTTCAATACTGACGAAGATTTTAAGTGTCTTCTATCAAATAAGGTGCATAATTTTGACTACTCACTTTAGTTTACGAACTTCGACTTAACAGAAAAAACTAAATTTATCGTCCTGTTAAGTATTTCAAAATAATCTACATTCTCTCAATATATATATATATATATATATATATGCATGGGTATATAATTTCAATCGACTAATGTTTTATAATGCAAATTCCAGAATTAGTAATCGAAGCTAATTGGCCACTGTCCAACGTTTGATCGGATTCCAGAATATTGAGGTACTCATTTCGTCTAAACGGTCCCTATTGTCGAACTTCAAACATGGCACGTGATTAAAGCCTATTTATGAGAGCTCGCAAATAACAAGTAAGTCGATATCTTCGACAGTGTGATTCAAACTCTGTGTGACTGTGGATTTTAATTACACATAGGTTCATGGTGCTGAGGCTTGCTTCGAAGGAAGGACATTGTCAGTTGAATTCCATTTAAATACCTAGGGACAGTCTCGACAAATGGGTATTTACCGGATAACAATACATGCCCTGCAGGAGTGAGATTAAATTAGTAAATGGCGTTCTCGTTGAAATCAATACTTGAAAATTATGAGGGTCAGCCTTGGATGTGAGCGAAATTCTAGATTATTGGTATGATTAAGGCTTTAAAGTTATTTGTTTAGAGCTTTAAAGTGGATGACTAGCCTTAGGGGATCCAAGTTTTAGATATTTTATCATAATTGCATCGTACATGATTGTGGGGTAATTATATTTATTTTTTTTCCAATTGTAAGATCTAGAACATATAATTGTTAAGATATTTAATTTATAGCTCATATATTAATATAATTAAAATTTGATACGTATTGGAAATAATTTTATATTTTACTTATCATTTATAATTTATTATGTAAGTTTCAAAAGAGGTGAATATTTAGAACAATTTACGTAGAAATAAGATATAATCCAACGCTAGATAATAAAAATAAAAATATGCCTATCACTTTTGTGTAAGGACTCAAAAATTTTGCAAAGATACGAAAACCGTTTTATTAACAGTTGTCTGTATAATAATCTAAGTATTGCACAACTATTTTACATTTACAGCTAATTGTTTTCATTTACTAGATTCATGGACATGGACGCCAGCACACAGTTCTGCACCTATGCCCCCCGATAAGGCATCTATCAGAAAGAAATACTGTGGCCAGGAAACCAGACAGTTACAACGGCGTCATACCACGCTTCCCCCGATGAGTCCCTAAACACAAGCCCACCCTAAGATCTGCAACGTCGCCAGAACTAGGCCCAACATCTGCCCTCATCTCCCGTCAGGATCCTTAAATTTATTATTTATTTACTACACAATTCTTTAGAGAAACCGATATTATCAGATATTACGCAACTATAATAAAATATTGATTATTGACATTTAAGTCCTATGGGAGCCGAGCGTCAGAAATAGTGACTATACAGAAGAAGCGTGATTAAATATAACATATCATGAAGATACATCTGGATAAACAAATTCATTACATGAGATAATGTAGGAAAAACACTAATATGATACAAAAAATATGGAGAGTGGGAAAATTATAAACATGGGGATTTATATTTGAGGCACAATTTACATTTGTGGAACTGTTAATATATATATATATATATATATATATATATATATATATATATATACATGGTTATTCAATAACGTTTGTCAAAAATGATTCCAGCAAAACTTTGTAGTGGTTGTGCATAAGCACATAAGCTTTTGATGTTAATTGATGGTTGACTATATAATCGGGTTGACAATTTGTTTATGTAGATGCATTCAATTAAATATGGTTTGCTAGTAGATATATACATAAAAGGCATTATATAAACATTTCATTTAAAGTTGACATAATTTAATACAAATGGTAATAATTTCATCCACTGCATGAACCGAAACTATGCTTGAGCTTACTGTTATAATCATAACATGAAAATTTAAAACAAATCAATGTTCAGAATTTAGAAATTACATGGGTTGATTAATATGAAAACCTGGGTAGCATAAGGTTTTAACACTATGGTAATGGATAGCATTGCAGGTGGATACATTTTAATATTGATTATCAGTCAGAATTTTGGCTTGGCGTTAGAAATTGTTCATAATTCTGTATGAATTTAATTAAGTTAATTAGTTTATTTATGAAAGTTTTTATTACTAATAATTTGTTTCTTCCAGGCTATGATGTTTTGTTCCATGGGGATTTTACAGAGCATTTTGTAGCGTAGCGTAATGGTGAACTAATTTCTCCACAACTGCAAAGTTTATGTCTTGATAACCGAGAACGTTTCAAGTATATCCTAAAGGGACCATGCTCAATTATGAACATCATTAATTCTTTTGGCCATTTACTATATTTAAAAGAAACTTTTGGAATAATTTCGTAAGTCGTTCTTCCGTACCTGTGTGTGGTCCACAGTTGTTGACAATAATTTAAAATGAATTCTTTTCCCTTCTTTTTAATATATGATAGGAGCATTCCCAAATATATTGATGTAAGATTTGGGTCCGTGACTGCATCCTTTGCTGCCTTATCCGGCCCTTCATTACCCATATGACCAGCATGTGCTTTTATCCAGGAGATTTCTAATTGTTGATGATTGATTAAAATATTTTGGATTTTTTGAATGATATTATGTGTTGTGTTGTGATTTTTGATAGTATGTAAGGCAGATAGTCTGTCAGTCCAAATTGTTGTATTTCTACTGTTATTTTTTGCTATTTGGACTACTTCTAAAATAGTTCTTGTTCGTCTTGAAAAATAGTGTTCCAATTAAAAAACTTCATTTTGATGGTATTTGATTTTGTGCCATCATTAAAGATTATTATGGTGGCTCCTGTTCCTGTCTCTATCTTCGAGCCATCTGGGTAAATATTAATTCTTCTATTTTTATCAGTTTTTTGTTTTATTTGAATATTGCCTGCTGTATTTTAGTTAAAGTCTGCAGGATGAATTGTCTGGAGGTTAATTTTTGCATCTATTTTTTCAATATTTATAATTAAATCGTCTATCAGAATTGTGTGAAAGGAATCTTTTAGTAAGTTAATTCTAATTGCTTCTTGTTGCAATGTTAGATGAAGAGGAGGTAGACCCAGGATAACTTGTGGTGCTTTTGTTGGAGTTGTCCTATATGCGCCTGTTATATTTAGTAGGAACTTTCTTTGTACTGAGTCAGTCTTGTCTTTTGTGTATTGCTGTGGTTCCGAGCACCAGATTGCTGCACCGTGTGCTAACATTCTGACTACACTTGCCTTACATAAAATTACTCTATGCTCTCTTTTAATTCCCCAAGATCTTCCTGCTATTCTTTGGATTGCTTGAAGTTTTGCAGATGCTTTATTTCCTTGTGTTTTTAAATGTTCTGACAAGTTAATCTGTTCATCGATTATAAGACCTAAAAGATTTACTGATGTGGATCTTTTTATTTTCGTGTTGTTTAGCTTTATTACAGGGCCGTTTATTAGTTTGCTTTTAATCAGAATGTATGTAGTTTTCTCTTTTGAGATTTCAAGATCATGCATAGTGGCCTAGCTATTTAAGACATTTAATGCATTTGTTGTTATAATGCCAAGATCTGATTCTGTCTTAGCTGTTATGACAAAGCTAAAGTCATCTGCAAAAGCGAATTGTTGGACGTCTGCTCCTGTAGGGTGTTTTAGGTTTTGCGTAGCCTCCGTCCAGTTGAATTGTGATGGTTCTTCAGCAAAGATTATTTAAGAGGTAGGACCACTGCATGAGCCCTGATGAGTTCCTATGGTTTGTGTTATTGAAGCTAAACCTTCATCTGCATGAAGCATAATTAGTCTATCCGTTCAAAAGCTTTTAAAAATGTTAAAGATATTACTTGGAAAATTTTTAATATTAAGGCTATTTAGTATATCATTATGCCTTAGATGGTCAAAGGCTCCTTTAATGTCTACTGAGAGTAGCAGCATATGTTTTTATTCATTTTTATGTTTCTTAAAGTATCTAAAAAGTTGTATTAGAAGGTCGTCCATTGATTTACCTTTTCTGAAACCAAATTGTCGGTCACTTAGTAAGTTGTTTGTCTTGAGGTGAAACATCAGTCTTGATGTCAGTAATTTTTCTATTAATATCCCAATCTTAGGGAGAAACGTAATAGGCCTATAATTCAATATGGTTTGTTTGTCTTTTCCTTTTTTTATTCCTAAATGAATCAGATTTCCTACTTTAAAAGCTTTGGGAAAATAACCTATACGCAGTTTGGATAGATTTTTTTCCTCAGGCAACTTAACCTTCCTTTTTAAATTATGCGTGGCTATCCTGGACCAACGCTTCAACATGCATTAAATTTAAATAAATGATTTCAAGAAACTAAAGTGATACGGTGATACTTGATAAAAAAAAAACTTCATTAGTTACAAAATATACAGTCTACAAATTTCAAGGCCTCTAAAACAGGCACCCATTTTTAAGACTTGCCGGAATTCAATGAGGAATAACAAATGTGATTTTAAAAAAATATTTTTTTTTATTTAAGTATATTTTTTAAATAACTTTATTTCTTCTTATTCACATCTGACAAGTCTTGAAAGTAGGCGTATATTTTTGAGCACTTCTAAATGTCGACTTTTCTTTTTTGTTTCTAAATTTTTGTAGCGAAAGAAGTTTTTTTTCATCAAGTATCATCTTATCGATTCAGTTTCTTGGAATAATTTACTTAAATTTATTGCCTGTTGAGACGTTGGTTCAGGATATGCCATGCATAATTTTAAAAAAATGGTTAAATTGCCTGAGGAAAAAAATCTTTCAATAGATATAAAATTTAAAGGTTTCAAATAAGTAAGGCATTAAATTTGTCAATAGACATAAAGTTTTATAAAAGCTGCTAGAATTTTTGATTCAGAATTAAAGCACATCTTAAATATTCATACCGGATTTATTTTAATAAAAGAAAATATTTTAGAAGAAAAACATTTATATATAAGACTCCAGGAATCTGCATACAGATGATATGCTAAGAAACTGTAATGAGATTCTGGAGTTTAAAAATATTTCTAGATAAATTTTGTGGTAATTCAATAGACTGTGAAAGAGCTGTATCCTTTACGGCCAATATTTTTCAAAACAAAGAAAAATTCTGTATAAATGCACAACTTCTGGACAAACTTCATTTCCCTATTATTAACTATGTGATGTTGAATATGGGTAAATGATAAAATATCAAAATTTTGATTGCAATAATTGTAAAATTGTTTTCTTTTTTTTGTTGCATTTTTTCTCTTCAGTTTTAGAAATTTTCTAGGTCATTGAAAATCTGCATTATTTATATTAACTGCCGCATGCTCATTGTAAAGTTTCAAAAATATTTCGTAAAAAATAATAAATGCAACGAAAGAAATTTTTTTTTTCAAATGCTTTGTTAAAAAAAATAATAATGTCAGTACATATGTAAAATTTAAAAACAAAAATTAAAAAGCCACATTGGCATATTCTGATTCTGGCATATTCTGATATAGCTATTTTGTTCTTTTTTTGCAGCACGACTTTTTGTGAGACATTTTTTGAGTTTTTTCTTTGTTGGTCTTCTAACTGAGTAATTGGCTCATCATTTTCAATTTGCAGAGCTCTGACTGACATAGCCTCCATATTCAACCTTGAAGCTTATCATGCCGGTTCTGTGTTTTACCGGGGGAAAAAGTTTTAAAATTTCATTAGTAGCCAGCCTTTGATAAACATGGATGGATTTTTAACAAGACCTTGTGAAATGAACATTTTCATTTGTGAATGCTTATCAGTTTTACAACCAGCAATGATGGCTCTGTGGTACAAACACCAAGAAGCATCTTCAGGACACTGGCTATGCTAAGGTTTTGGCATTCATCTTGTTGCACACTTTGTCAGATACTATTGAATTTGTTGTTTATTTATTTTAAACTTAGTCATAAATAAATAACCTAAAATAGTCATCATTTTTACATTGTTTTTCCTTTTGTATCTTTTGAAGATACTAATTATAAAACTAGAAATCATGACATGCAAATAAAACATACACTAATGTTATGTTACATAATGTAATGTTAATGTTATGTTACATAATGTAATGTTAATGTTATGTTATATGTAATAATATGTTTATACACATTACGTTAATTACGTTACATTTATAGTAATGTTACGTTAACGATAATATTTATGGGGCAATCCATAAAAAATTTACACCCATGATACAAAAATGATATAATTAATTTTTTTATTGTTCTTTATTGAAAATAAATCGACATGTATTTTTGCGTTTTTGTTTAAATTGCATATTTTTGACTATACGAATTTTTGAAAATTTCGCTTTTTTGTGCGCCCGACATTGCAAGTAATTTTTTAACGTATTGCCATCCAACAACAAAAATATTTAAATACACTTTCTTGAAGTGATTTTTCTCAAATTTTAAGAAAATCAGCATTAAAATATAATTTTTTTTGTTTTTAACATAAAAAAATTCATTTTTTCAAGAAAACAGTTTTATTTTGCAATTTGGACTTTTTTGATTTTTTTTAATATTTCGAAAGTATGAAGTATAATCAATAATGATATTAATTCCAAATTTTTGGAATGGTAAGACACTTTGTTCAAAAGATATAAAGATATAATTCAAGTTGCAAAAAAAAATTGTTTTTTTCAAAAAATGAATTTTTTTATGTTAAAAACAAAAAATTTTATATTTTAATGTTGATTTTCTTAAAATTTGAGAAAAATCACTTCAAGAAAGTGTATTTAAATATTTTTGTTGTTGGATGGCAATACGTTAAAAAATTACTTGCAATGTCGTGCGCACAAAAAAGCGAAATTTTCAAAAATTAGTATAGTCAAAAATATGCAATTTAAACAAAAACGCAAAAATACATGTCGATTTATTTTCAATAAAGAACAATAAAAAAAAAATTATATCATTTTTGTATGATGGGTGTAAACTTTGTATGGATTGCCCCATATACATTCAAAAAAGAGATTTTTGTGTATACCTTAAAAAACTAAGAAAATAGATATAATGAATGATGCTAACAAAAATATTTAAATTTAATTTGTTTATAATACAAAATTTCTAACCTAACTAATTACTCATCAGCAAATAACTCAAAGAAGGAAATATTTGCAACCAAGCAAATTACTAACAGGCAAAAATTTATTTTCTTACTGTAGATAATATTCTGTTTGCAATTATATTTATTCAAGTCAAACAAATTAAATCAAGAATTCTTCGAATTTTCATCATTTACTTTAGGACTAACAAAACTATTCATTAGAAATGTTGCAACGAAATTTCTCAGGAATAGGTAAAACGGGAAAGAAGAGGGAAATGATTTCCCCTGATGCCTGACATTCCCTACCGTTGCTTTAACCAAATTCATTCCTCTAGAAGTGAAATAACTTAATTAAGCTAATAAAGTCGACCGTCACTTTCATTTCAGCATTATTTTGACCGTCTTCAAGTTGCTCGCACTAAATTTCAAGATTCAAATTATTATGCACTTTTCTCAAAACTTCATAAAACAATTTACATATTCATTATAGATTTTTTAAAAAAAATAATAGGAATTTGTCAATAAAAATATTTTAGTTTAATATAAATGCTAATGGAAATAACTCAAGCTTAATCATATGTCATTATCCACCATTAAAAAGAGACTTATTGATAAAAAGGGGCATCATAAAAGACTTCAACAAGAGATACAGGTTATACATTTGGTGAATACTTAATTTAAATTTTTTCCACTAACAAATAGTGTTAGTAAATAAATCTTATATATAACTTTGAAATTTTTGAAAAAGAAATTTGGTTATTCATTTTGCGAATATTTAATTTTACTTTTTTCTTCTTACTGCAAAGTATTTCAAGGGAATAAGAGTGACTTTTAATATGACCGATGGAATTTTAATATGACAGATGAAATTTTAATATGACCGATGAAATTTTAATATGACCGATGAAATTTTAATATGACCGATGAAATTTTATATCGGATGAAAGTTTTATTGGAGAGAAATTGAAGTATGTAATACATGCCAGGCATTTCCGGGAGACTCGATTTCGTTTGTTTTTTAAACACCAAATATTTTAAGTGATTGATATATTACTGATGAATAGTCATTTTCGTTAATGAGTTAAGAAAGGATATATGTCATACGTTTTGTGAACACTTAACTTTCAATCTTTTCGAACTACCAAATATTTAACCTGAACATAAATGCTGGTTGAAACAGTAGCTCAGAATATTAGAACGATGAATATGTCATTCATTTTATGATATTTGAAAAACTTCTTTTCTAACTGCAAAGGATTTCAAGTGAATAAAAATGGCTAAAGAAAACTTGATATCGGAAAAATGTTATATCGGAAAGGAGAGAAACTCGACATAAACATTGTCGGGAAACTCGATTTCATTTTTTTCTTAACTACCAAAGATTTTAAGGGATTTAAATATTATTGATGAAAATTCATTTTTGTAAATGGGTTAAAAAATATACATATGTCCTACATTTTGTGAATACTTAGCTTTCTCTCTTTTCGAACTACCAACGATTTTACGTGAGTAAAAATTGTGGTTGAAAACGTAGCTTAGAAGATTAGAAAAAGGAATATGTAATCAATTTTGTGAATATATGAAAAGCCTTTTTTCCTAACTTTAAAGGATTTTAACAGAATAAAAATGGCCAAGGAAATCCTATAAGAAGCATATAAATTTTATAAAGAAAACTAATCAGGAAGAAGATTAATAAAGTATGTCATACATTTTCAGAATACTCAATTTCACCATTTTCTTAACTGCAAAAGATATTAAAACTTTCTTAATGAAAGCTCATTTTTGTAAATGAGTTAAAAAACATATAAGTCATAAATATCATGAATAATTTATTTACCCTCTATTCAAAGTGGTTTGTGTTGTTGTTTTGGTTGTTCGTTGTTCTTTTAAGTGAATTGATTTTGCTGAAAACGTGGTATTGAGAGGAGTTGGACAAGATAGATAATATGAATTTTGTAAATGCTCCAATTTATCTAATTAATGCCGAAAGATTTTTCCAAAATGAGAATTTATGCAATTACTTATTTTTAAATAAGTGTTTGAATGAGGTGTCAAAAATTTAAAGGGCATTGCAAAGAAGGGTTCCTAAAAATTTACTCCCTCTTAAATTAAGTCCCACCCCTCATATTGCCAGTTCGTTTTACTGAAAAAAAAACAAAGTCAATTAAAGGAGTCATTATTGTTAATAAAATAATAATCCGTACCAGTACATCCGAACCGGTCCTGGTATAATAGTTAATGAGACAAAAGTTTCCATAACCTTGGAAGGCCTCTACTCTAAACTATTTTCAACATAAATTACTCTAAATATTTAATAGTTCTATAAAAACTACTTTTTATTAGTTACTGTTATCCAAAGTGTAATCTAAATATTTCTCTTAGCAAATATTAAACAATAATTTTAATTTAATAATTTCATTTGTGCTATCAATAAATTACTACATATATGTTTTTTCTACTTATTCCTTATCATGTCCAAAGTCATCAAACAGAATACACGTTCTGTGCAACTTAAATCCACTGGATAAACATGAAAAATAGATATATTTCGAAGAAAATGTCAAAAACGAAAATAACATATCTATTACCTATTAGCAACCAAAATTCATTCAATACTAGAATATGAAACTAGAATATCAATACTAGAATATGAATATGAAAAATCAGTGCAATTGTCTATGCAGATCTAATCTAATCTAAAAATTTAAAAAATTGATTTTACGTCTTTTGTTTCTATTTTATAAAGTAAAATATTAATAAAGAATAAAATAAACGAATAATAAAATCAATAACTAAATAAAAAAAACCTCCATCCTATAAAATTACATATATAAACATATTATATTCAAAACTAATATTTCATGCAACATAAATTTATATCAGAAAAGTCATTTCGTAAAGATTTTATTTCAAATTGATGAATTGATTTGTTCAATAAAATGTAGCCGGTTAATATTTATTTTATTAAAATTACTTAAATTAATATATTTTTTTTGTCAAATAAAATTGCGATTTTACTTAAAAAGCATTCATGCAGGCAAATATGATGAAAATTCTTTTGAATTGCACAGTGCACAAAAAAGATACCGCCCAGAATATCTAATAATCGGATCTTAACGTTCCAGGACTCAATCCTAATGGCTCGAGTAAGTGACTTCAAATATACTAATTAATAAATGGAGACGGTATTTTAAGTTAATCTGACACAAAAATGTACTTTCTCTGAATAAACATACCTTTTTTTTCAACTAACCTGAATCCCCGACCCTGACCCCCGAAATATATGGATAGTCGCAATGTGGGAAATAAGGTCCCAATACTTTGGTCAGGAGAGCGCTCCAAACCTAGGGACCCTTAATGTTAATTTAACTTTCTGCATTTTTCTATATATCTTGGAAACTTTTTAAATGAGTAGAAATTTTTTGCATACAATTATAAAATTTGTTTCAAAAGATAATTCTATGTAAAAATTAACTTTAGTAAATATTTATTATTTTTCTTTCTTTAAGAATCATCGAAGAAATTTTGAATTGAAATGTGTACAATTTTTCGCATCATTTTAAAGAAAACAATTTTACATGTTAAAATACGAAATTTGGGTAAAATCGGTGAAATAGTTCCTGAGAAATTTAATTTCATAAAAGTCAGAAATTTAAAATTCGTTTTCTCAGGAACTATTCAACCAATTAAGTTCAAATGTGGTATTTTGAAATGTAAAATTACGTAATTTAAAATGATGTAAAAAATATATCTTTCAGTTCAAAATTTTTCCGATTACTATTTATTAAAGTAATAAAAATTAATAAATATTTACTAAAAATTATTTTTTGCATGGAATTATCTTTGGATAAGCGAATTTTTATAACTGTGTTCAAAAATATGTCCTTCCGCTTAAAAAGTTCTCGAGATATTGAGAAATACGCAGAAGTTAACAAAATTAACATAAGGGGTAACATAAGGATTATAAAGCATATTAACATAAGGATAACAAAAATTAACATTAAGGAGTGCAAACTTAGAATCGTTCTCCCGATCCAACTATGGAGACCATATTTCCCAGATTGCAAATTTCGTAACTTAAGATATAGTCTACACTTACTAATAAACATATCTGAGGTCATCCCCTCAAGTCATTAAGATTGAGGCCAATAACGTGAACATCTTCTCATTAGATCGAAAGTTATTCAGACTGGTCCGTTTTTATGGCATATAGTGCAAATTAATTATTTTCTAAAATATAAAAAATGGAATAAAAAACACTCAACTAAAATTTAATACTCTTTAAAAGAAAAACATAATTTTGATTTGTTGGTCTTTTATTTAAAACGAATTTTTATGTTATTTCATATTATATTGGACAAAATCTTTTATACTATATTTAAAAAATTTTACAAAGCTTATGAAAATTAATTAATTGAAGATCCAATCTGAATAGTTTTCCGAAAATATGAAATATTTTGAATGCTGAAAAATAAAAAAAATCTCTGAAGTTGCGTGTGAATTAAATAATTGAAGAATCAAGAAAAGATTACATATTGAAAAACATAAATAATGTTTTATCAAAGAAACCCTTAAACGTAATTTGAAATAAATTGAAACTGCTTTAAATTAAATATTTATTTATCACAATAAGTTAAAAAAAAATTTTTTTTTGTAAAACTCTCAAGAAAAATACAGAATAAATATTTTTATTCAAATTGTTGAAAATCTTTAGAGAAATAAACAATGTAATAAAACATTCTGTTATGAATTGTTATAAATTACCATTTAACGATATATATGTATATAAATTTTCGATAAAAAATGTAAATGAATATTTCAAATAATCGCAAAAATATGCATACGCTGACAAAAAATATGTAATTTAACTAAAATTTTCTGTATAATTTTCTGTAATAAATTCCGTAAATTTACGTTATTATTATCAAGTCATTTTTCTAATTATAAATACCTTAATATATTAGCTTACAAGTGTCCGCATATGAGGATGTTTTATTTACTATAATAAAATCATGATTTCAATTATGCTCAACCACATGCTTTCTGACTCTCACAAATCCTTAAAACTTTTTACGTGATATTATATTTTGCAAACCAAGTTTGCTTTCCCCGCTACTAAGATGAACTAATATGAATTGAAACTTAATAAGAAATCTTAATTTGCAAGACTCTCTATACAATGATAAATGCTTTGTTACATTTTTGATCTAAAATTGAATGCAAGCATGACTAATACTTGTTTTTTATTTGTAGTTTACTGTTCGTATTTACTTGCATTTGAAGAGCCATGATACTTACTTATCATTTAAGACACTCAATAAGTTGTAATTGAGGTTCTTAAATTATATATACGTGAGTTTTTGGAAATAAATACCGAAACATCAGGAGGAAGAAAACACATTTTAACTGTGTTTTAACGTATATTAACATCCATTCGTTAAACACAGTTTTGCTGGAGATTGATTAACTTTTATCAGTTTCAAATGGCGAGTGTTAGCCTCTGCATGATATTATTTGCATATGTAATGGAGATTAGCTTTCTTGATTTAGGATTCTTCTTAATTTGAATTCTTTATTTATGATTTCTTAATTCTTGAAGTTACACTAATTTTAATGCTAAAAAATGATTATGCTAATTTTTTTCGAGATTATTCTTATAAATGTTATTTATGTTATAATGTAAATACAGTTCTAAAAATGTATACATAAATAAATAAGATAAAAAAAAAAGTAATGTATAGTAGTAAAACTTAAGTATAGTAGTAAACATTTTATTTCCCATTGATTGCACCGATCTGGTGTTAACAGTATCAATTTTGAATTCAGTGCTAGATGCATATATATTTTATCTTAAGTTGACAATATATTCAATTAACAGATATCAAAACTTCTTATCCCTGTTATCTAATGTCTTTTTACGCATTAAAAACATAAATTTTAATCGTAAATATACTGAATTAGGAATCTTTCTGAAGATTTTATTTCAATATTCTTTTCCTCAAATCACCTTAAAATACTATCAATAAAATTTTGTATTAGTCTTACATTGTATAAGTTTATTTTATAGCTATATTTGATGATAAAAATCCAAAATAATGTTTTAAGCACTTTAATTTCTTTTTAAAAGCAAAAGGTGTTTTACTTTTGTTGTATAAAAGAAATGGATCATTCTAACTTCAATCACGAATATCAATAACATCGATAATAAGAGTAACATCAATAAGATCGAATACGATAACGCTATTAACACACAAGTCACAAACTTTCTAGACAAATAGTTTTTGAAAGCTCATGAATTATAGTATTTGCTTTTAAATTTAGATTGTTTAGTAAACTGGGTTTTGTTATTAAACCTGTGTGTTTAAATGTTTTCTTCTTAAGCTAAACGTTTTGATAATAAAAAGATTCAAACATTATTATCTTTACAAAAAGCTTATAAGTAGCTGGTAAGAGAAAATGTCAATTTTTTTTCATTTACTCAGAATTGAATATATTTATGCTGTCAGAAAGACTTTCTTTGAAATTGCCAGAGGAAGCCTACTACACTTAAACGTAAAGAAAACTGAAGTGTATTTGCTGACAAAAATCCTTTTATTCGATATCATTTATACAGCCTCGAAAGAGTCGACTTGTGAAAGATATCACCACAGCTGAGTTAAATTGAGATAAAATTGACAAATATTGTGTTCTGAGCCTCGTGTTTGCCTTTTCTTTAAAAATAACTGTATTTTTTATTAAACACTACAAAACATATTGAAAAAAAGAATTGGTACGTAAGAATCAGATTTCTTGCACGTAAAAGGATATCTTTATTCACTTTTTAAAAAAAGTATTTTCAAAGAATTTGAGTAACGCAATACTGTCGTTAACAATGTTGAAAAGAAAATTTTTTTACTTCAAAAGAAAAGCATATTATACTCTATTTAAGGATACTTTACATTTTTAAAAAACTTCCGATTACTTCGGGATTTTTTCTGATTTACAATTTCAATCTAATGCGTTCTTAGAATATTTTCAAATCACTCAATATTCAAACTTAATGCTTTCAATTTATGCGTCAACCTTAAGATTAAACTGTCATTTTAATGTAGTAAATGTAAAATTTGGTAACTTCATCATTGTATTTTAGATCATGGCAGAAAAACCATATATTCAGTTAAATTTTCTTTTCACTTTGGTACTAAGAATTGTAATTTTGAGAAAACAAGATTTTCTGGTAAATAATTACCATATGAATGGAATAATTACCAAATGAATGGTTCCCATATGGTTTATTTTTGATTTTACTACTAGAATTATGATTTTTAATCAAAAATGTCATTATCATACAATACGGTAATTTTACCATAATTTTCTTCTCCGTTTACTTATTTTTTGTCTAAAAAAAGATATAAATGTAAATTTAAACTTTGTTTTAAGAAAAACACATACTTAAAGGAATTTAATTACATAAATAATATCAAATGCCTAAAATAATGTTAAAAAATGTAATGAAAATTATAAAAAGTTCAGTTAGCAATCTATTTATGTCTGTAAGTAACTAACTTTCTTAAGGCCGATACGAAAGATCGAAATCCAGCGTAATGAGAAATTCTAAGCAAGCCGACATAGTTGAGAAGATGAATACGACACATGCGATGAAGAACGGAAAGGAATTTTGTTACATTAGGTAGAAAAAGGTATGTTAGGAATTACGTCTTGCACGCATCTAAAATGACAACCAGACAAGACGTAAGTGATATTCTGATGAAGCGAAAAAATAACTTGGTTTGTTAAGTGTAAAGTGATGTCACTACCTCTATGAATCGACTAAGCCGCGGTAAGATAATTATTACTATACTCATATGCAGAAAAGTTTCAACCGCATCTTATTCATTTCTTAAATTATTTTTATCAGATTATTTATATATAGGAATAATTATTTATAAAAAAAAAAAAAATTGTGAGATAAATGGAAAAACTGTTAAGAACGTCAAAGTCCAGTATTATTTTCAAACAATTTTATTAAGTAACATCTAAATTGCTAAAATCAAAAATTCCAAATTCCATTTTCCAAATGTTTCCTACCGTATAAAATCAATGTTACAATATTACTTTTGAAACAGAGATGGTAAAAAAAATTCACTTCCTATGTGCTTAAATTTATGAGGTGTTAAAATTAAGGTAAAATTGAAATTTAACATTTTCAATTTTAATTCATATACTTCCGGCTTCTTGTTCCTAAATTAGTAGTACTGTTGTGAATAAATTTCTTTATAACACACACAGACTGTATCGAGGAAAAAAAAATCTGGTAAATTTTTCTCCATTCATATGGTAACATGGAAATTAAGGATATCAAAATTATAGTTTTTAATTATCACATAGTTAGTAAAAAAATAAAACTGAAAAAAAATTAACCTCATAAGTGGTTTTTATTCCATGCTCTATGGTATCATGCTAAAATGAACACGGAATTTTATCACATATATCAATATTTATTTAGTTATTTTCATAAATAAAGTTTAAAAAACATATGTAAAGCGTTTACCAAAGTCATTACAAAAGCGCTTCGCTAAAAATTAGCATAATTTTTGATGATCCCATTATGTCAGATGTTGGTAAATGTTACCGTCTTCTAGCAGTTCATATTTTTTTCGCAGTTTGCTCGCAAAAATGTGTTTGCTTTAATATTTGCTTTAATAGACTGTCTAATTGATTATACAATCTATGTAAGGAAACTATTTATCTAGTACAGAGTAAAAGATTTTATTTGATTTTTCTTCTAGTTATTATAATCAAGAGACAATTTAATATGAGATATTTCAAGAGTACTTATTTTATTTGAGAGGGATATTAATCCAATTCAGTGTCAAATTAATTTAGAATTTAATAAAACTCAAAACTTTTACGCCATCCAGATAGCTGTACCAGAATAAGTGTCCTTATAGAAACCTTTTGCTCCATTTGACTTTAGCTTGCTTTTCTGCGTTAGTATTACCAGGAATTTGTTGTTTTTCGTATAGTTTCAGCTGTAAATCTCCTTTGAATATCCTGCCCACCATTCACGATTATATTTGTTTATTTTTTATATACAACGAACAGAATAGTATGCATTGCGCTTTGATATTCTTTTTACAATACTGAAAACTAATTTTTAGCTCACGCCAAACTCTTTCACTAGCTTGAAAATTCTTTAAAGTCTCTACTTTTTCGCATGAAGATTTCAAATAAGCTTTTAAATGTCATCAATTTCGACTGTACAGATTTAGACAGAACGTATAATAAAAATGAACTTCACAATTTAAAGTTAACTTAATTGTTTCATGTAAAGAAACCAAAATGATATAATACAATGCAAGATTAGGGACACCTATTCTGGTATACCCTGATCATTCATGGTTCATTGTTTTATTTCATTATGATCGACAGAACGGTATTTAAACTAGAAAAAAATACTATTAATTAAAAACTCGACTAATTTCAACGTACATATTTTGTGGTACTCATATTTGTGGTTAATCACGTGATAAGGAGTCTTTTAAGGCAAGCACCATTTTATAATGTGAATTTATACTTCTGTGAATGTATACATCAGTGCCTCTGAGAATTCTTTATTACCTCTCTACAATGTTAAATTTAATTTCATTTTACAACCAGAATAATTAAATTTTAATCGTGTTTCTGACAAGATTATAATCACGGCAAAAAAAAATTCAATAATTTTTTTTTACTCACCAAAATTTAGAAAATATTGAAAAAGAAAGTTTTGCTTTTTAACAAGAAAAATTTTTATGAACATCAGAGATAGTTATTTTAATACACACGAAAACAAAACTACTATTTTTAAAATTATTACTACAAAAATATATTTTTGGTTAAAAATCCATATTTTAAAAATGAACTGATATAAACAGTCGAGTTCATGAAGATTCTAATACGAATAAACATTATTTATGTCATATAAACTCAAGATGACTTATGTTTTTCTTTATCTATAATTTCTAATTAATTGTCAAAATTTACACTTTTAGCAGAAGACCAGTAGCTGCTTGTATTCACGAATCATTAAAAGATAATCTATTTAAGCTGAGCTGTTATAATCCTCTCAGGGCTAAACAAACTGGAGGTTTCATGATTCTTTCAACGATTTTAAAAGATTTTCATATCACTCAAAAATAAAGCGGCCTATACTTCTATACCTATAGTTTCCCCTATAGTTATTAAGATTTTCTATTTTAGCTGAATGCCAATGAATGCTTGAATTCTAAAAAATAAATGTTTGTTTGCATCATATTTGTAATTTCATCATAAAAAAAGAAAATTATTTTTTAGTTGGGTAGTTCTAACGATCTCGAGAGTTCATGAGAATTTTAATGCTGGTAAATGAATCTTCATATCAATCAAAATTTAAATTACTTATGTTTTTCCTCCATAATTTCCCCATAATTGTCAATTATTTTAATATGATATCATTTAATGCTTGTATTTTAAATAGTAATTAAATAGTGAAATAGTGACTAAATAGTGAAAACTATAGTTAAGCAGTACATTAGTAACAAGCTTGAGAATTATCTTCTTATCATTCAAAACTAAAATGACTTATGCTTCTTTGTCTATAATTTCCCCTTGGATGTCAAAACTCGATGCTCTTATTCTAAATAATGGTTTACAGTAGATGGGCAAAAACTATTATTTTATTACGTATTTGAAACATTTCAATGCTGATAAATGTCATCATATCACTAAATTAAAATGACTTATGCTTCTTCATTAATAATTTCTACTTACATGTCAACATTTTCGCATATAACATAACAATATGACAACGTAATGCTTGCATTTTAAATTATTGTATTGCATTAGATTCACAGAACATTAAAAAAACAATATTTTAGGTGTGCAGCTGTTACAACCTTGAGAGTTTATAGCATTAATGTCTATAAATGATATTCATAACACTAAAAAATGAAATGACTGATGTTTCTTTATCTATATTGTTCCCATAGTTTTTATCTTTATTTTATAATCGTAGTTGAACATCCGACCCGATTTCCGGTTTACGGCTACTAATGTCCAACTTCGTAGCCTTGTAATATTGAACCCAATCCATATGACAAAGGGACTCCTGGATTAAGTATTGGGAGAAATTTTCCTTTGTGGTGAACTTTTTGTTGGAACTAACCCACATTTCATCCCACGGTTAACCTAATGCCAAGGTAACTTTAACCCATGATCCGTCTACCACTGAGGATAGTTATATGTCAGTACTGTGATCAGTGCGAGCTGAGAGCGGACTTCGTATGGACCAGCCATCGCTGGGATTCGAACATAGTTCACCTCATTAGAAAGTGAACGCTCTATCCACTGAACAACTACGGCTTTCCCCATAGTTTTCAACATTCTTTAGCAGTACACCAATGGATAATTGTATTCTAACTAGTGATTCAGAGAACATTTAATAAGCTATATTTAAACCAAGTATTTAGAAAAAACTGGAGATTTCATGATCATTTTATTGCTAATAACTCAAAACTAAAATATCTTATGCTTCTTTATCTATAATTTTCCCAAAACTGTCAAAATGTTCTCTT
Organism: Parasteatoda lunata; assembly: GCA_949128135.1. Lineage (NCBI taxonomy): Eukaryota > Metazoa > Arthropoda > Arachnida > Araneae > Theridiidae > Parasteatoda > Parasteatoda lunata. The sequence continues at coordinate 50,794,605 of OX421976.1, forward strand.
TCAGGAGCATAAGAAAGAAACTATTCCGAAAGTCACGATCAAAGAGTCACGCAAAGGAGACAAAATGCTTCTACAATATAACTATGACTATTCCGGAAGAAGGAGGTGAATACCACAAGTCACGAAAAGATGCACGGACATTTTATTCTCCCGAAGCACGAAAATTCATCTCCCTGCATCCCTATCCTCTTTCAAAACTTCCGTCTTTGCCTTCTTTCCTTTTGCCGTTACACGATAGGCTGCTTTTCCTTGTATGTCTCACACTCTTGTATATCGAATTCTCCATTTCAAAAGACTTCTACCTTCTTTTTTTGAAATAATAAATGATCTGTCTCTATCCAATTCGGATATAAGGTAACTGTCTCTATTATGTGTCATATTTTGGCCATTTTCATGAAGTGTGTTCTCGTTTTCTACTTGTGGAAGTCTATTACAAATAATAAATGTTTGTGTGAAATAGTATATTTATTATTTATTTATAATGCAGAGTTTTTGAAATCCATTTTCAAGCGTTTGTGAAAAGATCTTAATTATTGCAAAACATTATACTTAAGTGGAATAATTGGTGATGAAATAAAAATGAATTGCTTTATGTGTATAAATGTTTGCATTAAAATATTCTAGTTTACCAATTTAAAATATCAGTTTTAAATATTATATTGTAGAATATTCTAGCATATATGAATAATTAAGGTATTTTTTTTAATTTAACTCTGCTTGCTTCAATGGGTAAAGACTGTGAACACAGTGACTTTAAATATCCCCAGTGATATGTGTTAGAACCTTTTTGCCATCATTCGAGGTATCTTTCTACATATAATACAAATATAGGTGAAGTTCATCAAAATGTGCTCAAGAAAGGAAACTTTGCTCCACTGTTTGATAAAAAAAATTTTCACTTCTTGGTTGGCATAAAAATTAGGAAGCCTTTAAATTTACCTGTAAAACAAACAAGTAAACATTGCAAAAAAATTCTCAAAGAATATCGAGAGCGAAAAAGAACATCATTTAAATTCAGAAAGTCTTTTTCCAAATGCATCTACTTAAACTTCACTTGCGGAGTTTTAATTACGTAAGAATTACTGAATGCTACAATTTCCATTGGTGCATTTCATGAAATGGACTTTTTTTATTGTTTAATTTATTATTATTATTTAAATAGGCAGGTAGCCGCCCATTTGATGAGGCTGATAGAGGCTTCGCCAATTATGGTTTCGGCGGAGGTTCGATTTCTCGTGCTTAAAGCTGGAAGTCTTATCGATTGACAATTTTTTTAGTCATGCCTTAGTTATAAGGATTCTAATTTAATTTCCCCCATTGGTTTGACAGCCGAAGAAAAATCATTTAAGTTTTAAGAAAATCCACGATTTTTCTTTACTTAATCATTAAAACGAATTGCTAAATCTCAAAAACATTTTGGACTTTAAAAATGAACTTCCGTCTTAAATACTCTGCATTTTTTACATGGAAATACCTATTAATGGTTTCCCAATAAATTTTCATGTATATTTTTAATGAAAATGTAAATCGAAAAAAAAAAGAAGCAGCTGTTCATCAAACAAAAAAAAATTGTAAAAGTTGGTAGAGAAATAATAACAGGAAAATAAAACATTGCAAGAAATAATAGCGAAATAGAGAAGAAATCAAAAATTAATTAGCACTCTCAAGATACTTCGAATTCTAAAAATTCATTCACTGCAACATAATGATTTTATTTTTGGATTTTGTCGCCGGGAAAAGAAATGAGAAATTCGCTTAAGTGATTATTTGGCTTATTCAATACTAATGAAAAATCGTTAAGTTATTTTTCGAGTTATTAAATAAGAAAATCCTAAGAGTCAAAAAATAATTTTGATCACAAAATTTATGTTATTTAGCTGATTTCATATTTTTTTCTTATTACATGTGTTCTAACTGTAAACATGATATAATCATAAACCTTTAACATTATGCTCAATAGAAAAGCAACGATGAATCACTTTTAATTTCAACTTGATTAATTTAAGTTTTGAAAAATTCTTTTTCGTCTTAAAAAAAATCACTGTAAAATGATTGCACACAAATTAGTCTTTGCAAAATAAAACTTAGCTTTACTTTTCGCAGAAAAATTATCTCATCCATACTGGAAAAAATTCCGGATCAAATTACGATGTAAAATTAATTCTTACTGTACCGTAATTTCTGCAAAATTATTTATTTAATTTGAGTGACTTTATGGCAGTTATTACTGAGAGGAATACGGTATATAAGTTTTTTTTTTTGTACCGTTACAAATTCCTGTAAAAATGGATTTACGGTAAAAAGTACGGTACTTTGGATGACTAATCTGTGAGTGAGTATCTAATAATTATTAATTAAACGTAAAAAGAAATATTTCCTTTTTTGTAATGCATTTGAAAACTGGATTTTGTTTTTCACTGTATGAAAAGCTATTTTGTTACATGCTCCAAAACTCAAGTCTTTGTTAAAAAAACAAAAACTAAACAATATAAGCGAAATTCCAACCTAATGCAGCGGGAAATATAAATATACGCACGAATTTAAAAATAAATTCTGTTTTAATTTTTTAAACATATGTCTTATTTGAAGATACGGTAAAATGATCACGCTCTTCATGCAAGATTTAACGATGAAAAATATTTGAAAATATAATATTATTAAAGTTTAAGAAAAACTGTAAAACGAAGTTCAAGAGTAATGTATTCAATTTTATAAACAGCCCGTTTCTAACGCATCCGGATAATGTGATTATACATAACACGCAAATAATTTCTGTTTCTAAGGGACTGGTTACAAATTATCTGAATAACATGCTATTTAATTTAACTGATAGTGTTTTAATTCGCTTAATTCAAAATAACTTTCAAATAAAGTCTAAATGCTCTACGCTACATAATATATGAGTCAAAAATGTATGTTTAAATATTAAATATTTGTCTATACAAACAAGACTACTTCACAATTATCATAAATTCATTTAATTCATTGCAAATTATTCTATATTGTTTTTTTATTTACACCACTCCATATAAATTTTTCAAATTTTAATATAAAGAACGTAAAACTTGAAGCTGGTTCAAGAATAAGTTATTTTCAAGAGGGTTTAATAATTAAATAAAGTCCTTGCTTGATAATTAAGCAAGTTATTTTGAATTAAACTTTAAATGGATTTTATTTAATTGTTTTTTAAATAGTTATCAAAAGAAAATATTTCTTTTTTTTAAGAATACACATTTATTTTTTGAAATACATAATAATTTTTTAGAAGGAAAATTTTTTCTATCATCTCTTAGATATTTTTCACTGATTTAATTTTCTCCATTTGAATATCAAGATATGAAAATATTACTGTAAAGTGCGCGAAAATATAAATGATTCCATGCGTAATTCTGAATTTAACAAAGAACAATATTAAAAAGCGAAACCGTATTTCAGCAAATAATATCTTACTATTTGGTAAACTTTTTAACCTGTATAAATATTTTAGAGTATAAGTTTCCCAAAATGTTTATACACGTTTTTTTAAACCTAAAGTATATAAGTTTAGATTTTGAAATAACATATTTTAAATTCAATATTAATCAGATTGTTAGGGATTTAAAATGTTCAGTTTAGCCTAAATAATCGAAAGAATTTTGTGAAGCTATTATGCACTTTTTTATTATTTATGTTGATCTTCAAACTACGTTGTTAATTTTTAAACTCTTTTGAAATGTTTTTGGATAGAAAACAATGTAGTGAAATAATAATTATGAATGAAACAACAATATTTCAATTATATAAGGATTAAATAATGTATGAAATGTTATTGATATTTAGAAATGCTTCTGTAAAATTTTATTAGAAAATCAATAAAAGCAGCACTATTATCATCACTCTTTCATCATTTTAAATCATTTTTCTAACGAAACATTAGAAACTTGACTCGCTATATCACTATATTAAGAACTTCAAATACTAATAATTTATACTATAACTTATCTATTTATGAAATGAATTCTATTTATCATCCTAAATCAAGTCAATAAATTTCACTAATTTTATGCGTTAATTATAATCATATTTTATTCAACAAAAACTATGTGAAACGGTTTTGAAATATAAGAAAAAACATTCAGCTCGTTAAAATTAATTGACTGCTTCGGAAAAGCTAGCCACATTAGAAAAATGCATTTTCAAGTCTGTGATTAAATCTGAAACTTGTTTACAACACTGAAATCAGTTGTACTTACAGACATTTTTACGAATACATTGAAAACTAATTTAAACCACATTAAAGCAAAATAGCTCAGAACGCAATCGTTATTAAAAAAAAATCCATTTAATTACATCCAAGTCAAGCGATTTCTTTCAAATTGATACTTTCACTTCAAATTTATTCGCGACTAACTAATTACTTTAAATGGATAGCGGGAAAGCCTTATTAAAGTTTTTGAAAACTTTTCTGAAACATAATTTTGCAATTCATTTCCGTTCGTTTCGTTTCTTTAAAATCCTCTTTCCTCCCTACTTTTCAGTTAATGCAAGAGTTGAAGAGGAGTTGTTAAGTTTTCTGAAAATGCACTGAGAAACGATGCCATTAGTCGTTGAATAGGAAGGAGAAATGAACCGCGGATTCTTTCAGTCGGATGTTGGAAAAGGAAATTGAGACGATGGAACGTCCACAAAATGAATAGAGTCGATTGAAAGAATCTTTTTTATTAATATTTAGTGTTGATTTCATACAAGGAGTCGAGAAATTTTTCTTTCAAAAATAAATATTTAAAAAGCATTCCTTAAAATTAATATGGATACATACTGCCTTAATACTGGTAAGACTGAATTTGTTTTAATCTAGAACAGGAGATGATACTAGAGATGTTTTGTTTCTAAAATTAGTATATTTATACGAAAAAATGCATTCTTATTTATTATTAAATAAACAATTTATGTAACACATATTTAAATCTGATAGCCATGATATATGTGAAAAAATTTAAAACAGAAAAAAAAATTGCCGCTACTATAATGTAATAGAAAAGTGTAAATTTAAGCTAATTTGTTGAATGAAATTATAAGCATCGTATATGTGTGATGCGCAAGAGATATTTTTCTTGAATATATAAATTAAGACACATTACTTCACTGTAAAAAACATATTTAAATCTGATAGCCATGATATATGTGAAAAAATTTAAAACAGAAAAAAAAATTGCCGCTACTATAATGTAATAGAAAAGTGTAAATTTAGGCTAATTTGTTGAATGAAATTATAAGCATCGTATATGTGTGATGCGCAAGAGATATTTTTCTTGAATATATAAATTAAGACACATTACTTCACTGTAAAAAATTACATATTAAATTATGGTATAATGTTTCTGCATTTTGGATGCATTATTCATAAAATCCATTTTACTGAAAAATCCACTTTTACCATAAAGTATTATGCCCTAAATTTCAACAATATTAGTTTTTTTAATTGGAGTGATTAAGTGATTTCACTGTAATCATTACCGTAAAATGTATGGGACATCACAATTTTTGTTTCGTAACATTTTTCAGTTACTAATTTTACGATAAGAAATAACGGCACGCAAAATGCCAGTTTCTTATGTAGTCTGGAATTTTGTAAACTGTAATCCTAAAAGTATGAATGTTCAGACATGTTTAATGATGTGGATGAAGAACTCAGGCTAAAAAATATAAGTAGTAAGCATAAAATTATAAATAATAAAATTTATAGGCCAAAATAAAATTTATACGTAGTAAGCAAAAAAAAAAAAATGAATTTAAAGTTTAAACTTTTATGAAATATAATAACCAATAAAAAGAGCTTTAATAATAAATTATTTTTTCTATCTAATTTACAGTTAATGCAAGCGTTGAAAAGAAGTTGTTAAGTGTTCTGAAAAAGCACTGAAGAATAATGGAACGTAAACAACATGAATGGAATTGTTTAAAAGAATCTCGTTATTAAGACTATCAAAAAGTACCATCACTGAGGGTGCTAGTATTTTTTGCAGTAAAGAAACCAAAAAATCTGATAAACTGTATTATTTACTGTAATATTTACTTTAAGACACTGAATCTGTCTAATTAAATTAATATTACTGTAAAATTCATAATATGAAATTTTACTTCGGTTAAATGGACTTTGCTCTCAAGGTGATTATACTTTTCCCCGTGATTTGATTAGAAACTTTTTACAGTAAGAATTGATCAAGAAATTTTGAATGGAATTGCAATTTTTTAGTGGTAAGAAGTTGTGAAATATTTCATTAAAATTCACATTGGTAAAAAGGATTTCGTGCTAAAGATAAAAAGGATATGTAAAAGGAAAGGATATTACTGTATTTAATAAAAATACAGTAATAATAATGTATATTTACTAATAATATGCATAATTTTTTATAACAAATGTAGTTATTTTGAATAACTTAAATGTGGATGAAATTAAAACTATCCATTGTATGAGTTTACTGAAATGTTTTAGATATGTTTATATATAGGCTGATTTATTAAAATGAAAAAAAAAAATTCAAAAATATTGGTTATAATGTAGACTTAGCACTTCTTGAGATATTCGAACATCACTAAACATTTTAAACACACTGTATATTTAAAAATATATTATAATGGGGATCAATAATCTAGAAATATGTGCATGAAATATTTTTAAATAATGCACTTAATGGTATTAAACTTAATACATATATCACACTTCATTTATATCTTAGTTGATATTTTGAAAAACCTATCGAGAGACTCCAAACTCTCCATTCCTTCTCAACTCCCAGTCTAATGCAAATTGTGGGGGCAGAAACTAATTTTTGGAAAGTGGTTGAGTTTTGTGTTATTTTGTAGGTTCTCTAAATCATCATATAGAATTTCCCTAATGGGTCTAATTATTATTTTCAAAATAAATATGTATGTTGGAAAATAATATAAGTCATAGATCTTAATACATGCCATCCAAAACATAAACGTCCAATTATCTATAATAATCTGCAATTAAATAAAACATGTACATTTTCAATACATTGCCCAAAAGCTGGATCTAAAGAATCCCATACGATACGTATTCTGTTTTATATAACAAAGGTAATTGCAAGGTTTTCTTGTCGTTTGTATTTGGTTAAAAATTACAAGAATACTGGAAACCATCGTTCCTCTTAACTTTTTAGTTAAAAGTAGAAGAGGAGTTGAAGAGTTTTTATTTAAAAATGCACAAAAAATTGCTATTACTAGTGATTGAATGGGGAATAGGACTCGGAAAAATGAATATTGAATAGGAAAAATAAATAGAAAAAAAATAATATTGAACAGGAAAAAGAAATATAAGAAAATATTGAATAAGAAAAAACATAGAAAAAAAGAACATTAAACAGGAAAAACAAATAGAAAAATAGAATATTTAATAGGAAAAAAATAGAAAAAAATAATATTAAATAGGAAAAAAGAAATAGAAAAATTAAAATTGAATATGGAAAATAGAAAAAAAGGAGTATTGAACAAGAAAAAGAAAAAAAGTAATATTGAACTAGAAGAATGAACTAAAGAAATAGAAGAATAAGCCAACAATTCTTTCTGCCAGATGTTGAATTGTGGTCATGGAAAATTTTAAAAAAATGTTAGGGTTATGTGCAAAATTTTTATATTAATAATATTTAGTATCAATATTTGATTCAATAAAAGGAGTAAAGTTCCAGAAGTTTTATTTAAAAAGCATTTAATTTTTAAGAAGATTGATGTCGGGAAAAATTGTCGAAAACACTGGATTAAATAAAAAAATTATCTAAAATGGAATTTTCACAAAACTGTATAATTAATCAACTTTTTTTCAAAGTTGATAAACAACGCATAAAACATATTGTATTTAGAAATAGAGATATATAGAGATGGAGATTTGTTTGACAAAAGTTACATTAAATGAGTAAATTGAATGTTAAAAACCATGAATTTATTGCTATTGAATATTTAAAGAAATCAAATTGGCAAAGCAGTGAAATCAAGAACTGTGATGTTTATTATTTATTTTTTAATTCTATTTTCTCAAATTAATATCACGTTACGCCACAGTAAAAGAAAACATCAATTTATAATACAGTGAAAAAGTTTACTTGAATTCCAAGTCAAAAGCTTGACCGTTTAGGTAAAGAAGTTTATGTATTATATATTTTTATCTATTATTTTATAGAAAAATAAATTTCTACTTCTAAACTAATTAGATTAAAACATAAATGAACATATTTTTGTATTTTAATTTTTTTGACTTGCCATGTTATGATATAGTGAAATAGGACTTTATCGGAATATAGAATTTTTCAAACTATTGTTATTTGTTTGCGTTTTAAGCAAAACTTTTCCATCCGTAGAAAAATAATTCTACGGGAAAAGAAATTCATGAGAAAAGAAAAATTGTTCACGTAATTATTGTATCTAACAGGCGCAAACTTATTACTTACTGTGTAATTAACATCATATTATTGTTTATATAGAATATATTTTTAAATATCATACAGGCATATCAAACTATTTGTTGCAACGAGAGTATGTGTTAAGATAGAAGCGTTATACTTATTTTATGAAATGTTTCTTAAAATTACATATTACTAATAAGTATTAGCTTTATCACTTGGCAAAGTTCCATTTTTATAGCTAATGTATTTATTAATGCATAAATAATAACAATCAAGCAAAATAACTAGGTGTAGGATTTCTTAAAGATAGTACAGTTAATCTTTACTCCGTTGTTAAAACCATACCCGATTTTTAATTTACAAATATGAACTAATTTTCAATTTAGAGTGTTTTCAGACATGAATAAAGCATTTACTTACATTTCTTATCATAAGATCAAATGGAAAAGAAAATTGAGAGAAAAATTTCTAAAAACGAATTAAGACAAAATAATTATTTTTCCTAACAAGAGAAAAATAGATTAGTGCTGTGTTTTTAAATGCAGATCAGCTAATGAAGAGCATCATATTTTTCATTTACAAAACTAACCAATTTTCAATTTCAGAATTTTGAGACATAAATAAAGTACTTGCATAAATCTCCTATCATGATCAAATAAATTTAAATCGCACTTACTTCCTCTTACATGAACATCTCTGGACCCAATAGTACCTGCCGCATTTGATGCAGTACATCTGTATACTGATGCATGTACATCCTGTCGGTAATGATCGGCATGGAAAGGAGAAAAGACTAAAGATCCATCGGGACGAATGTGCCTCAATCCAGGAACGTCTTTAATAGGATTGCCATCTCTAGTTTCCCATCGCATTGTGGGAGCTGGATTACCCCTAGAAGTGCATGGAATCACGGCTCCAGTTGTGTTATAAAAATCTATGTGCTCTGATGGCTCATTCACAAAGACTAGAGAGCGGCGATCTAGTTTATCTGCCAAGGAAGCTGAAAAATAATGTTGATAGTTTCATTTTCATTTATACATGTATCGACATTTACCAAATTTAAAATTTATTAAAATTGAATTTTTATAAAGCATAGTTTAAACACCAAATCGCTCTTTTACCATTTTAGTTAAAACATTTTGAGCTGAAGTTACACCATTTGTTAGATACGAATAAATTTTAATAGTTCTGAGAACAGAAAACCACTAGTTTCGAATGTCTTTATGCAAACATAATATGTGATTTTTTTCTTAAAAAAACGAATCTAATGATTTTACTTCAACGTAAAAATTTTATCAGTTAAAAACAAAAATACAGAACTTTACAGGTATAATTGTTTTTTTTTATTATAATAATAATTTAGTAGAAATTTGCTTTATTTAAGAGATTTATTTTGTCGAATTTTTGCGAACATGTTTTTTTAAATATTAGAATTCAAATGCAATATTCTATATTTCCAATAAAATTATATAATATATAAAATATAATTTTTATAAATATGAAGAAAAAAAAATCAATGTATTTTATTAAAAGAAAAGTTGTTTTTTCCTCAAATGCTGAATATGTGTTTGTGTTTTAGGACATTTCTAAGAATAAATTAATTATTGTTAAAATCAAAAAATTTCTGAAAACAGTGAAATTCCGTAAATGTTTAAATTCGTAAATGTTATTTTAGCATTAGTGTAATCGAAATATATAAGTTAAAATAATATGAACGTATAATAAAATACATTAAGATAATGTCATGAGTTAAGTGGAAATTTTAAAATATTTATTTATTAAACAGATATTAAAGGAAATAGACTTTTTATATCTTCATATATGAACAATATTGATTACCGTTTAATAGAAGTATAAGATATATATTAACCTATTTATCAATAAATAGCTGTAAGATTCTAAAAAAGGAAAAAATTTGTAAAGGGTTTAACTCTTGTGTGTTACTTAAGTCTTAGAGAATTCAAATTAATTTATCATGAAAAAAAGCACATATAGAAAAAGAAAGTAATACAATTTCATAAGTAAAATGATAATCTAAAGGCATTTAAATATACATTTAAAGTTTTTTTAAACTAAAAACCGTTATGGTTATTTTAAAAATTCTTTTTTTTTTCAATTTTAATTACTGTTAATTATATTTAACACGTTGTACCTTTCTTTTCTTCTGTTGGAGCTGAAAAAGTTAAACATTACAATGATGTATTTCTGAAGTCACTTAGAAAGAATAAGACAAATGAGAGTCTTCTGCTTAACTAAGCATACTTTCAAGAAAAAAAAATGGTATAACTAGAAATAAACTACCACACTCTAAAGCCAAAAACGAACGTCAATATTGCTTTATCATTGACTCTTCGCATTATTGTTATCTTAAAGACAGCCTCTTCTGAGGACACAAATAAAAGTGGTAAAGCTAAAATACTTTCGACACGTGATTTATACATTTTTACCCTCTGCAACTGCTGGGTAACTACTCGGCGAAATTGTTCCCCATTTAGATTCATGAAGCAGATAACGTCCAACGAATGTCGAGTGCCAGAGTTCCAGTGTGATATACGTAGAATCTGCAGCCGCATTCATCCATTCATTTAGCGCGAGTCGAGTTTGTGGGCGTAAGTACGTTAGCCATTATACAAGCCAGAACCTTATAGAAATGGGCTTTTCACGCTTCAAGAGTCACAAATGCCAAATTAGGAACTTGATGGATTTACCCAAAAGGGGCATCTAATTTCAGTCCTTATTGTTATGATGCCTTGCTTATCAACTTTGATGAATCTTTACGTATTTGTTCGGTAAAGGGTAATTGTTGAAAGGATTTGGTTTAAAGAGAATGATTAAAATTAGAATATAATTCTGTAGTTAGTCTTCTTTTAGGAAAGCTAAACAGATTAGGAAAAACTGCCTAATATCAAAGGTTATAAATGTGTGGTTTGTTCGGCAAAGATTATTTTCCAAGACTACCTTGAAGGCTGATTCAGAGAACTTAGTTTTGTAAACATGCAGCTCATTTTTCACTTACAATGACTGCTATTAACATGCAGAGTAATGATTTCCTAGTTTTGGAGCATTAATTGCTACCTCCTTTTACAAGACAATATTATAAAAATATATTGATTCGGTGATATTACAATCTAAAAAACATAAAAGTAGTTACATAAGCTACAAAGTCGCTTTTTTTTAAAGAAATAAATAATAAAAAGCTAAGGAAAATAACACAAATGTCTCTCTGTACTGTTACTATTTAACTAATGTTTGAGTATGGTGTTCCTAAACATACAACTTCTTATTTTTTCAATCAGCATAGTCTAATATCAGTCGATTTATATCGATTAGTTTAATCTTCAAACTGCGGCTTATTTTATGCATAGTAGAAGAATTTCTTTATGTGTATTTATGTTAAGGAGGAATAACATTATTTTTCATTCAGCTGATTCGTATTTTACATATTTCATAAATTTTTAGAATATTTATTATCTACGCACATTCTTTTTCACTTTAAATGTCTTATTACCAGTCTTATTATAACGTCTTATTATTAGTCGTCCTTGCAGGTCACATACATTTGTAACTTTTCACGTCTTAAATGTTTCAACTATTTAGGATTATATATGATGAAGCATTTACCATGTGCTTAGCATTCCTACTATTTAATTATTTTTACATTAATTTCAGTTCACAGAGCCACAAGAAGTCCTTACGTTAAATTTTCATTTCAAAATTTCAATAAGTCTCTTTAAGAGAGCTAAAATTCTATTATCTTTGTAATTTTACCCTTTTCGTCATTTCAAGAAACTTGAAACCAAACAATAAGTCTTCTATTCATTGAATTTCAATCATTGAGGCTTTAACATCATTCGCTTACAATTTTACTTGCAGCCAATTTCCTGTGAAGCGTAAATTCCTTCGGTGGTGAATTGAATTTGACTTTTCTACTGTACCGGGAGGAAATTACTACAAAGCCTATCTAAGCCTCCTCCCTTCTGGAAGGTTGAAGATGTGCATTCTTACGAAATGCTAATTAAAAGACAGTTATAATCGAAGCATAAAGAATTCGAATCCCAATTTACTTTAGTGTAACAGAAGAGTAGTAGAGTGTGTTTGCTACGCTTCTAATTCCATTTCAACGGTGTGATCTTTAGTGCTGTATCGTACACTGATGCAGTTCCCTGAGAAAGACTTTCCAACTTTGTGCGAACCTAATTTTCTAAGTTATATTGAGTAGAACCAATGCTTCATTTTTGAGCAAACTATCATTTTGTACGATTTAAAATAGAGTGATTAATAGTGATTTTTCATCAGTTGATTTATGCAAGACTTGCAATGAACTATGCAATTATTGTAGATATTAAGTCTAGGAAGTAAAATATTATGTATAAAATTTTATAAATTGTTCTTTATTCTTAAAACTTACAATTGTTAACCTTTTGTTCAGTTACAATTGGTACCAGTGTAGACAAGTAGGATCGTTATCAATTGCCAAATAGTCAAGTATTAATAGTCAAGTCAAATCAACAAGTTATAAAAACTAGAAAAATCTCTTTTCACCATTTATTTTTCTAATGTTCCTTAAATTTGCAATAAAAATAAACGAAGAAATAATATTTGATTAATATTGGATTAATTGGTTGCATACCCGTACATAGTTAGGGGGGGGGAATAAACGTCTATAAATCAGTTCTAAACAACAATTGAAATACGTGTACAAAAGTGTAAGACAAATATTGATGCAAATAATTAAGCTAAAATAATATCAATGTTTTTTTTAACCTATTACTAGTTTTTGCCCTTCTCGGTGGGTTTACGTTATAAGATTAAGCCATGTCCATATTTAATAGTTTATCCCATCAAAATAAAGTTTAACTGTATTCAGTATCATCTGGCATAATGCTAATGCTCTAGGCAACTCATAAATATAATTTACCACAATCAGGATATTTTCTCCTGAATCTGAGAGAAACCGTAAAAACCTTACATAAAAATGCATAGTATTGATGCAGCGATAATTATAACCAAAAAATTAAAAAAAAATTACTATAATAATAATTATTTATATTTTGTTTTATTAATTTATAAACATTTTGCACCTATATGAAAGTATACTAGTTACATATTAAAACTGAATCTACTATCATGTTACCAGTAGTGTCTATTACCAAAATTAACCATCATTGATTCTAATCAGAGTATGACAACTTTTAAGGTTCCTCAAAATTAATGTGTATATTTTCTACATTAATTTTGCTTTTCAGAGCTTATTTTTATTTTAATTAGTACCTAAACAAAAACTAATAAAGTATAATTGACGTCAATAAGGCCTTAAAATTTGAAACGTTCTCTTAAATGAATTCGTAAAATTTCTCCATTTACTTTGCTTATCAGTACAAAGCTTTTCTTTTTTTTCGATTATCGTCGACTTTAAATAATTTAGTTTTATAGTAACACGTTTTTAAAGCATAACTGTTGACATAATAAACACGTGATTTAATTATAGAAGTGCCGTTGGGGTCGTTTTGATCCTTTTTTTTTCCATTTCTTATGAAATATTTGAAGATACAAGTGAGTTTCGATGCTCACTTTTTATTTTACTTTATTGAAATTGTTTATAAGCATACTATGTCAAACTTTCTTGTCTTTCTGTTGATTACTAAAATAATCAGGGAAATACCTAAAACAGTCAAAAGGGATTATTTTGACCCTCATAAGAAAAATCGCCATTTTTGAAGTTTTATTTCTAATTTAGATTTTGAAAGAAGGCAAACTTTATGAAGATGAATGGAAGAACAGAAATTTGGGTTCACACCGTGTTAAAAAATTTCACGCTCAACAGTTTTCGTGAAATTATATGGTACTTTAGATTTGATTACTGCAGTAGCCTTGTTAAGTTCCTATTGAATTATAGTTTTGATATGTTAAATAATAAAAAATAATGATAAAATAATGATATTTTTGATAATGAAAAACGTATTTTCTCTGATTAACCGTACCTTTTTTCGACTGATTTGGATTTGTAACTCCCACTGTACTAATAGTTTGGTCCTAATAGTTTGGTTAGGAGAGTGATCCAAAGTTTGAATTCCCTAATGTTAATTTTATTTTTATTCCTTATTTTTTTTTATTATCCAAAGATAAATCAATGCAAAAAAAATTTAGTAAGTATTCATTTTTTTAAAAAATTTTATTTAGCAATAGTAGAAAAAAATTTGAATTGTAAGGTAAATAATTTTTACATAATTTTAAAGTATCTAATATTACATGCTAAAATGCAAAATTTGATGGAAATCGGTTGAATAGTACCTGAAAAATCAAATTTTAAAAAAGTAGTGTATTTAAAATTTGATATTTCAAGAACTATTCCAACGATTTCGCTCAAATTTTGTATTTTGCCGCGTAAATTTAGATGCTTAAAATTATGCAAAAATTTATATACATCCAATTCAAAAGTTTTTCAACTGTTATTAAATAAAATAATTAAAAGTAATAAATATTAACTAATTTTTTTGGATGGCATTTTCTTTGGCTAAATGATTTTTATAATTATATGCAAAACATTTTCAATCCGTTTAGAAAGTTCTCGAAGTATGATGAAATACTCAAAAATTAAAATTTGCATTAAGGGATCCAAACTTTGGACGGCTCTCCTAACTAAACTATGGGGGCCATTATCCGCCAGATTGTAGCTACCCCCATAATTTGGGATCAACAATCTATATCTGTCAAAAAAAGGTATATTTGTTCAGTGGAAGTACGTTTTTGTGTCTGATTTCGTAACTTAAAATGTCGTCTACACTAATTGATTATCATATTTTTGGAAACCCCCTTGAACCATTAACATAGACTCTTAGAGCGTGAAGATCTGATAATTAAATCAAAGGTTATTCAGGTTGGTCAATTTTCTTTAGCGCACTGCACATGCTGATTATTGACAGTTATATTTGTTATAATCTTGGACAAGATTGTATTGTTAGCGAACAGTTATCGCCATGTAAGTGATAATGAAAATTTATTGTATGATGTTCAAGCACCATATCTTTGATTTTAACTTATATAAAATAAAAAATAAGAAAATATTGAATCGTTACTTTTATTTGTGCATGTTGAAAAAGGGGAAAAGGAATGAAGGTTTAGTGCCCCTGGGGAAAGTTTAGTGCCCTAATTATGGAACCACTCCAAATATCTAGTCGCAACGAAATTACTATTTTTTTCCTCAATAAAACTTGCAATTGATATTTTTTTGTAAAGGAAAAATAATAATAAATTAACTTTATTATTCATCATTTAAAATCATTTACTTTTAAAAAAATTTTAATCTCTTATGAGAGTCAAGTTAGTCACAAATGGCGATATCCAAAATCTAACTGTTCTAGTGTTAAGATAACTTTTGAAATTCTATATTTAGTGACGTATTTAGCCAATACTACCACGGTTGCGTTTATCATAGCGTGGAAGCAACAAGCATTACAGTACGCGGAAGAAGCTTTTTTTTTTTATTATAGCAAATAAGCTAGCAAATAACATCTTCAAAATGTTAGCTTTAAGATATTGACTAAACTGTATGTAATTAAAACTCTATAATTTATTAAACAAAGGCTTCGTTAAACCAATTTTAAAATTCCATTTTTTTAAATATGTCAGAAATAAAAATATCATTAAAAAATAAAAATTCGGTATTCGTTATTTACTTACAATTGCACTCAGTTAGCTGCATGTGGAATTTCGCCTTTTTAGAGCATACGGTATACTCGCATTCCGGTATAAAGGCACATACTCACACAAACTCTTTATTTTATTAAAAATACAAATTTTACCTAACGAAAATTTTTTTAATTGAATATGCGAAATAAATAAATTAATTAAGCATTGCATACTTGATAATTTCCTTAAAATGCAGGATTTGATTTTTTATAAAAAAAAGTCATTCATCTTTGTTGAATTTAGCATTTTACCATTTTTGACAATTTATAAATGGTCACCTACCAATTTGTTTAACACATTATATATTTAATTGATAAATAAATATCATGAAAAAGATCCCAATTTCAAAAACAAGAAAATTATATGTTTCGAAATATTAAAACGACTCTGAAACGACTAAATTACCACTTTTGGCTTTCATTTAAAGTAGTCGAATAGTAGTCGAAAGTAGTAGAATAATTTTTAAATGAGTTTTTAAAAAATTGCATTATCATTTCATTTTTTTAAATAAGAAAATGAAGCATTTGAAAATAGTTTCCACATTTACAAAATTATTCTTGAATAAATCAATAATGTTATCAATAATCTTTATCATTATCTATCACATTTTGAAATTCTATATATTAAGTATTTAACTTGACAAAATATTATTTAAAATTACAGCAAGAATTATTTTCATGATGGCATGAGCACATTTTATTACTATTTATGACTATTCTCTAGGTATGAAAAAACGACACGCATTAACAATTCAAAGTGTCAAAAGAAGTAAGTTGGCTTTACAACAAGCTGTCATTGGAATGTATTGTCCCAATTTATTTTTACTGCTTTATTTTCAAGAAAGATTCAAGTAAAACTGTCTCTTTGAATGCCCCTTTCTTTAAAGTTTTGATATATATTTAAAAAATAACTTTTAAGTAATTACTTCAAAAGACCTCAACTCAGTTTCTCAGCATCTTAATAACTTAAAAGGCATTCTTGGGTGTGTCTCAACATTAATGGCATTTGCTCATATTATGAATAAGTTGGGTGGATGGACAGATAATAACGTAGGAAGGACTTTCAGAAGTTATGGTGCAAAAAGATGGTGACATAGTGTGGTGACACAAATGTCATTTACATTTGAGAATTTATTTTGTTAAGTACTACCCCATAGAAAAGATTTTTATTATTTTAAGAAATATAGGTAAACCATAAAATCTGTAATGATTGCTTTGTTTTAGCATCTTATAGTACATCTGTAATGATTAATTTGGTTTTGAACCATACGTAGAGATATTTATTTTTATCTCTATTTAATATTTTTTTCAAATAACAAAAACATTTAAAATAATTGATATTTCCAGTAGAATAAACGAAAAAGTTTGCTTTATTCTATTTGCCATCTATTTCAATTTAAATTTTGCAAATATAATGTTAGTTGAAAATTATATCTATTAATTAAATGTTTTTTTTTTTTTAATTAAATATTATTTTGTTTAGCAAACTCACTAAACATACCGTAAGAACATATAAGGTTTGGATGTAATATATACAATTATGTTTTAAACTGTACTTCATTTTGAATTTATATTTTTTATTATTTTCATGTTTATAAATAGCTGGAGGTTAAATAGAAAATTAATAAGTCATTACATTTATTTTTTTAAAAAAATAAAAATATGTTCTAATCAAAAAACAAAATTATATTGAAGGGCGGTTGTATAAAAAACCATTTTGCAGTTTAGGTGTGTAATGTTATTTTGTTTATCAATCTCACTAAATAAATCATAAGCACTTATACTGGTTTAGATGTAACATAAAAAATTTATTTTTAATTTGTACTTCATTTTGAACGTATTTATTTTATTTTTTTGGTTATTCTAAATAATTGGAGGTTAGATCGAAAATTAATAAGTCAGTGATTTTTTTTAAAAAAAAACAACATAAAAATATTTTCCTTCCAAAAAAATATATTTGGAAGTGAGGTATTATTAAAAACCATTTTGCAGCCTAGGTGTGTAATGATATTTTGTTTATCAATTTCACTAAACATATCATAAGCACTTATATTGGTTTAGATGTAATATATAAAATTATTTTAAAAATTTTACTTTATTTTGAATTTTTCATTTATTTTAACATTTTAGGAGATTACAAATCACTGGGGGTTGAATAGTGAATAAATAAGTAATCTTATATTTTTAATAAAAGTAAAGATATTTTCTGACAAAAAACTTTATTTGAAGGGCGGTAGTATTAAAAATAATTTTGCAGTTTAGGTGTGTTCGAGACCCAAAAATCTTGGTTATTCAATTTTTAAAATAATTGTTATTATTTTTTATTACTAATTCAAATTATGCAATATCCTTTTCACAAAGTAGGGTAAGAATTAGCTGAAGCTTTCTTGCTACTGTTTTTAAAAACTATAAGTGTTGTTAACATGTTAGCAGCAAAAAAAGAAAGAAAAAAAAAGATGAAGAAAACCCATTTTTTAAATATTTGTGTTATAGTTTATTGTAGAGTTATACGGTTGTTTTGTTCTTTTAAATTAAAAATAAATAACTTTCAAAAGTAAAGATATTTCATAGAAGTGTGAAATCAACTTCAAATGAGTATACTTACAATGAGGGAAGTTTGTTTTAACATGATAAATAAATTAAGTATATAAAAAAGTGAAAATTAAACTGAACAAAATCTTATTTGAGTTTACGTATTAAGGAATAAGTAAATGTCATGCAGTAACTATACACAATTACAGCTTTATCTTTTTTTGACGTTATCTTCAAAATAATGTCAAACATTTAAAGATATTTGTATGATATAGAAAAGAGTACAAATATATTGTGTAAAAAGAAAAATACTTTATATGATCGATATCATTTTTGAGAAATTGAAAACGTGTAGAAAAAAAAAATATTGAATTCAATTGAATTATAAAAACAATTATTTTGCGACATAAATTTATTTTACTATCAAACATAAGATAAAAAGATCCAGAGCTATTAAAAAATTTACAAGTATTTGCTTAAAATTAATGAAATAGTCACCAAGTAAATGCAGTTTAAATTTTTTTTAAGAGATTAGGTGTTTTCTAGAAATTACAAAAAAATAAACTTTCTATACTTTAGTAGATAAATGAATCTGAATTATGTTAAAATTGCTAAGAATTTATAGCATACTTTTTGTATAAAATTATGTCAAAAATATAAAGGAAGTCCAAAGTTTAAACAAATTAAAATATGGTAACTATGGCTCAAAGTAAGACGTTCATAGAAAATTTTAAATTAGAATTTTGATCACAGGTCATCTCCGTGCACGCCGAAAACAAAAATGTGAGTGTCATGCATATGTTAATATAGTTTTCCCCTAAGAAAGTTACGGAATTAATATATTGGAAGTTAATTGATTTAATTTATTGACAAAGATCTTTTTCTTAGCCTTACACATTCAAATAAGTGGGCGGAATGGCGCACAAGAAAGCGTGAAAAATAATAACTAATTTTAATAAATTTCAAACGTAATAAAATGGTTTTCGAATTATATGCCAAAGGATTAGGCAGATGTAAAGGCATTCTCTAACATTATATTTTATTCTGTAGTTAATTCAAGGTTGTAGTATTAAAAGATTACAGATTTTATAAATGATTTTAATTTATTGAACAAAGGATTGATTGAAATAATAATTTTGGAAAAATTCGTAATTTTGGAATTGAATATTAAGATATATGTTATGCGAATTTCAGCATGACAAACATCTTAAATAATACTTATAAAGTGACCTATATATTAATTCATGTACTGAAAAACAGACTTATATAAGAATATTGCCTTTTCTTCTCAGAAATACTTAGTTTAATAATTATATTTTTTAGAAAATATTCGATAATTAAATACAGGGAACTCGAATAGTCAAGAAATAAAAATTAATTTAACTTAATAAAAAATTTTACTTCTTTAATTATGTACAATTATTATGATATCAAGCAGAAACTCTTATTATCTTGATTCTAAAGGAAAGAGCATGAGTATTTGTCTTTTATAGCCCTCGTAAAGTTTAATGTTGCCTAAAATTGAAAAGTAATTTTTCGAATTAATGACCCTTTTTCTAGGGTTAATTTATCCTGGACAATATTTTATTAGTCATAAAGAATAAAAGCGCTGATTTTTTTTCTCTTATTTATTTCAAGCTCTATTAAGCATTCGAGTGCTTCAAATACTTGTATAATAATTATGAAACCTAAAATTTTATTTTAGTCATAGAAAATTTAATTAAGCAATTAAAAGTTATATCTGAAAAATTCTAAAAGAAATTTAATCAGATGAAATACATTTAAGAACTTAAGACCTATGACTCCACGAAGAGAAAATGTTATTTTTCTTTATGGTTCCTTATTTAAAAACTCGCATTTCATTGAAAAATTTATCTGAATTTGAATTTAAACTCCAAACTACATCTAGTGGAATATTTAATAGTGTGTGAAGCTACAGCTATAGTGTGTGAAGCTACAGACATAAAATATTAAATCAAAAGCTTAGTTACAAAGAACTTTCGACTGGAGGAAATGCATTCTTCTTAAATTTTGTAATTGTTTTTATTAAACTAAATAGTTTTAAAAATATAAATATATAAATAAAGCGTTGAAAAAATTCTCTGTGCTACGAAAATATTACGAAATATTTGAAAATTCTTCAAGTTATTAAAAATATTGTATACGAAAATATGAGTACGTCCTTTATCCATATTTTTATATCCTCTTAAGTGCTGAATTCAGTTTGCTTTTTGTGGGAATTATTTTATCTCTTTTATCAACTATTTATTCATTTATATTATTATGATCACTTAATTATTATCAATTACAGTGTTAATTTAAAAGAGAAAGGACTGTACGCGAGAAGTTTTTAAAAAAATTGCTAATAAATGACAATTTTCTCAAAACGCCATGTTTGACATATTAATGAACTTCAAACTTAACATTAATATTTAGAAAAAAAAATAAATTAAGGATAATGAGATGCTAACGGCTTTGGTGGTTCAAGATCACGTTTGCCCTCAAAAGTTAATTTTGCCATATTAAAGTGTAATTTAAAATCGTTTTTAAGAAGTCAAGTTTTAAATTAAGTGTTCCTGCTGTAGTGGTTTACAGTAAAATGAGCAAGCGTTTGTGAAATTAAAATTCATCGCTGTAATTATTGTCATAAATTTGCATCTTTTGTCAACCAAACTTGTTAACGCTCTTATAACTTAATTTAAAGAATTTCATCTCTTTTAGCGCAGACTCATTTTTCAAATTGTGGTCTTAATTACCAAGTATGTTACAACTGAATTAAAATTGTTTTTGACGTTTTCATAAAGATTTATGCTTCGAAGAAAATGCTTATTAAATTACAAAGCTTAAAAATGTATTAAATCTAAGTAGATTCGCAACTGCTATGAATTTGTTTTACTCATAATTTCAAATGCGCTGTAGCACATCGTTTCATCAAACAGATTTGAGTAATGAATATGAGGAGAAGCAAATTAATGAAAATTGTTGTAACTTTTAATATAGTTCAACTATATTAGGCAATAAATGATAATATAATGTGTTCTGTGTAGGCTCAATAATTTATAATTAAAGTTCATTTCAAAGTAAAGATGAATGAGATTACGAACTCCTAGATGAAAAATAATGCTAGATTTTTTTTTTAAAAAAATTATGCAAGTAAGAAAGAATATATAATTGTTTACTTACACAGTTAGAATTTTCATTCTAAAATTACGGTAAAATAACCGACGAAAGTCTTTTTATCCAATTAACCATAAGACATACGGTAAAGGATATTTTTGTTAAAATTTACGGTTTTTAAATCATGTACAACTAGTATGGTTAAGAAACCGTGAATACAAAACTATACGCTTTTATAACCATTTACAACAGTCATGTTTTCAAAACCGTAAAAAAATTATTGGACATTGGAGAATATTTAGCAACTTTAAGCTGTTGCCATCTATGCGTGAATGAGAGAATTACAGTCTAATAGCCCAAGGTCTCAAATTGAGAAGTCCAGGACACTGGAAACGCTTCATGCATTAAAGGGAATAGAAGAAATAATGTGGCTTAAGCGCTTAGACTCCCAGACTGTTTGGCATGAGACCGACAGATTAGCGCTCTCGGTTATAATACTTACCCATATTCCAGGAACTATGCGACTTCCTTAGGTATTTCTATTTGGTGTGGTAAAATTCTGGTTGCTTACCTATTTTATGTGAAAGCAGTTAATCAACATTTTTTTTTCACGTTTAACAGTTTTAACACCATCCTATTTATGGATATTTAACTGTTTTAATTTTATATGGTAAAATAACAATTAAATAAATTGTTATTTGACCATTTTTTCCGAAAAAATTTCTAACAGTGTATTGCAATTTTTTATAGCACAAAAGAGAGAGGTTGTCTGTGCGTTTGTGTGTCTGTCTCTCTTATATAATCAGAACCGTTTGTGCCAGCGTCCTGAAAGTTGGACAGTGAATAAAAGGGCCAATTTTTAAACTCTTCGTAAATATAATTCAAACATTTAATTTAATCATTCTTGATAGACATTTTAAGAATTTAAATTTTTCATTAGCTCAGAACTCTTCATTCACATAAATTACACAACACATATTTCTGTTTGATATAATATTTTAAGTACACTCATGTCCATAAATTAAGGATAATTCAGAATCACACGGAAATCAAACTCTAAAATTAAAATTTCCCCTGTAGAATTATCACACACATCCTGAAGAAGAATATGCAAATTACAGGAAACCTCTAGATGACGCTGGCAGTACGTCACAATGACGAGAGTGTAAGAGAGGGGTATATAAGGAATGGTGGCAAAGAAGTAAAATTGTTCACAAGCGCTTTAAAAGCCTTTCAGTGCAATAACCGCATAGTTATGGCACAAAGGAAGCATTTGGATGATTTTTTACGTGACAGAATCATCGGACGACTAATATGTGGACTTACCCAGCTGGAAGTATCCGAGGAACTTGGAATCGCCCAGAGTGTCATCTCCAGGCTTTGGCAACGATTCCAATATGATGATAATGTGAGTAGACGTTACAGCACAGGTCGCCCCCGAGTTACAACGCCGAATGAAGACCGGTATTTGGCAGTTACTGCCAAAAGAAACAGACGGAGCACAGCTTCAGACCTGTCTCGTCAGCTCTCTTCAGCTACCGGTACGACAGTTTCAAGGCAGACCGTGTACAGACGCTTAGGGCACATTGGTCTATATGCTCTTAGGCCTGTCAGATGTGTTCCACTTACCACAACTCACTGTCACCTGCGATTAGCCTGGAGTAGAGAGCATGCATTGTGGACACCGCAACAGTGGTCTTGTGTGATGTTTTCCGACTAGTCCAGGTTTAGTTTGCAGTCTGATTCTCGCCGTACTTTCATATGGAGAGCGCCAGGTACCCGTTACCACCAAGACAACACCATTGAACGACACCGTTACGGTGGTGCAGGATGGCTCGTTTGGGAAGGAATTATTCTTGGTTCCAGAACTGACCTGCATGTTCAGAGTGTAACGATGACAGGCCACATCTATAGGGACTTCATTCTGGAACAACATGTACGTTTGTTTCGGGGCGCCATGGGTGCTGAATTTCTGTTTATGGACGACAACGCCCGTCCTCACCGTGCAAACATTGTAGACGAATGCCTTCAATCGGAGGATATCACCCGTATGGATTGGCCAGCATACTCACCGGACTTGAATCCAATAGAGCATGTGTGGGATATGCTTGGCCGACGAATTGCAGCCCGTCAACCCCCTCCCACCTGTCTACCGGACTTTCGGAGGGCATTCCTTGATGAGTGGTGTAATATTCCCCAAGATCAGATTGATAATTTGATACTCAGCATGCCTAGACGTTGTACGGCCTGTATTGCATCGTCCGGGAGACATACTCCGTATTAGCCAATATACTAACCATGTTATGCTGTTTTTTGTATATAGGTTCTTTTTTGAAATTTGCTCCAATGCGTAAAAATCGCAATTTTTATTAATTATGTCAAACATATAGCATCATTTTTGCTCTGTACATCTTGTTTAATACATAAACTTTACAAATAAGTCAAATTTGTTTGGCTTCTGTCTCTTTCTGTGCCTGAATTTCATTATCCTTAATTTATGGACATGAGTGCATTTTAATGGTGATTTTTGTTAGCTCGTAACTCTTATTAATAATGAAAATAGAATTTTGTTCATTGTTAAATATATAATTATTTTTAGTTATTTTTTCTTCGTAGTGTCAAATAAATACATTGATTAATATGAATGCATTGACATAGAATTCACAGAATTGTTTTTTCTACATTTATGTGAAATCACGGGTTTAGTAACTCACCGAAATTAAGTAATTTTAAATCAAAAATGTTTGAGCGGTTGATAAGTTATGTACTGGAAAGCAAAATTATTTGAAAAATAGTACTATTTCAATTAAAAGAGAAACGTACATATTTGTCCTATTACTATTAACGACGATGATGCTTGATTAATTTCGGTACTACGTACTACTTGAAATAAAAAAAAAATAAGTTATGCAACAAAAAGCAAAATTAATGGAGAATGGTTACAAATAATTTAGGAGAATAGTAAAAAGTCTCATAGTATTATTATTGACATTTATAAATTTTGGTAAAAAGTTCTAGCTGAAATGAAAACAAAATTTTTGTATCAAAAAACAAAGTTAATGCTGAAAATGTACTCATTCGCTTAGGAGATTGCTGAGAAATCGCCATATTATGATTAACACCAGTGAAGTGATATATTTTAAAATACTAATTGAAGTAAATAAATAAAATTATTTACTATAAAGTAAATTTAATAGAGAAAGGGTTCTAATTTACTTAATAGAATAATAAAAATCGCCAAATTACTATTAATGTCAATTATTTTTCAATAGTTTTGTAATAAGCACTACTGGCATTGCGGTATTTGGTGCAGTTTTAATTGCTTTTAGATGTATTATGTGACAATGTATTATGTGACAATGTATAATTAGAATAGTTATTTCGTAATTGATATTACAGAAAGACGTTTTTTGTGGTTCCTCGAAAGGGATACGTAAGGGAAAAAGGGTGGATTTTAGTAAATTCATGACTTGGCCTCGAGCAATAGCATCACACCAAATGATACAGTAAATCTTTAATTTGATAGGATGAGCTACTATAAATATGTTATCCGCACATAATAATGTAAAGCCACCGAAAAGGACAAATTATAATAGTAAATAAAAAATGAGTTATTTTATCTTTTCCCACTATATTATCATTTGCCTTTCAGTTTTGTGCATGATTTCTTAGATTTTACCAGGAGCAAATTCATGATAATGATAACGTGTAAATGTTAATTCTAACATTATCTTTTTTTCTAAGAATAATAAATTTAAAATGATCTTATATCAAGCTAAACATGAAAAAAAAATTAATTTTGATGTGAATTCCACCTATTAGTAACTATTCGACCGAAGTGGAAAAAAATCAAGTTTTATAAAACTTGTTATTTTCTCGTTTTAATTATGATTCTTACGTTTAAGCAATTGTCTACTGAAAATTTTTTTTTATCATTTAATTGCGTGAAAAATGCTTTAAAAATTTAAAAATCATAATATTTTTTCTTCGTCAACATATTTGCGTCAATATTTTTTTTAAAGAAAAGACTTGTGCTTAAATTCACTTATTTTTATACAGTTGTATCAATCAAATATTCTTTCCTGTCGATATTTCTTTTGTTTTGGTGTTCATCATTTATCAAGAGAAACTTATACCATTAAAAAAAGCAGAAAGGAAGGTTAGGAAATATTTCGAAAATTAAATCTAAGAGAAATGTTGAGTAAGACTATGAAAACTTACGGAATTTTAAAGTAACAAAATAAATTACATAAAATTATACCATAATGGGAATTATTATTTCCTTGTTGTTCATACAAATGCTTTGCATTTGGAACTGAAATAATTAGAGTTGGTCAAATCAAACTTTTTGTACAAATCCATAGTTTAATGGCTTTGTTAAAGGTAATTTGAAAAAAAGGTAAAGTATAAACATAGGTTTACTAATCTTAAAAAAATAGAATTTATATATTAGTATATATTCTTATATAACATATCAAGTTCATATAAAATTATCATCAAAAGTTATTGCAACACGAGCAATTTTGAAGAAAATATTAATTTCAAAAATCGGAGTAACAATCATATATTTTATTAATATTTTAGTTTACATGACAAAATAGTACATTGATATTTTAATCAAACGGTGCTAATAAAAGTTTTTTGTTTGAAAAAAGAGATTTTAACAATAATTTTTTAAACACAAAATAAGATGAATCTAAAAAAATATTGCTGACAATTTAAAAAGAAAGAATGTGATATTTACTTAATATTCTTTAGAATGTTAAGTAAGATTCATTAAGATAATTAAAAAGAAAAAGAATCTTTTGAAAATATAAGATTGCTTAAAATTGTTTAATTATTTCTGCAATAAATATATTTTCTTTTAAAACATACTGTGATAAATATTTAGCTACATTTTTGGCTGAGAATAGAGCTTTAGAAAAAACGGATCATGCCTTAAAATACGATTAATATTATTAAATATTACAGGTTAAAAAAACATTGCTTATTTATTTATTTTATATTGATGACAGCTATCAAAGAAATCTTGAAATTTTGCACAAGTTTAATTTAATGTGTTGGCAATTATAACGAATACAGTTTAATGAATCATATTAAAGGTCATATATAGAAAGACGTATAATAGAAAGGCATAAATTAGCGTATTTTTCTATTAGAGAGGTCTGAAAATCTTTGCTTCACTTTTAAAACTTTTTTAATAAAAACAGCTTAAGTTTTTTTTTTCATATTTAGAGATTTAAAAAAGTTAAAGATGCTGAACTAACTTTTTAAGAACTGTCATTTAGTTATAATTCTTTTTTATTTATAGCATGGTATGTCTTATCAAAATAAAAGAATAATGCATTTAAAGTAATTAAAAAAATAACAAATACTTTCCCATCTTCATCGGTTTTATTATTAAGTTTTAAATATGTTGAGGAAACTGCGAAATTACAGATTTATAACATTTAACTAAGTATTCTAATGTTTAAAAATTCATTTTACAAATATCAACTTTTAGTACTCATTTTTCTATCAGGACTAATTATATTTTTGATAATTTATGTTCATGAAAAATTATTTTAAAGAAAATAGATTGATAAAATTATGATTTTGAAAATAATAAAGAAAAAATCAAGATTTCAACCAAACAATGGAATATTTAATGATTTTGTAACTGGAACTGATAATAAAATCACCCTGTTAAAAATAAGAAATTTTATTTATGAGAAAGAAAGAAATATGATTTTAACAAAGAGTTTGGTTTTTGGGAAAACAGTCATTCCTTTTTACATGAAATTTGAAGTTGGAACCCAAAAGTAAAGCACCCTATATATGCTCAATAGCCAGTATATATTGTTTATTCAAACGACACTCGATGAACATAATAGTGAAAAAAGTCAAAATTTTTGTTTTTGACACCAAAAGAAATTTGATACATTTTTTGCATTCGATGAAAAATAAGAAATGTGAGCAATGTGTTTAAAGTCTTAAAGGCTTTCTAATAAAGCTATTCGATTCTTTTAACAGATATTTAAAACTAAAACGTAAAATTGAAAAGAAATGAATTAATGTATTATTTGTTACATTGTCTTAATTGTTAATAAACATTAGATAGTGTTATCTTCTTTTTCATTTTTCATTTAGTATTCTTTCAACTAACAATGCTTTTAGCTATATGTTAAGTTTTCAAAGAAAAAGTGTAAGGAGTGCAAATAATATTATTATAAGAATACTTTCAGCATAATGCATTTAGCACAATTAATTTTTTGAAATAAACAATATTTTTTTAAGTCAATATACATATACTGTTTTGCTATATATTCTTAAAACATACATTATGCTACTAGGCTATATAATACATAAAAAAAGATATGAAATATTACCTATGAGGACAGAAAAAAAACAGATTTCGGCTTAGATATGGAGCATTAAAAATACAATCATTCCGTGATTACATGAATTTCGCAGCTGGAACTCATGTTAAAGTGACCTTATTCATGTTATCCTTTGTTGATTGAATTATTTAATGTATTGTAGATAATAAGTTAAAGTTAAACACTTTTAACCAAAATAATACTGAACATGATATTTCTTTTTAACACAATTAGGAACTCTGTATATAATATAAGAAGTAAACCAGTTATTGATTTGTCTTTACGTAAGAAATCTGTATTAACAAAACTGTAAGTACTTTGATTTCATTAAGAAATAAAGTATTTCTCGGCATTCAGAAAAAACTCGCTTAGTTGATTGTTCAATATTACATTGCATTTTGATTTGCTGCGCAAAAACTATAACTTTTTTAGAAAATTAACAATAATATTTAATGAGAATGATAGAATAAAATATACCCTTCTATAATTAGTTGAAAAATATTAGATGCTAAACTCGTAGTAAAAATATCAAAATATCATGTTAACCACTCTACAGTCCGCAGATATAGCACAATAAAGATAAATTTTGTTGATTGAAAGTGTCTTTTAAATTTATTAATTTAGCTCAGTTCTTTTTTTTTCAGATTTCAATTTGTTTTAAAGTTTTGAAATTTCAAGAGCTTTCTTAAAGAAAGTTTTTCACCTTTTTGTTTTAAATAAAATTATCTATCAATTATTGAATAAAAACATTACATACTTCAACTTTTTTGATGTTGAAAGTGAAAAAAAACAAAAGAAAAGAGATTAGGCTTTGAAAAATGCAAGTCTTATTATTTACATTAAAATTATTAAAAATATTAAAAAAAAACTAATTAATATGAGCTAAAAGCTTAAGCGTTTCCCACTTAACTGTTATAATGATATAAATTAATCGTTATTTATCTTCCACGAGTTAAATCACCTCTCATTCATTTCTTCTTATTGTGTACTAATTCAGATGTTAAAGTTTTCTTTCAGGCACACATATTTTTTTTTCCAAATCCAGGTAAATGTACATTTGGTTATTAATGAGTAAATTAAGTGTCCTAACGTAACATATTAACGAAATCATTTTTTAAAAAAAAAATCAATTTTCAAAGAAAACAAATTAATGAAGGAGAATTAATCACGAGGGTTGGATTGCGGATTGAAACGGAAGAGGAGCTTCCAAGTTGTTTGAAGGAAATGAATAAGATAATGAATTATCTGTACCAAATTTTTTGTGTATTATTAAATAAAATTTATTTTCTGTCAGTGACCTAGGTTTTTCAAATTAGGATTTCTTAAAAAAAACTTTATTTTTTTTAATATATTTAATTTTTGTATTAAACTTATTCACACAATGAATACTAAATTACATATTAAGTTAAAAATGCTTGGAAAAAATATTTTTAAAATATGTTCTTAAAATATATTATTTTTATCTGTTTTACAAGAATTACCAAATAATTTCGAAATAAGAGTCCAATTTGAAATCTATTTCAAGGATTTTTTATTTTTATTTCTGTATTATGTTATTTTTTATTTCTTGTAAATATATAGTAAAAAATAATTTAATTGTTGTTGTATTCATACAAATATTGCATACGTTTAAATAACAAAAAAATTATACTAAACTTATTGCTTTGCCACAAATATCGAAAAAAAAGATGAAATTAGTTTTAAAAGAATAACCTTCGAACATTGAACGTTATTAATTTAATCTATATTATTGAGGCAATTAGTTGATAAACTAGGATTATATATTGCTCCAAAATCTTAAACAAGGCATATTTGGTAAATCTACGTAATGATGTTTATGAAATTAATAATTCAACAAAACTCAATCGAAAAGATTTGCTCAACTATTAAAAACCGTCATTTGTTTCTTAAATTATGAGTTGAGTAAATTTGTTAAAAAAGTTGACTAAATTTGAACAAAACTACGGATAGAACTAAATAATGTATTTTCTGTAAAAAATTCCAGATCAAATTATAGTAAAGGTATCGGCAATCAGGGTGCTGGTAGGTTTTACCGTAAAATCAATTTCAAACGGAACATGTTGCGGAACAAAAAACAAACACACAGTAATTATTTCTGTAATAACTACCATAACATCACTGAATCACTAATCTGATAAACATTACTGTAAATATTACTGAAATCTTTAAGCAAAACTAATTTTAATCCATTAATGCTTACCAATAACTGTTAAAAATTATATTCTCCAAAAATCTAAGAGTTTTTCCTTTAAAAATTTATTTAGTCTCAGTTTAAAAAAATAATATTACTTACTTCATAAGTTAATAAGTTTTTTAAAATCAAATAAATCTTACATCAGCCAAATATATTTTATTTTTGATGCTTTATTTATTATGTGGCTACTGTGGATGCCTACAAAAGTTTAAATTTTTATTTTCTTATTCTTGATTTTTAGACTCTTTTGTTATATATATATATATAGAATATAGATATTAAATTTCGGCTAAAATTTTTAAATTCTAAACTTTTTAACTTTACAAGAATTTCAAAAATCACAACAAAAAACTAACATTTTTTTTACTTTATTGAATTTAATTTGCCTTCAAAAATCCAAATCAATTGATAAGTGATAATTTAAGTTATTTTTTATTAATATCATATTTTTTTTAGAAATTAGGAAGGTAATTTTTAAATTACATCTTAACTAGAATAAGTAAATTTTTATGTTATTTTAAAATTACTGTCTTGCGTTAAACTATAATGATTCTTTGTTTCAATTTGAAAAAAAGTAAGTAAACTTAGAAAACAAAATATATTTATTTTCTATTTCTGTTACAAAATTGGGTAATAATTTAGAGGGGTAAAGCTCAACGTTCAGTGGAAAAATACTTACCTTTAAACTAATAACATAATTATCAAACATCTGATATATTCAGGTTTCATGGTTCAAGAGACGCGCCTAACGTATGCTTTTAATTAGAGCTAACTAGTATTTAAGAAGCGAAATCAGATACAAAAATAAGCTTTCTCTAACCCAACAAATATTTATTTTGACAGATTCGAAATCTCGATTCTCAAATTAGTGAAATTTGATGCCAAAATCTTGAAATTATATCTTAGTTTAGTCAGAAAACAATAAAAAATGTGGGATCTATTAATTTTAGATTTAATAGCAACTTTTATAAAATTGCCTAAATAAATATATGTATAAGAAATTTGAATAAATAAATGTATGTGAATATGAATAAGAAATAAGAAAATATATGTATAAAAAATGTATCAAAAAATAAGAAATATATGTATAAGAAGACAGCATTAATTTTTAAAAGTAATAGCATGAAAATAATAGTTTTTACTAACAGTTTACTCCTGCTTATTGTGATTAGCAAATTAACTGATTAATTGAAGTACAAAAATTAATAGGTAATTAATTTAATCTGGTTTATGTTGAATATTAATTTATTCTATGATCATATCGGCTGATGATTGTACCACGTTATGAATGAGATTCATACAATTTCAAATAATGATGCGTTTAAATTATTATTAAATGGCATTTTAAATAATTTTATTAATACTGAACTTATTATTATCTATGGAAATGAATCTAATTTTTCAACTGTAGTAAAAAGAGCTGTATTTAAAAAAAAAAAAAAAAAAAAAAAAAAAAAAAAAAACTAAAAAAAAACTAAAAACATTCAGTCATTCATATGTTATTTTTTCTAGCTTTTAATTATTTAATATTTATTTATATTAAATAATGATAAAAGTTTAGATGTAGAATTTAAATTGCACGTGATAAAAAAACAATGTAGAAACGTTTCAAAACGTGCTTATTCACTATAGTAACAGTTTTGGACAATGTTTTGAAAATTTAATTTCCAAAACTTCTATTTGATCTGTTAGTAATAAAAACATTGCTCAACATATGATTTTGTCATTTTAATATAAAGCTTTGGAAAAGCAAGAATCTTTTTTTTATATTTTAGATAGAGATATAGTTTTTTTCAGGTGCGACTCCTTCATATTTTTGTTTTCAAAATTACACAAATATTAAGCATATAATACGAAAAATTCAATGGAGTGGTAAGTGTTTCAAAAAAAAAAAAAAATAAATAAAAATAATACATAAATAAATAATGAACTTTCTAATATCATAACCAATAACTAGCGTTAGTAGTAGTAAAAGTTTTATGAAACCGAATTTGCCTGTTGCTGAGCCTGTGCACATAGTTTTAAAAATTAAGTATTTTCTGTTGAAGTTATCTCTTTTTTTATCATTTGAAAAATTAGCACCATCTAGCAAAAACAATATGATTTTTTTTTAAATAAACTAAATTTAACTAAAATTACTAAATTATCTTTTACTTACCTAAAACAGCAATGACCAACAAACAAATAAATTGTCCGAAACATTTTCTTATAAAAATTTCCATCCCAAAATCGAAAAAGATATTCAAATCCTTACGAAAAAAACAAACATTTGGTTTATTATTTTTATAAAAATTCCATTAAGCGTTTCAATTCCCAGCAAGTGTCTATACAACAATACTATATAAACCTAATTAAACTATATTCAATACTGCCTCGTTCTGGGGCAACACAAAGAGCACATGGTTCTGAGTTTTCTAAAATGACTTAGTTTAGTGAGAAGTTAACTTCACCATTCCCAGGGCGGCATCTGAAGTTGAAATGTGTCTGAAAGGAAGCGGGAATCTCCGTATATCATTAAAAGGCGGGAAGAGCATGCGCCCCTGCTTTTAGTGCGCAGTAGAACTGTTTTATTCGCTGCCTTACGGAAGTGATATTGTTCACTTTTGCTTCTGGCATGCCTTTCCCACTGCCACCCGTTGAGCGCCCCTGCTTCGACTGAAAAGGACGCAAAAGAGGTTCTGTCATGTTTACGTTAAAATTCGTTAGGAATTAATTTTTACCCATCCTGAACCTCTTGTTATGCGTCAGCGGTATTAGTCATCTGTTTTTTTCTCAGGTTTTTGCTTACAGTTTTTTTTTTCTTTTCATTTGACTGAAAGTCTTCAATTTAAAATTTTTTGTTGAATTTTGTTTTGTGAAACACGAGTTGCATGTCAAAACAGAGTAGCGCAGGTGGCGCTCTATAATTTTCTTTTCATTTAAAAACGTTTTTCACTTCAAACAATTTTTTTCTTTGAAGCTTTGAAAAGTTAAATATTAATTTCGTCTTTTTTAAAACAAAATGCTTACGTGCTGCGATTATTATAAGAGCAAGCTAAAAAATAATATCGCCTAAAAGATAGCATTATGCAATTTTCTATGCTAAATCACTTGACTTTTTTTGGTATGGATATTAAACGTAGCTACCAAATTCCACGTTATTGTAATGTAAAAATATAAAATTAGTATGCAATTTTTAATAATCAAGATAGAGTAAGATTGCCTTAAACTCATGTATCAAAAATACTATAAATCTCCCGATATCTCATTAGAGCTATTATACTATAAAAAATAAAAACCGATGACGCAAGTACTGCAATTTGTCCGGAAATGAGTCAGTAGGTTACTCCCCATAGAAAACTTAAGAAACTATTTGGTACATATTAATCAGAAATTTCTTGCTCACCAATGACACAAGTACATCAATTTATCCGGAAATGAGTCAGTAGTTGACTTCAGAAACTATTTGGTACATATTAATCAGAAATTTCTTGCTCACCAATGACACAAGTACAGCAATTTATCCGGAAATGAGTCAGTAGTTGACTACCAATAGTGAACTTCAGAAAATATTTGATACATATTAATCAGAAATTTCTTGCTCACTAATGACACAGGCGCAGCAATTTATCCGGAAATGAGTCAGTAGTTGACCACCAATAGTGAACTTCAGAAAGTACATATTAATCAGAAATTTATTACTATACAGATAAAATCAAAAATAAATTGCTAAATGTTTAATTTGATTTGTTTATTAAAGTCTTAAATAGTATATAATGTCAAGAGAAAAAAATAATAATGCTATTAAATCTTTAAGATACCGATTAAAAACAAGTTTATCACAAAAAAATCTATTTTCTAATTTCATGTGTGTTTAAATGTATTCGAAATATAATAAAATAAATGTACTAATAAAAAATTTGTTGTGATGTAATATCATGATTCGTAAGCTTATGTTAATTTTTAAACATGATTTTCGGTATATTTAGACTTTTGAGAGTTTTCAAAAATTGCAAAAGCATTAAGCCTTTTATAACACAAGGAGAGAAGCATATTTTAAGCTCTTTATCAACCCATATACATATTAATTTTGGAGATTTGTACTAAATTTGTACTTTTTTAAAAAAAATTTTTACTGACTTTAATAGATTAAGTTTAACATACGCAAAAAAAAACATATCATGAAAAATAAAATAAAAAGGATTAAATAATTTAATAACAATTCAAGCTTATATTGTAAAAGCACAGATAGTTACACAAAAAAATTTTACTCACTTTGAAAAATTATAATTTGCAATAAAAACTCCTAAATTAATTTCATATGTGGCTAGAGCTAAAGTTTTAAAAATATTTTAATAAATTACTTTGCACTTTTTTTTAATTTTTTTAAACAATTTTAATTTTAAATTTGTGCATGTGCTAGAAGTTAAATCTAAGGAAAGTGTACAAAAACAGATAAGATAATTTTTTTAAAAATTTAAAAAAAAACTACTGCATAAAAAGCTGAATAACTAATTTTTTCAATATATTATTATGATTTACTAAAGAATTCTATATAATAAAAATTACAAAAATAGAAAAATACTATCAATTGATCTAAAAAATAAAATGTATAAGAGAAAGAATTTTAGTTTTTTAATTAATAACATTTACGCTAATGAATAGATTCAATGTGATTGTATACCAATTTTGTGAAGCTTTATATTATATCAGAATTGAATCACTTTATCTAACTTCCATGACATATTCTTACATTTGAAAATATTTGGACCAAATTTAGATTTTTTTCTTATATTTTAAATATAATGTAAATGATGTTAAATATAATGTAAACAATGTTTCATATTTTAATGGAATTTCTTTTGCCTTAATATTTTTTTAAAAATTTAATTAACCATATTATATACATCTTTTAGAATTTAGAATCACATTCATCAAATCAAAAATCATGCCTCCTTAAAATTGTCCAAAACTTTTTAAATTATGAATAAAATTTCTTTCACTTAACTGATCATTTTTCATTACTTCGGAATAAATTATAATAATTCCTACTTCTCACAGATAGCAAAATGTAAATAATCTTTACATCGACTCATAAGAAAATTAACCCTACTTCTTGAAGAAGATGTGTTGACATAACTATAACAAATAAGTCCAATTTTATATTTCATTCAGGCAATTAAAAATCAAGTCTCCTGCAATCAAAATCAATCTCAAAACTGCTGTCAATCAATCTCAAATGCCTGTCAATCTCAAAACTGCTGTCAATCAAGCTCAAATGTCTGTCAATCTCATAACTGCTTTCAACTCACAAGTATCAAAATACATTAAATTTTTTTCCAATCCTGATAACACAATAGCCATGTTTCCTATAATACGTCTCATCTTGATAAAGATTTCCTATTGGCTATTTGCTTTACTTGAAACTATTTTTTGTTTTAGTGTTCATTTTAGGTTTTATTGAATAACTATCACGAATTAATCTTTAAAAAGTTTAACATTTTATTCATTCCATCCAAAGTCAAGTCTTTTAAAATCTGCCCAAAACTTTCTAAGCCTTTATAAATGTTTGTTTCACTTAACTGATCATTTTCAATTACTTCCGACATAATTATTAAAACCTATTTCAACTTCTCACAGATAGCAAAAAATATATTAAATTTATATCCACCCATGAGAAAACTAACCGTGTTTCCAACAATATCATGTCTTCTTCTAGACGTAGAAGAATTCTCGTTAGGTTTTAGCTTTTATTTTAAAACTTTTGAGTGATTTTATTATTATATGTGTTTTCTTCATTCTCTCACCAGAGAAAGAGCTTTTGTTTTCATGTAACAATTGAATCTCACTAGGATTAGATGGAGAAAGAATGATGGAATTTACCAACTCATCTCGAAACAATGATGCTCACTAAGGGAACAACTGGAGCGAAAATCTTTTGTTGACAGAAATCTCTCTCTTTTTTTTTTACTTTAAGATATACCAAATGAAAGTTTTTTCTTATGAAATTTTGATTTTAAGTTTTCTTAAAACCTTTTTATTTATTATTGCTTGTTTTTATCAATTCCTTAAAAAATTATTCTTTACACAAAATAAAGAATATGTTTGCTTGGGAGCTAAAGTTTGTAATTTTTAAAAGTGCAACTCTTCATAGGACTGTGTACACATTAATAGATATTTAATTAAACTAATTTTATACCAAACAATGTAAAATAACTGTATATCAAATACAAAAATAATTATTTTATTAATATCATGACTCTTAATAAGACATCTGATACTGAAATAAGATTTTAAAAAATATATTTACCGTAAACTCTGGAAATAAAACGGCTATGGGAGTATCATTTTAATTATGAATTCCAAACGACATGCAGTTTGAGTTTAAATTCGAAAATCATGCACTTTGCATTTACCATACTACATGCAATGCTTTATAATTTTAAAAAAAGCTGCTCCCTTTAGAACATTTTAAGCAGAAAAAATAAACGTAAGGAAAAAAGTGATTTTTAGTTTAAAATACGAATTGAAGTATACATAAGGACAGCAATATGCTTGATGGCGGTTTTATTATCTTCTTTTATAGCATAATAGTTGTCTTTCATTATCCTTCTTCTTATTATCATTCCTATTATAATTTGTTTTTGCTTTTTGATATTTTATTTAACAGTAGAACTAATATTTTTATGCTTAACAGTAGAACTAATATTCTTATAATGAAACCAAAGATAAACATTACTTTTCAAAATCAAGAATTTTGAAGAGTTATTTGTGAGGGAAAACGAGGGAAAAAAATGTTGGTTTAAAGAAATAGGAAATCTTAAGCCCAAATCTGAAATGTCATGTCTTAAAATACAGGCATGGAATTTTAATATTCATTTATTGTCAACTGTGACACTAGCATTATTCTAAAAAATGTATGATTTTCTTTATTGGATATCTGTGTCTCTTGAGTTTCAGAATCGAAAGTGAGACTTCTCGTATAAAGTTCATCCATTTTTTTAAACACAAAAAATACTTTTTTTTAGTCAGAAATGGGGAAAAGTAATAAAATATAAAAAAAAACTTTTTTTTCATTAGACAGTATATATAAACTTAATAAATGAAACATTTATTAGTTTTACAGTAAATTATACAAGGTCTTTAATTAACATTCGATGGGGAATGCAAGATTACAAAACTAAAACAAGTAGTGCTAGACCTTCAATTCCAAGTTGCTTCTCTATAGCACTGTGGGCCAGAACACCATGATCTTTGGCCAAAAGTCAAAATTAAATTTTCAACTAAAATATGTGTAGGCAGTTTTATTGTCGCCCAAGTTAAGTATTCATAATCATTCTAAACATTATAATTTACTTTTTGGACTGACCAGAGTACAATGTAGTGAAAAATATGTTAAATTTTTTTTTAAATGTAACTTTTAAATTTATATTTTAGAAAATTATATAGGAATTACTGTTGACAAACTTATAGTTCATATCTTATCATTTGACATTTTACAATATTTGAAGCACTTTCGAAACTTATCTCCAAAAAGTTCCACGAGATAATTAGCTAAACTTTTTTTTCTTGTCTTCTATGATGTTTCTTCTTTCGAAAAAACCTGCCCCATTTTGCCCATATTGCAAAGGTGGACTAAATATACCGAAAAACAAAAATTATGTTTTTTTTTTTTTCATTTATATTTTCATCGCTATATTTAATTATTTAAACATACTATATATTTTTTATTTTGCTCGCCATATTTCAGCCGCCATTTTTTTTTTTTTTTGCTGTTATTTTCAGTGTATTTCAAAATTTCAACTATAAATTCAATTTACCTGCACATAAAAACCCCCAAATTTTGAAATAAATTTCATCGAAATACTAGTTTTGGCCACGAAACATTGGATGCTGGCCCACTGTGTATAACAGCGAATTGGTCCACATATTTTTCATAATCGAGGAAATTAGAAGATTTTAAAAATTTTTAAGGGAACAATATATCAGACAGAATATATTTTCAATTCCAGAATAAGAGCATTGAAAGTAGAATATTACGTTTCGCATAAAAAATGCATTCAAAAACATTTCGACTCTTCGAGTTTTCCATATTATGTACCAATTTTATTCAATATTATTATACTAGCTGAATACCCGTTCTTCATACAGGGTAAATAAGAAAAATCAATTCATAACTTCTAAGCAACACTACAAAATAATACACAAAACTAAAAGGCACGTAATTACACAATTGAAGAGCTTCGTGGAAGAACCAAGCAAGCGACATTGGGGGTATTTATAAATAAATGAAAATAACATAAATTAGTTTCATCGTTATGGGTAGACTTATTGTAACATAATTGTTTTTGCATTTACTTTAATCTTAATATAAATCTATCTTCAGTTTTAGTATGCTTGCGTGATTTTAATTTTCAAATTAGGCAATGTTATAAACATAAGACAAAGAGTTATTAAGCAATCTTTCTTTTATATCTTTAATAAAATAGTTTGGAGACATTTTTTTTTCCTCCTACCCTGCTTAAAGCCTCTTTAAAAAAGTCACTTACTTTGTTTTTCCTGTTATTTTGCGATCAGTAAAAACAAAATAATTCATTTTTTGTATTTTTATTTCTTGCTCTTACCCCTGGCTTTGCTTTATAATCTTAAGCAACTTTGTTCTTTTATCTTCGTTCGTTATCTTCCATTGTCTTTTGCTAAGCAATGCTTACTAAACAAAAAAAAAAATAAAATAAAAATAAAAAAATAATAAAATAAAAATAAAAATTTAGTGAACGAAAATCTTTTTTTAATGTAAAATACTTGAAGTGAATATTATGTCTCATAATGGTAGTAAATTTGCAGTTAGTTTGAACACTTAAAGACGGCTGGAGCTATTTTAGCTTCTCTCATTTTTTATTGTTCTGTAATTCAGGAAATTAATTATCGAAACTATTGAGTATTTTTGACTTTCCATAATTTTATCTAATTTAAGACGCTATTTAAACATTCATGTATTAGCTTTTTACACAGTTATTTACACTAAAAAAAAAAGCTGTGATAAAATTACGAATCTCTATGTAAATGATATTTTTAGTGAAAAAAAATAACCTCATTCTGGTAATAAAACAAAAATATATGGCACTTATAAGCCATTTATTTGATAATTTTTTTATTCATATGGTAAAGGTTTACCGGAAATTCTGGTATTCAAAGTAATGGTTACCAAACCTTTAATAAAAAATACGAAAACTGAAAAAAAATATATTACCTAATGAATGGTTTTTATACCATGCTTGAAGCTATTTTTAAAATATTACCAATTTTTGTTTCAAATTTGCCAAATTTCATCACATGTTATAATACTTTATTTCATGGTTGTTTTTACCAAAATCATTACGGGAATGATTCGGTCAAAATTATAGAGCTTTTCGGTGTTCCTTTAGAGCCACAAACACGGTAAATTTTGCCATATTCTGGTAGTTTTGATTATTTTTTTTCTCCTGTTGATCTCAAAAAATCCATTTCAGTAATCGTAGCATGAACCATAGCATCAGCTAAATTTTCAGCCACCTTATCTTAAGAAGTTGCTGTAAATCGCTAAACCATCTATCGTATTTAACGTTTCGGGATAAAGGTTCAACTTAAAACCCTACCACCGATTCCTTAAGCCAAACTTTCGCCGAAATTCGCTTTAACCTTACAAAATGTTAATTTTAAACATGTTTTTATTGAGTTAATAAGATAAAAAAAAATTGATTTGTCTGGTAATATAATTCAATTGTCATCACATTAAGGTTCCAATAAATTTACCCTATGGATTGCTCCAAAATATATTTTAAAATTTCTGACAGTGAATTAGGTAGTCATTTGATATATTTTAAAGTTCTGATCATTTGCAATGTGATATTTATTGTTATGAATATAAAATAAAATGAAACTATTTTATTTTATTTTATAACCGTCGTTGAACAGTAGACCCAAATTTGAGTTTATGACTACCAATGCTTAACTCCGTAGCCTTGTGATTCTGAGCCCAATCCAGAAGATAAGGGAACTCCTGGATCAAGTACTGGGAGAAATTTTGTCTTCTTTGAGGACTTTTTTATGAAACTAATCCGCATTTGTGTTACATAGAAAGGAAAACCACGATAACCTCCTATGGTTAGCAAGAAGACATTAACCCATGACCCGTCTACCACTGACGCCTGCAATGTGGTTAGTGCGAGCTGGGTGTGGATTTCGTTGTGTTTATTCCGTGTAAGGTTTAACACCTAGTGATATTCAAATGTTGGTTTCATTTTCTTCGACCAGAATACAATTTCTGATTAGCTGATTTATTTTCTTTTATTTGATAAAGGGTTAAAAAAGATATTTTTCTTTTAATTTCTAGAATATGCTGAACTGCAAAGATTATTTTTTCCTCCGATAATGACAAACACATTTTAAGTTTTATAGTTCTTAAATTTGAAAAAGTAAAATCTTTCATTAGTGTCACCCCTCTGGTTATAGATATGAAAAGTTTTATAATAGTGAAGTGTTTTGAAGACATTGAAATGAAAAGTGGATGATAAAAATAATTTGTGGATATATTGAATTATTTTAATATATAGTTATTCATCAATTTATGTATAACATATTATAGTGGATAAAACAATTAATAATTCGATTTAAAATTAATGTATTCATATAATCAAAATGTAATGCTGAAAACAAGCTATCGCTAAAACCAAGTAAGCACTAAACTTTGAATTTGGAACGGTTATGATTTTTTAAATTTCGTGAATATGTTTTCAGGAGAATGATTTTAACATTTTTAATAAATAATTCTAATAATAATAAGACTTATGCATAAAATAATAAGACTAAAAAGACTTAATAAAATACTAAGACTTATGCAAAATATTTTTTGAAATATATTATTTTTATTTGACAGATTTTATAACAATAACGTGGTTTTCGAAATAAAAAAAAATGATTTGTTAAATATTAAAATAAACTGCGATTTTAAAAATACAAATGGCAATAACTTTTGTTTCAGAATCTAATGACAGATTGTTTTAATCGTTATTTTTCTTTTCTTACAAGTATTTATTTTTTTAGTTTTCTAGAATTAAATTGGTCTAACTAAGTTTTATTTAAGTTTTGTTTCAGCAAGTTACTAAATTACACTGCATTACTAAAATAAAACGATTATTTAAGATAATCTATCTTTTATTTCAAAATGTTTGCCTTAATAATTGACAAATATCTATAATTATTATTTGTTCAATTGTTGTTTTACTTCAAAAATATTAATCATTTAAAAGATTAACACGATATATTAAATTATACTTTGTATACCCACACAAAAAAACATAGATTTGACATAGATACATACCCTATGTATTAAATTTAAAGCTCTTTTATACCACATGCAAAAATATTTTTCATTTTTTCGTCTCTCTAGACATATTGTCAGGTGTGCTGCGATGATAACAAACTTCTGTGTCCTAACATATAATTCTATTGAAAAATTACATTTTAACGAAAATCTGTTTTGCGATGAAAGCTGTTTTACTTTTTAGTTAATTGCGCCACACCTGCTTAAAAAAGATAACCATATTTTGCACTGTTTATTGATGTAATTTGCATATGATAAACTACATTTATTTAAGTGCTCGACAATGCCAGTTTCATTACAGTAATGCTTGTAAAATGTATCATTTGTTGGTTCATTTCTTTAAGCTACAAAACAATAAGGACAAAAATTACTAAAGCCAATGTATATGGTTCTTAAAAATGGAAAAAAAATCTTCACTATTTTGTGTTATTCCAGCGCAAATGAACAAGCAATTTATTTATGACTAAAGCCGGGAAAATTTTACTTTTAATTACAGTTAATCCATCAATTTTAAATAAGACATCAGGGGATAGAGAGTTTGCCTTCCAGTGATCGTTGGTCGATATGAATTCCAGCTTGCGCAGACCACACTGCTGACGTAAATATATACTTAGTGGTAGGCGGAACAAAAGTTGAAGTCCCCTTGCCGTCAGGCTAACCATGTGAGATTTTCATGGTTTTCCTATGTATGTTACTCAAAAGTGGGTTAGATCCATAAAATGTCCTCCATGAAAGCAAATTTCACCCAAAATTTTATCAAGAAGTTTCTTTTGTCTTTTGGATCTTCTGCATTGGGTTAAAAGTTAGAAGATTATGGAGTTGAATATTGGTAGTCGTAAACTCAAAATTGAGTCGGCTGTTCAATAACGGTGATAATTTTATCACCGTGGTAGATCTCTGTACCTGGTATCTGTACCTGTACCTGTATCTCTGTATCTGGTAGACCTCCTACAAGATAAAAATAAAGAAAAAAAAATAGTTTTGTTTATTGTGCTATAATAATGCTATTAAATCATACTTCCTACATGTAAAGGGGCTAATAAGATAACATCATAAGCATACTAATGATGTTATCTTATTAAAACTTTTTCTGAATTTTTTTTTAAATAGAACTGAATAATTATTTGAGTAAAAAATTTTCTTTTTAAGTGGAATGTATTTTACAATATTTTAAATTGCATGAACTTTTACGAAAATCGTATTTTTCATGGAGCTCTGATCGATATCTCAGGTTTTGTCTTTATTAATACTTTTTCTTTTTTTATTGCTAATTAAATCTATAGCAAAGAACTGCGCGAAATTTCAATGAAATTTATAAGTTAGATTTTTTGAAATGTTATTCACCACGAAGGTCTTTGTTCTCGCTTTTCTAAGGGACCTCAGAAAATCATTTCTTAATGAATAATTTTAAAATTTTCGAATAAAAATACCTTTTTATATATTTTGGTACTTACGTATTATCCCATTTGCCATTTCAGCCATTATCATCGCTTTAGAGTCATTTGGGTATATTTCTATTTATTTCACTATAATAAATGGATATAAAAAATAACAAATTACAAATATATTATTATTGCAAAAAATAAGATAATATTTACATATGAACCATTTTCAAATTTATTTTTGAAATTGGCAAAATGATCGACTGGTTAATACGTCCATCTCCTTTCGCGTTTCAGGTAAATCACGTTTTATCTCGTTTTTAAACTCAATTTTATTTCTTTCCCCCTTCGCTTTTAATTTTTTAACAGTCGCTTTTTTTTTCTATTTCTAAAACGCAATGATTCCTCACTCATCTGCTTATCAACAGATTATTTTTTTTGTATGCTTTTGGTTCAAAAATCGACTTACATAATTCACTATTTCTGTACCACAAAGTCTCTGAGAGCAACGTAATGTTTATATTCGAACAAACCATTTCCAATATTACTTCATCAAACATGAATGAAAGTGTCCCAAACTGAGTTCAAATAATTTTCCGATTCTTTCTTTGACTCAAGCTTTTCATGACCGAATTTCGGCTAAATAAAATATTGGTTTAGACACGAATGTCACAGCTTTCCAATACTATTAAACTTCAAAAACCATGATGCATTTTAAATATGAAAGCAAATCCTCCTTCAAAGTTAAGAATCCTCATGGCTTGATAAAGTTATTCAAAACTTTTTCCTGAACTTCAAAAAGAAAAAGAAATCAATAATTCAAAGGAAAAGAAGTCACAGTGATTGATGCCAATTTCTTCTCATGTGGCATTTTCGATCCAAGGGAAATCAATGCAGCGACATCGTTTTAGATTTGGAAGTAAATGGTAAAGAAGAAAAAGAATATGAAGAAAAACGG
Source organism: Parasteatoda lunata (assembly GCA_949128135.1). Lineage (NCBI taxonomy): Eukaryota > Metazoa > Arthropoda > Arachnida > Araneae > Theridiidae > Parasteatoda > Parasteatoda lunata. The sequence goes on from OX421976.1 coordinate 50,838,599, forward strand.
AAATAATCCAAAGAAGAACGACTTCAATTTTGCATAGATTTTCGCAACGATTTTCGGCAGAGAGACGATCTTCTCTTTCTAAAGAAAAATTATGGGGTTCCAGTGGCCATCAATCGATATTTTAAGTTCCTTAAGCATTCTAAAGAATAGTTACATGGATATTACACAATGTCTTTTAGCTTTTATCGACTTCTTACTGACTTTAAATCTATAATTTTTTTATTTTTTTACATACATGATGTCTTAAGTCCTAAAAATCTATTGAAACTCTTTATTGTTAGGTATGCATGCTCATTATTAGATATGAAATAAATGTCTTAGGAAATTAGACGCAATGTCTACAATTGATAAGCAGCAAATCATATATTAATAATTTTCGCGCAATGTTAATTGCATGAACATTTAACAATTGTTTATTAAAACTAAAATGCTTACCCAAGATTATAACTGTTATGCAACTTTCACAGACGTGTTAAGACGTGTTAAAATCTATCAACAAGCGAGATTAAATGCGAGATTCTGATTACTCTCCTCTCGCTCCCCCCCCTTTTTTTTTAGGGAAGCAATAGTATTTTGAGGGAATTAATTGAATTTCTTCTAAACCGGCTAGAGAGTCATTGTTCTTTATTTATTTTTTTTACGCTTAATCTGTCCAATTCCAAAAACGATCGGACGAATGATTAGGAGATTATAAAGATTTTGGTTTAGAAAAGTCAAAAATTTAAATTGTACATATTCATGCATCTGGTATTGATATCTTAACAAGTAAGAAATTTTTCAAGTGTATTTTATGCGTTGAATTGGATGAGATGTTACACGAGTAAATTGAAAATTTGTTTAAATGTTGCACAATTTTTTTAATAAAAAGTCATTCCATTTGACATGGTTAAACTGATATTCAGGGACGTTCAGAACTTTCAAGGCAAATTTTCTGATTTAATTTGTTATGCTGAATTAAATGATGTAAATCTAGAATCGATAAGATAAATATTTTGTATATAAAAGTACATGTTTGTGTACAAAAAAAATACAAGTACGTATGAAAGGATAGTTTGTGTTTTCATTTATTTACACTCTTGCATTGATGTCTAGAGAAGTAAAGCATTATTTTGAATGTATTTTTATCCTTTAATCGAATGGAATGAAACACGAATCAAAAGACCTGATTTTAGGAAATTTTTTTTTTTTGTATAAAAAGTACTATTTAATTTGCACTTATTATGAAGAAACATTATAACTTAAAAAGTATTAATCTTATTAATTCAAGTTTTATTTTATTGAATTCTGAAAAAAGAATTTCATCAGAATATTTAACTTAGATACTCACATAGCCTTTACATATCAAAGTAAAAAGCATACATGAGTCCTGTCAAAAATAGAATGTTTCATAGAAAATGAACTAGCAATTTCTGAACTATTTGTTCTATTTACTTTAGTGTAGTATCATTCGATTCTACGTAAAAAAATGCAACTTTTCGTATTAGGGAATTTTTCACAATTGTGAAGATTTAATTGTCTGATGCATAACTTCTAAACTATAAGTCCGATCATTTTCGGGATTTCTCTCATTTAATTCAGTGCGAAAAAAACACACAGAGAACAATACATCGCTAGCCAGCACAGAAGAAATTCAATACCACCCCTCAAAATACTTCCCTCAAAAAAAGGGGAAAGAGAACAGAGGAGATTAGGAAAATTTTCGGGAATCATTTATGATAACACTAAGCCTTATGTTTAATGATTTTTCTGAAGAAACAGCCTTTTTTGATATAATTATTGAAATAGTTATAAAAAATACGTGTAAGAACTTTATCAATAATTAATATAAAAATATTTTATATATATAACAATATTATTAAAGAAAACTGGCATATAATATTAAAAATTGAAAAATACATAATACTTTTAATGTAAATATCTGCTCATCATTAAAAAAAAAATGATTAAGATGTTATAGTTGGGGTAGATGAGCGAAATGAAAAAGTTTCATATATTGACCCGAGTTACATATCTTGATTAAAATTGTTGCATATAATTTACATATAATTACGTTACATATAATTGTTACATTCATTAAAACTGCATTCACTATATATCATATTTAGTAATTTTATTAATATGTAGCATTTAAAGATGTGAGAAAAAACAGTTAAAAACCCCGAAACCGCTATTTAAATCGTTTGCTATTATTTAATAAGCTAAATCAAAGATTGCATCCCATCCAAAAATAAAGCTTCATATATTTTGCACATGCGTACCGAATTTTAAGCTTCAATCATTAGAGGTGTGAATCTTATGTATTTCACCTATATGCTGATTCGCTTTTACTCAAATTCAATTTTTCTTTTTAAAAAATATATTGCACTGATTTATGCATAGAAGCAAAAATATTGCGTGACAGATTGTTAGACAAATTTGAAGGCAGTATTTCAAAATAAGCCGGTGGTTGCGTGCATGTATATTTGGTTTTTCTTTAAGCGTGCCAATTATTCAAGCATGTAGACATCTGTATTGACACAATCCCGATCTATGTCTGCAAAGCTGAGCATACCAATTCCAGCTCGAGAATTATGATTAATATTTATCGTGTTTTTTTTATTGATATTTCTTAGAGGGATAGCCATAACTAAAGTAGAGTTGTTTAATATCTAAATGCAAGAAAAGTGTAGAAAAAAACTATACAAACTTTTTTGAAAATATCTGGTAATTTGATATTTTAAAGAAAATTTTCGGTGTTACAGAAAAATTTCTGTATCTATGCTGTTGAGCGAATAAGAAAATAATAGCGAAATAAGGCTATTTTGGGGGAAACGAGTAATAGGTATGGCAAGTATAAAAATTTTAATTCTACATGCATTTATATAGAAGCGTCGAATTCACTAATTAGACTCATATATTTTAAAAAAACACTTGAATGCTCAGGTCTAACCTTTACAGTAGTATACTGAATATTTGAAGGTTGCTGAACTTCACTGAAAAAATCATTGCTTGCAATCGATGCGCAATAGTGCAATTGACAATTATTTAATGGACGTTTAACAAAAATAAAATGACTTCATTTGCGCTTGAAAATCTGCATACAATATACTACACCTAATATACTACACCTCCAAACAAGAGTTTGGCACCATTGCACTTGACAATGTACTGACGTACTACAGCTATAAAATATGCTACATTGCCATTCAAAATGTTTTCTCCCTTCATCACAATTTTTGAGACTACAGAAGGTTTTGGTATGATGTAAGGACAATCTTCGAGTGAATCGTGCTAATTAAGTTTATTAAACAAATTATAAGACAATATATATTTCAGAAATCCGAATTTTCTTTTTCTTGCAGTGATTAAAGACATTTGAAGGCTTTTTCAGTCATATCTTCAAACTCTTTAAAGAAGTTTGTTCGCACAGCTAGCAGCAGATGTTACCTATAATTTTTGGATTCATGCTTTTGGGTGTTTTTCTACATTTTGCATGTTATCAATTTGTTAATTTAAAATTTTTGCTTTGATGATAAATATAATTTCATTCTTATATAAGCAAAAAACAAAATGTTATAATAGCGAATATGAACTCAGTTAAGAATTTTCAAAATATATAGCAAAATTAAAATAACTATTAAACCTGCCTAATCATTGAACGTACAATGAAAAAAATGAAAACCTCGAAAAACTTTTGGATCTCTTTGTGAACTAAAACTAAATATTAATGTTTCAAGGGGTTAACCTTAAATATGCCAAATAATTAGAGAAGGCGATATTTTAAGTTTCTCTGAACAGACATAATTTTTTTCAACAGATTCAAATTCTTGATCCTTAGAATATGAAGGGTAGTAGCAATTTAGAAAATATAGTCTCAATAGTTATTTCAGGAGAGCGGTTTAAAAATTTGGAATCCTTTATGATAATTTTACTTTTTGTGTGCGTTTTGCCAAATCTTGTAAGATTTTTAAAAGAATAAAAACTTTTTTATACACAATTGTAAAAGTTGCTTATTCAACGATAATTACATGAAAAATAATTTGTAATTATCATATATTATTTCTTTGATAATTATTTATTAATGGCAGAAAAATGCTAAAATGTAAGGTAGACTAATTTTCACATCATTTTAAAGAAAGAAATTGTAAATGGCAAGTCGAAAATTTATTAGCGAAATGGATTTGAGCGAAATGGATTTTGAGTAATACTTACTTTATAATTTAGGAATTTTAAAAGTTTGAAAACTCAGAAACAATTTTACCAATCAAGCTCAAATGACCTCAAAAGTATTTTGGTGGTCAAAAATCAAGATCCGTAGAAAAAAGGTTTATTTTTTAAAATAAAGTACGTCTCTCTCTCTCGGTTTTTTAACTTAAAATATCGACTACACTAATTATTTAGCCTATTTTATGTTGAGCTCTCAAGCCATTAATATTTAGTTCAAGAACGTGAAAAATCCAATCTTAAAATCAGGGTTTTTAATTTTTTATTTTGTGCACTGTGTATCAAAATTTTATCTCATAAATCAGGGGGAGGGGGGGGGGGTAATAATGTAAGTTTTTCAATTTCAAATAACATGCACACTTCAGTTAAATTATAACAAAGTTATAATGTTAAATCATAATTATAACTGAAGACTTGTAATGCTTTTAAATTAAAACTCATCTCTGGAATGGTATCAAATTTCTCATAAAAGATGGTTATTACTCATATTGATTCCAATTATTTCTTTTATGCTGCTACACTATGAACAAGATCCTGGAAAGTGATCATTAAATTGCTTTTACGGTATAATTTGATGCCCTAAGAGAAACTGAATCGTAATACGTTTATAATAAGGCATAAATAACACAAAACCCCATTTCCTCCCTTCAGGGTTATTCTTCACCAAAAATGCTCCAGACGATAGCCAATATAATACTTTGGCTTTCAACCCCAGCTCTTCCAACCATGTAATAGCACTCTACAAACTAAATTTATGAAGGCGATTTTCTGAATTAAGCTCATAAACACCAAATGTGACAGCTCTACTAATATGAGAAGCTTAGAAATATGCTATTAGGTGCATCAGATTTCTAAGTTGTATAATAGCAGGTTTTAACTCAAAAGTCTCACTTTGAGAAGCAAACGGTACCAACCACAGCTGAGGGGACAAAAGCTCTTTTAGAAAATCAATTCATCTTTTCTACCCCAGTTCGTTGAAGACGGAGCAGCCAGCCATAATAATGCCTCCTTCTAGTTTTGCCCCTTCTTACCCCTTTTCCACCCTTATCTTTTCTCTCCTCCATACACCCACGCCTATATCTTGAAGTGGGCATTTCATGGGCCACATTAAACAGCTTAACAGAGCGGCAAACTTCGAACAATGCCTTCTTCCCCTTGGTACTTGATGGGCTCACAATGGGGAGATCTTATATATACTGCGGGAGTCAAACGAGTGCCTTTTAAAAGATAAGGGTTACCTGGGGAAAGTGATGTATTTATTATTATGATATTCTTTTTTCTCTTTTACAATTTTCGATAAATCTTTTGTTAGTCGTTTACTAAAGGAGAAAACCGTTGATGCTATTGTTTGAGTTATGATGGATACCTTCATGGAGAGTGAAATTAAATACTGAAGTTGCTGGGTGAACTTAAAAACTCCTTCTTTTTTTTTTTTTTTTTCAAGATAACCTGAACTTTTTTGTAAATTCATTGAATGAGAATGGTGAAATAAAAATCTTGAAGGGTAAAAAAATAATACTGCCTCATTAAAAATAATTTCTTAACTACTATAAAAAAAACGTTTATGCTTTACATATGTTAAGACGTCATTAAAATTAACGTAATTTGCTTGTCTAATATAAAGCTTTTTTTTGCGAAAAAAAATGCATTTGCGTTTTTAGCTATAGGTTGCTCTGAAACGATAAATTTATAGGGGATATGTAAGTTGTTAATAATCTGAGTTGAATCATATTTCCTATACAAAGCTTTAAAAAAATAAATAATAATAATAATAAAAACAGTCTTTATTACACCAATAAAATATCTCGCAGTGTTCATCGAAAACTTTAATCATTTAACTCTTCGAAAGCTTGTATGTTTCAGAGAATGTGAATAAGAAATTATGAAATAGTAATACAAGAAAAAATTTTGCACTAATGTTTTATTTTTGCCTAAATAATAAAGTGAATATATTTTTTTAAAATTTTGTGTAAATTATATTTAGTAAACTCTTAGTTATGTGTGATGTAGTTTTAGATATGCATATGATCACGAAAAATGCTAAAAAGTTTATTTACAAAAAGTAGATCGGTGCATGAGCCAGAAAAAGACAGAGAGGATGCTTCATACTCAGTAAAAAAATTTCGGATCAAATTATGGTAAAATGTAACGGAACTCAGTGAGTGCCAGTATTTATTGCGTAAAATTCCCTTTTCCCGAAAAAAGAATCGACTGTTGCGTAATTTTTATAGTAATAAAGAATCATTGTTAAGAAATAAATATTACCATAAAAATTCTGGTGTAAAATTTTATGGTAAAATGAATTTTATAGTTGCGGCATTCAGGGTTCCAATTCATTTTACTGTAATTTTATCCGTAAATTTTAGAAATTCATGATAACATGTAGTTAGTAACTTTTTTCTTGTTGTATAATATAGTTCTATTATATAGTATGCGTAGAAAAAAAAATGGTTCAGTTAAACAAAATAGTTTAAAGATGGTCTTGTGTTTTTTATAACCTCAACTTGGGACATAAATGAAAAAAAAAGTTTTTAGTTATTTCCTTCTTTAATTTTTTATAATTCATGAATGAACGTGGTGAAACACTTGCATCACTTAAGTATTTTATAACGTTTTGTAAGAGTAACAATTTATAAACCGCTGTCTATTTTAATATGCATTTGACAAAAAAAAAAAAGATTATAAAAAATACTTTTAAATATAGTAATATATTTTAAATGTATTTTAAATATACTTTTAAATACTAATCAGTAAATATGCAAAACCTATTCATGATTTTACCCCTTTTCAACAATTAGCTAAATGAATTTATTAAATATTTACAAAATTAAATTTAGCGTTATATTCAAGAATTCAAATGCACAAGCGATCTTTTGAAGTAAGGAATTGCGGATCATACTCGAAATTTTTAAAAATACTGTCCTTTATATGCATTTCTCGAAACATTGTCAATGAAAAATTCATAAAAATATACTCATTAAGTTAAGCTCCTAAACCAACCCAAATCACTGCGAAACACCTTTACCATCTCACGGAAGGTAAAAGGTATGTATTTAATCGAGAAAAAATTTAAACTCTACAAAAATCTAAAGAATTATGACTGAGTAAAGCAAGAATGGTTTGACTATCGATGGGAAAAAGGATCGAGAACTTGAAATTCGATGAATAAAAACACCCTCAAATCCTCAAATTCGAGCTATAAGACGGATTTTGGAATATTTTCTAACACCCTTCTTACTAGTTTCAGAACTTTCGATGTCGTTTTTGTTTATTACTTGCTACAGTAAGTTTTTTTGCTTAAGTGTAGATAAAGTGAGTTAATCTTCGCTTTTGCAAAGCCTGAAAATATTTCTTATAAGTGAAGATTTGTAATATTGATCTATAGTATATAGTATAGATATATAGCATATAGTATAGTATAATATATGTAATATATAATCTATAGTATATAGTATATATCTGTTGCAGGGAGTTTTTTAATCAATAGACTATGTGGGCCAGCAGTTTGATCACCAGATACAATCTAAACCTGGATAACTAAATTTAAGACATAGAGCTGAACGCAAAACAGCTGATCATCTTATAACTAAATTTAAATATTTAGCAAAAATGTTTCATGCAATTACAAAGAACTATTTATTTAGGTGTACAGTGCGCAAAATAAAGAATGCTCCACTCTGAGTAACTTTTGATCGAATGATTGGATCTTCACGAGCTAAGAGTCAATCTTAAAGGTTCGAAAATGTGACCTCAAATAAGGAATTTGATTAGTGCAGACTAGATTTAAAGTTACCAAATCAGACACAAGAACTTTTATTCTGAAGAATACCATTTTTTTGTTGTTGACGGATTTGGATTTCTGACTACCAGAATAAAGAGGGTTGCAGCAATCTGGGAAATATGGTCCCATTAGTTTAGCCAGGATAGCGGACCGATCGGAGAAGCTTAGAAACTTTAATGCTAATTTTATTTTTTGCGTATTTTACTATATATCGAGAATTTTTTAAGATAATTGAAAACATTTGCACACAATTATTAAATTCATTTATTCAAATATAATTTTATGCAAAATATTACATTTGTAAATATTTATAATTTTTTATTATTGTATTTAATATTCGGCCAAGAACTTTTGACCTGTAGGATATACAATTTTTTACATCATTTTAAAAAAAAAATACCACTTTAAATGACAAAATACAAAATTCAATCGAAATAGATCCTGTTCGAAATAGGTTGAAGAGATCCTGAAAAGTCTAATTTTAAAAATGCGACTTTTTAAAACAACAATGTAACAAACGCATAACAGTTTTGTGGTTGGCATGTGCAGTATGTAACAAAACCTTAGTGAGTGATTTTTATTTTTCCATGAATCACCCATTTTGGCATTTTATATATTTGTAAATAAAAATTTACTTGAAAAGGGATGAATCATTTAGGTTAACACTGTACTTTAAAATCATTAGCAGACGTGTATACGCGAGTATGGAATTATCGAAAAATTAATGAATCGATTAGTAATTGTATTATACAAAACCTTATTATTAATTTAGCTACTGGCTCCTTTATAATGACATAAAAAATCTTGAATATCATTAATTATTTTTTTTAATTTAAAAACATTGATAAAATTAGATTAAAGAATGAGAATGATTAGACTGATATGTTTTTTATGTAAAACAGAATAATAGAATAAAGTTGAACAAACCTCATTATAAATTGTGTTAAAAAAGTAAATTAATTAGCACTTGCTCTCGTAATCTCCTACCCTGATAGAAGTGGTATAACCGCTCAGCATACCGAGTAAAAAATAAAACAAGATACAAAAATATTTCCACCTATATTTAAAGCCAAGTTAAGAAATGTTTTTATTCCTTCATAAATTCTCCTGAATAATTATTGTTGATGAAAGGTACTTACAGCAAGGCGGAGAAAGAGGTTATTAATATGAAAATTAAATATTGCTGAGCTGCTGTTGTTAACATGATTATTTTTATCGCATTCATGCGGTTCTTTTTTTATTAATGAAATGTTATTCTTTCAACACATATATCATAAGATTAAATAAATTTACGTGACATCATTGGAGACTTAGCTTCTCTAATTGGAAGAAGTCACTCCATGATAATTTTTTCATATTTAAAATCCTATCTTATCTTTTGTTGAAAATGGTCTTCCCTTTTATACTTTTTTAGAAAAGAAGAAAAAAAAGTAAGAATATTTACTCAAGTTGACGAGGAATGTTTTGCTTAAAAATCTATTAATTACAAAACTACTTTATTTTAAACTTCTAGTCCAAGATGTTTGATTATTTCAGATAAGTTTCCAGTCCGTTTTTTTTTTGTTTTTTTTTTTTTTGCCTTTAATTACATTTTTAATATCATCTACCCAACATATTTTTACATGCATCTAAAAATATAACATAAATACATCTAAATTTTTTACATGATCGCAAGGGAAAAAATTAGAATATCTAGAATATTAGAATAAAAAATCTATTAATTTTAAAACTATTTTATCTGTTATTTCTAGTTCATTATTTTTTCTATTTCAAATAAGTTTCAAATATCACGTTCTCTTTCTTAAGTTTTCTCTTCAATTAAATTTTTAGTATTGCGAATTTCATATTTTGGTTTTAGTATTTCATTATATGTATGTTATTTTCATATGTATCCAAAATATAGAGACATAAATGCATCTAGAATTTTTATGTGAGCTGAAGGGTATATTTTATATTCATTTATAAAAGGAAAGCTAATGGAAAAGGAAAACATATATTGTTTAACCAAGCATTTTAAACGCATAAATCTACAATGTACATAATACTGTGAATAAAACAACTTTATTACAATATTATTTACATTGCAGACTACACTGTAAATTTATTACAATTAATATAGTTTTTTGAATATTGTGATTTTGATATTTTAAAATTAGTATTTTAGCATATGTACAATATATTATCCATCTTTCACATTCTCATACGTATTGAAAAGATTGAGACATAAATCCTTCACGTGAACTCAAATGAATATTTTATTTTCATTTATATAAGAAACTGTTTACATTGTTTATCCAAGCATTTTAAACACATGCAGAGAAAATAAATGTTCAATGTAAATAAATTCGACATAAACTACTTTGACAACTGTTTCTGCCAGTTAAGGTATGCAACGAATTGATGGCTCTTTCCAGGTCAGTGTAGAAATGATGGATAGATTCCAGATTCCTTGTCAAATCAAAATAATCTGATTGAAAACATTTTTTTAACTTCCCTCCTGTGGTAGGTTAGTAAGAATGGAGTTGTTTAATTTTCTAGACATTTGAACGAAAAATGCGTGTTGTTTAAATCAAATTTTTGCTAAAGTGTACACAGTTTAATAACATTTTGTATTTATAGTGATCGTTATAAGTGATTTTTTCAAGAGGATTTATTAAGATTTTACAGAATATCAGCAAACATTAAAGGGTATACCTACAGTGTAAAAACTGTAGTGTAAAACATATCTGAATTTGATGTTGAAAATCTCTAAAAATTGAGTGAATGATCATTTTATTTCAAATCAATACTGAATTGAGAGTTCATTTCAAATCGTGTAGTTAAATCATAACAGCAATAATTGATAAGGCTTCCTCGAATCTGCAGCTGGTTCGAGAAAAAGTTTGCGTTTTTCAAGGTTCCATAAATTTAGCTAATAATTAGTGTTTATTTAATCTATTTAACGAAATTCTTGAGTAAAATGATGGTAGGGTAGGGCTTGTTTTAAACGCAAAAAGTGCCTATGGATAATTATAAGTTTCAAAGCAATTTTATAATCAAAGTTTCATGCCATTTCATCGTACGGGCAGTATGACGTAAAGTGCGCAAAAAAATTAACCACCCTGAATAACCTATGATCTAATGAGTGGATCTTCACTTCCTACAACACAATCTTAATGGTTAGAGGTGTTGAACGAAAATATGCTAAATAATTAGTGCAGATAATATTTTTAATCATGAAATCAGACACAAAAACGTGTTTTATCTGAATAAGCATACCTTTTTTTCTGACGGATTCGGATTTCTGATTCCCACACTATAGGGGGTAGCTGGAATCTGGGAAATATGGAAACCAGGAAACCAATCCAAAGTTTTTAGCCTTCTAATGTTAATTTTGTTTTTTACGCATTTGCCATATCTCGAAAACATTTTAAGTGAAGAAACATTTATCTCGAAAACATTTTTGAATTGAAAAATTATTTGAATTATTACATTTTGAATTATAAAATTTGTTTTTCCAAACATTATTCCATGCAAAAAAATAAATTTTAGTAAATATTTTCCATTTTTTATTATTTTATTTAATAACAGTCATAAAAATTTTTTATTGTAAGGTATGTGAATTTTTTCATAATTTTCAATATTTTGCACGGCACAATACAAAATTTGAGATTTCAAAATGAAAATTTATTCCTGAGAAAACGAGATACAACATAGTGAGTCGTTTACATGAAGTGTACTGGTGAATGTCCTCATACCGTATGGAATTAACACACTGGTAATAGAAAGTAAAATGTAATAATCTTTACTGGTTGATTAAGAACATTTATTAGAACCTATTATTTGTCAAATAATTTGAATCTTCTTGTCGGATTGATTTGACAAACTACTTATATCAACTGTTACAAAGTGCAAGAAATTTTTTTCGATGTATAATAAAGTAATTTATAATCTCGTGAGATTAACATAAATTTACTAATTTCATAAAATAATTTTATAATATTTAACTTCTATTTATTTCAGTTTTATTCAAATTCATATTAATATTCTGCCTGTGCTTTGAGGATGTACGATTAACAAACCATTTTTATTTTAAGGAATATTATATGTATAAAGCCTAAAATTGGGATTATTATTTTGTATTGTATCATAAAAGTAACATTACTGAATCTTATATGCATCATATCTTATGGTAATTGAAAAATTTAGAGTTACTGAATAACAAACCTGGCGGCAGCTACTTTTTCACCAAGAATGATAAAAAGCATTTTGAGTGTTTCACTACATTACGAACTAAATACGGTTTCGGTGTAATGGAGCACTTATTAAAACATCTTTTTTGTGTAAAGGAGTTGCCACCAGTTTTGGCGTTCTGATACTCGAATTACTTTTTACAATGTACAGGTTACTTCAAAATGTATAGAAGAACGAGTAATGTGAAATTAATATTAGGAGTTTAATTTAGAAATACGAGAGTACATACCCAGTAATTTTTGATTCTTCAAAACAACCCTTGTAATCTAATTTAAATTAAGTTAATATTTATTTTAGACCGTTAAAGGAATCTTTTTTTTACGAAAATTAGTATTTCTGTTTGCAAAATTTGTTGCACTGTTAGAAACTTCGCGGAAAAAATGGTTAGATAACAATTTACTTAAATTTTTTTTACAATATTAAAACAAAACAGTCATATAACCATGAATAAGATGGTATTCAAACTGTTAACTGCGAGAAAAAACTGTTTATTACCTGTTTTCATGTAATACGGTGATGCAACCAGGGTTCTATCGCACCAATTAGACCCACCTAATGAAACCACTTAGTTTCTTGCAGTTGGGTACTTATTACAGCCGAGACAAATATCTGTCAATCTTATGACTGGCAGAACGGGTGTCTGAGTCCCAGCTTTGACAACACAATATCTCCTCCATTCCACAGGAAGAGCTTCCTGTGTCCTGCCCTCCCAAATTTTTGATTTGCACTTTCACTATCCTCTCATTCATGCTTATATGGCAGAACCATAGAGCTCTTTCGCACAAAAAAGTCTAAACTAATGAAAACTCATTTCATGGTTCATTTGTTGAAACACAACTCAACCACAAACTAACTATAATCTCCATTAACTAGCTAGTTCAGTTCTAAGTAGGCCTAGTTCCGATATCCAGTTGAATTTTTTTAAAGACTATTTTGAAACCATGTTGATATAAATGATTAAAAAATCTATTACTTTATTAATAGTCCTTTATTATTTTTATTTTATAGCAATGCTAGTTGCACAAGGTTTTAAAACCGTAAAAGGGGAAAATTTATCTTGATCGTAAATTTTACGGCTTTTTGGATGGACAGACCCCAGAGATACGGGTATTTTAGAATGGAAATTATAAAAGTGTAAAAAAATAGCAATGGTATAGAAATTTTGCTCTATGGATTAGATTCTTGTCAAATGTTTAAGATATATAAATTAAATTGGTTAATTTAATCAATTAAATCAATGAATTCAAGAGTATACAAATTTCTTAATTTTATGAAATTTATAAATACTTCCCTAAGTTATGAGACCAACAAAATAAATATAGCTTGAAATTACAAGAGTAACAGTTTATTTCGACACCGAGACACTTTTCTAAGTATAAAATCGCCATCAGATGAGATATATAGAAAAATAAAGTTGATTGAGCCTTCAAGCACGCAAAATCATAATTGAATCACTTGCTGCTGTGATAAAATATTTTAAGACTAACAGTGGATCGCCCCATTACCATTTCAACATAATATGTTTCTAAATCTGCAAAAAAAACACTACATTGCATTTATTATTGCAACAAACAATAGGCATTTTCTGGAAGGGTGATAGCCACTTCGAATAACAATACCTTCTGTGACGTTTTTGTTCCTCTTAGAACAACAATCAATAAACTTTTTTTCAACATTCTTTTTGCTGGACTTCAGCCTTTTGCTGATATGGTGGTTGTAATCCGCCAATGTCGATTTAGACCTCAAAGATCTACCACTGACCAAATCTACATTCTAAGGCAACTCTCGGGAAAAAAACTAAAGAATTCAAGACTTTTCGTTTATTTATACACTTCAGGGCTGTCTATGATAGAATCAAAAGGGATAAGTTGCTTGAGGCAATGAATGTGTTCGGTATATCTACAAATCTTGTTAACCTCACCGGCACAACACTTATTAGTGTGAAATTGAGTACTAAATATCAAAACCATTTTCCAAACCCTTTGTAACTGAAAGAAGCTTGCGTCCGGATGATCCCCTTGATTGCCTACATTTTAACATTGCTTTGGAGAAGTGTATCCGCGATAGTTGATTGGACCCAAGAGGCAGTCTCTGAAATAAGTCTCTTCAAGTTTTGGCCTAAGCTGATGACATCGATATAATTGGAAGATCAAAAAGGGATGTAAAAGAGACTGTTAAAACTCTCGAAGCCACTAATATGGGCCTTTCTATCAACAAAAATAAGACAAAATTTATGGAATTTTCGTCCTCAACTGTAAATTATAGTCCCCCTTTATGAGTTAATGGTTATACTTTTGTAAGGGTTAACGAACTCATATACCTTGGCACTGTTGTTAACGATCAAAACATACTTAGAGCAGAAATCAACAATAGAGTCAAAACGGCTAAAAAGTGTTTTTTTTTTTTTTTTTTTGCATTGAGGAGACAATTAAGATTGAATTTCCTCAACCGAAAAGCAGAGTTAAAACTCCATAGACACTCGTATTTCGTGTACTGCTTTATGGAAGCGAAACTTGGACCCTAAATTCAGATATACAGCGGTCACTGGACACCTTCGAAAGAAAGATCCTCTGTGTCATATTTGGCGCAATTTAAGAAAAGTGATGAGGGCGAAACAGATATAACTACGAGCTCTACCGACTCTATAAGCAGCCCCTAATTACCCAAATAATCCGCATTAAAAGACTGAGATGGCTGGGCTATCTATGGAGAAGACCTGAAAATAGCGCCATGAGAATCGTCACCTTTAAGAACCCAAGAGGTCACGTCCCAGAGGCAGTCCCCTTTGTAGATGGATCTACTACATTGAAAATTATCTGAATACCTTAAAAATTAGAAATTGTAAGGGAGTTGGCATGGATAGGACGCGCTGGCGTCTGTCAGCTGTTGAGGCAGCCAAGGCCTTCAAGGGGCTATTGCTCAGACAAAGAAGAAGAACAAAAACAATAATCTTTAAGACCAAATAATATTCCATATTTTTATTATTATTTTTTTTTTTTGAAAAAAATAGTTCATTATTTAAATTTATCTTTTTGTCACATTCCTTTTGAAGAATTCTAATAAAAAGTAAAAACATGTACGCAAGTCGGGAGGTTTTAATATAAACTAGCGCATTGAATGTGAACAATTTTTTAATTAAGTTCAATATATTTCGAATATACTTTAAAAAATACGAAATATCAATAACATAACAAAATTCTGCAATATTGTTATTTTTTTTAAAATTTGATAGTAGAGAAATAGATTTTATTATGGATTAGATTTATATACATATATTTTTTATTCGATAACTTAACAAAGCAAAGAGTTTAGCCTTTCTTTTTAATTAACAATTATTTTTCATATGGTTATCATGCATTCACAATAAATCTAAGCAAATTTTTTGTCATCTGTGGTTCAATTTTTATGTTTAAGAACCTAGAACAATCGTAACAACTACATAATTATCGTCGATAAAAGCGTTTAATAAGTCCTCTGCGGGAATTCTCCAAAGAAAAATTTTGTTGCTCTGTGCGGTTCATACCACTCCCACAAGGAAGTACACGTCTTTCACATTTTGCATATTTTTTTTAATTTAATGAGTAGCCGATCCAGTTCTAAGTTTATGACTATTAATGTTCATCTCCATAGAATTTTAATTTTGAATCCAACCCAGAAGACAAGGAAACACTTGATCAAGTAGTGGGAAAAACTAGCCTTCGGTGAAGGCTTTTTTTTATAAAACTAACCAGCATTTGCGTTGCACTGTGAGAAAAACCATGAAAACCTACAATGGCTTTCCCAACGGCAAGAGGAGTCTATACCATGTTCCGCGTGCCGCCGAGGATATTTTACATTAGCCTTGTGGTCAGTGCTAGCCGGGTGCGGAATTCGTATCGCTGAGATTCGAACGGTTAGTCAGACAGCAAGATGGTTCTAATCCATGATCCACCAACCACAGAGAATGTCTTACGTTACTGAGGATGTTTGAACCTACCAGCCACCAGTAGACTACGAACCTGAGTCCCAATTATAAGTCAAACACTCTATCCACTGAGCTATCGCGACTCATATTTTCCACATCGATTGTTACTTTAATTTCAGAGGAAGTTGCGTGTTTTATTAACACTTACTATTCTAAGCATGCTTTCTAAATTTGAACGATGAAAGCAAGTGAGTTTTAAATGGAGTAAATTCGTAACTAAAAGTATATATCTTTTAACACACTCTTTAAACTGAAGTTCAAAAAAGGACAAAGTCTCTAACTGTAATATCTGCTGTACACGATAATCACGTATCGCTGATAGTTTTTTGCCTTCACATAAGTGATTTTCCAGTAAGTGAACATATGTATGTTTACCGATGTTTTACATGAATTTAAACTAGAAAAAAACTTCCTTCTTGCTTTCATTTTTCTTATGGTATGTTATGACTTCTAGCTAAATGGTATACTTTCAGCCTAAAAAGTTTTGTTCCTTCAGTATATTAAATACTCATGACTTAAACTTGTAGTGTCTACGCGGGGAAAAGTTCTGGTAGAATAACAGCAATGCTAAGCAAAAATGTTTCGAGTAAAAAACGAAGGAAAAAAAAAAACGTAATTTTGTTAACAAAACTAAACTATGCCGTATTTAATCCCTTCATTTGATGATTTTGCCGTTTATATGGAAACAGTTTACCTGGAATCCGGGTTCTCAAAATTACCATACATTCAAAATTACCATACTTTTATTACCATACATTTACATAATGCAAAACTTAAAAGTAAATTTAACCATTTTATGCCATGCTCCAAGGTATCATGACAAAATTACAAAATTTTACAAAGTTGATCCCATCTTATAAAACCATACTTTTTTGTTAAATTATACTAAAGCATTTCGGCAAAAATTATCGAACATTTTGGTGTTTTTGAAGAGCCATACATACTGTACATTTTAACAGATTCTGGAAGTTTTGACCTTTTCTTCTATGTGTATCAAAACTTTAAAAAGAATAATAATAATAACTTGTGCAAGCGATAGATCAGCATATTGTTCAACAAAAAACCAAGACCAAATTTCCACTTGGATATCTGAAATGTTGCGTTACCTAAATATTTTTCTTAAAATTATACTGTTTATGGAAGTAATAAAAGTATTCTTTACCTTGAATATGAAACTAATGAAACTAATGAAACTATTTATTATTTTTATTTGTTCTATTAATAATTTACAAACATTAATGAAATTGCTTGCGCTTCCTTTGGGTTGATAAAAATGATAAAATAATTATATGCAAAACTTATTCCATTCTTCTGATTTTAATAAAAATTAAAACTTAAATAAATTTGAATGAAACTTATAATTGTTTATATAACAAAAATGAATACGTTTATAATTCAGAACACATTGATTGCGAAAATTCCCGCAGTGGAATAATCGTTATAAAACGGTTCCCAGCAAATCACCGAAGTCAAGCATCATTGGCTGTGGTTAGTCTGCTAGTGGATGACTTCTTTGATCAGCATGCAATGGGATCAAGGGTGTACGGTATTGGTCTTCGTTAAACTGTTCTATCTACTTTAAACCGTTCTAAGCGTACCATCTTCGCACGCAGGTCAGTAAATACCAAAATGGAGGCTTAATTTCCTCTGCAAAAGATCAAAATTGCGATGATCTTCGGATCATCCTCAGGGATGCTTCCCAGACAGTCACAAATAGTCCATTATGCTAGTGTGGTGTAAATAAATTACAATTATAACTTATTACAAAAAATATATTTTTATTTTTATTGCGATGTAAATTAATTACAACTAAAAATGATAACGGAAAAACTATTTTTTATGTAATGTAAGTAAAACAATGATGAAAAATACAATTTCTTAACTTAAAATGTTGTTAACTATAATAACAATTAGAATTTCGTTTTAAAATTCAGGTGTGAATAATTTTTAATGCATGCAAAATTTAAAAGAAAAGAATAAACCTTTAAAAGAAATTATTTAATTAAAATATTTAAACGGAAATTTACAGCTATTAATTATTTTTTTATTATAAAACTTTGACTACCAAATTAATTTAATTCTCAAATTAGTACGAGTATATTGCCCGTCCTGAACATTTTAATCATTTTTCTGCGAAATAAATGTTAATCTATTAATCATACAAACCATAAATTAGGTTGCCAAAAACAAAATGTATTGATTTCCAAACAAGCTGTCCGCGTAACGATCCTTGAGTTTCCATAACCAAAAATCTGCTTACGTATAAATAAATAATCAGTTGTAGATGATGATATTTTTCTCAGTTTCTCTGTTCCTTCCTAAGTAGGATTAAATTGAATAAAGGAGATAATAATTTACCCCGAGTGATCAAAGTAAGGTGGGAATGGCGTTTAAATTTTCATTCAGGGAATAAGGGACGTCCGAATGGTGTCTTTGACGATAACGAGGTTAATGCCTCTTTCATAACATTATTAATGGGTTCGTGAAGTTTGTCGCTTTTATATTTAGATTAATGAGCTTTGGAAAGCAAAAAGACATCTTAAGCTTTCGTAGAAGCTTGCATAAGCGTGAACAAAGAAAAGAAAATTGTAAATGCTATTGCTGATTTGTTTAATCAGGACAATTCTTTTGGCTGATATTATTACAGTAGAATTAGATTAAAAATTGTCTGGATAATCAAATTAAAAATTGTAAGGATCAAGTATTGGGAGATGTTTGCTTTCGTGGAGGACTTTTGGTGGAACTGACCCGTGAGTCGGACTTTATGTTTACCACTTAACCCGGAGTTGATTCAAACTCACTTGTGCAAAAACAATTAAATGTACTTTTGATAATAATAAAATTTTCATCTATAATGAAAGTTTGTGCTACTTAATTTAAAAACTTTACGAAAAATAAATTGCGAAATCATGATGTCATGATTTAAGGCATTGTTTTGCTATGCTTTACCTGTACTTTCTATTTCTACATTTCATATGTCATCTATTCATCATTGAAAAAATTAATGGAATTTAAGTGTATTGAATAAAGCAAAAATCATAAATATAGCGTAGGTAAAGTTAAAATTGATATTGATTTCTTATGAATAAGAACTTTCCTTATTGTTCGAACTCAAAAGGGCAATAGAAAATTAGTACGACAAACACTTTGCTATTCTGAAAAACGTATTTTAACCACTAGAAGAATAGGAATACATTTTAGTGAAAATAATAAAAGAAAGGAAGGAAGAAACAAGTGTTCTATCGCTATTCAATTTGCACTCTCTTGCACCCAAGAGTAGAAGAATGTAAAAAATAAGACAGGATAAATTTCCAAACAAACGGAAAGAATTAGATACTAATAACTAAGTAAATTATTATAATTTTTTCAAAATAGTAAATGATTCCCTGAAATCAAGATCGGTAGATGAAGAGCAGGGTTGAATGATATTGCCAAAACAAATATCCTACTTATAATTAGAATTCCAAATATGTTAGACGATATAAGAATGTTTAACACCTTAGATTTGAACTTATCATTCAAGTTCTGCAATTCGAAGATTAACTCAGTTTGTAAAATGTACGCAAGGCCACGCAGACAAGAAGTTTGAAAAGTACCCCTCCTACAAGTATCAGTAATAGGGTTTTTATTTAAGTGAATTTTAGTTTGTTTTCAGGGAAGAAAAAGACTTTCAAATCAAATGCATTCACTATTTTTAACAATGCGGGGACTGATATCCGGAAAAACAGGTAAGACAATCAAATTAGTAAGGGTGGACAATTTGTTGGATTGCATGATTAATTTCTACAAATAAATGAAGGTGAACCCGGTTCGATCTCAGCGATACTTGATTGATTCGAATTCCGCACCCATCTCGCACAGACCGCAGTGCTGATGTAAAATATCCTCAATGGTAGACGGATCATGGGTAAGAATCTCCTTGTCATCAGGCAAATCGTGGGAGGTTTTCATGGTTTTCCGCTTCGTGTAACGCAAATACGTGTTATTTCCATCAAAAAGTTCGCCATGAAGACTAAATTTCTCCTAATACTTGATCCAGGAGTTACCTTGTCTTCTGGATTGGGTTCAAAATTACAAGGCTGCGGAGTTGAACATTAGTAGTCGTAAACACAAACAATTGGATCGACTGTTCAACGACGGTTATATAATAAAATAAAATCAATGACACAATGCAGTTAGTGGTAATATATATATACATATATATATATATATATATATATATATATATATATATATATATATATATATATATATATATATATATATATATATTGTTTCAAAAACAAATTAACGACGACGAATCTCAAAAATCTCGAATTATTACTTAAAATAAACAAACAAAAATCTATTTTACAAACTAAAAACGATAAAAATTTTTTTGCAATTATTTTATTATGATTGAAATACGCAAAAAAATTTAAAGCTACGCGATTTTGTCATCAAGTAATTATATATGTTTATTATTTTTAAGATTTAATCTTTTTTAAATAGCATAGCTTTAATTCTTTTTAAATTTTTTTTGTTTAATTAAAAATTAAACTGCATAATATCAAAGTGCTTGCTTCATTTATTGTATATGTGCAATTTTTTCCTGACATCATTTTAGTTAACGTATATTTTTACAAAGCTAAATAAGCTTCAAATTGTCAATATCTGCTTTTTTTAAATTAACGTTATCAGCTGTTATTTTCCCCCCAAAAAAGTTTTCAACATGCGTTCTTAAAGTTTATTAAGGATTAATTATGATTTGGAAAAAAATCTAGGTTGTACTTTTTATAAGCATCCGGTACCGTTGTTCAAATATTTTTGTAAGAAATTATTTGATATAATTATAATTAATAAATGCAGTAAAAGAGAGGATTAAGTATATAAAAGTGCTATCGTTGCATTTAAGACCATGTTTGATTAAGAGATATCTCTAATAATCATCAAAGACTAAAACACATAGTTTGCGTCAAGCTTTGGTAGTGTTTTATAATTCAAAAATCAAAAAAAGTAGGTTCAAATGAAGTTTTTAACTGAATAATTTGATTTTTCTTAATTTTGCTCAGGGAGTAAAAATAAAATGAAAAAATGCTTAAATGTAATAGTTAATTACATACTGGAGAAAATTGATACTTTTTCATGATAGTTAGTAGAATAATTCTGATTGTCTTAACTATAACAAACGAACTTATTTTTTTTAATTTTATGTGTAAAATTCTGTTTTAATATGTGTTCATTGTTTCTATAGACTAAAAACGTCTTCTTAGACTTGAAGCTACGAGTTCGATAAAGCAGTGAATTGCAATACAGAGATCATAGACTTTTTCTAATTCAAACTTTTACAGGCTCATAGTTTATCTCATAACCAAACAATTGCAAATTTGTAGTTTAGCTTTTGTTTATTTTGATTTTTGTTCATTTTGCACAGGAAGTTAAAAATTGAATATCGTCATGTGGGGCTACTTTGTGCAGGATTTCGCAGTTTTTGAACTTTGACATGTAAAAAAACTATGTTAATTCAAACTTTAGTAAACTTTATCGATATTATATTCATAACTGGACTCAGACAAGTGAATTTGATCAATATTGGCATTATTTGTATGTAATATTTTCAAATAATAAATCAAAACATACCTTGCACAAAGTAGCCCCCAAGCGGGGCTACTTTGTGCGGCGATAGGAATTCAGATTAATAATCATGTTTTTAGTAAAATATTGATATAAAATTGTTAAAAAAATTAATTGTTGACATTTTTAATAACAAAAACATCAAGATATGTAAAGATATTAGTTTGAAAATAATTTTCAGCGTTAAAAAACCATTTTTTCTTAAAAAGAATGTTAATTTCAAAACATTTGAGTTCAAACAAAAGGAAACCATATACATTTTTGAACATTAAAATGGATCAAATTTCAAAAATAATAACTATTACATATTTATTAACATTTATAATATTGATAAATTTGATTATAACATGCCTCTACATCACGTCGCGAATCTGCAGTTTTTACTTTTCCCAGAGCGTTTCTATGTTTCTATCTCTTTAACGCGGTATAGACCGCGCTTATTAACAGCATTCGGTTGGCTAATCTTTCTCACAATTTCTTCGAGTTTGTACGTGTTAGTCTTTTTAAGTATTTTTTTATAACGTCTGACCATTTTTCTGTCGAAAAAGAAACGAAACTTTGCACAAAGTGCACTTTTTTCATTTTCCGTTCATTTGTTATTAATTTTCAAATTTTTTTAACGCTAACATGATATAATTGTTTATTAATATATAAATAAAAAAATTTGCACTTACGACAATTGTTTTATCAACGTCTTTGCATTTCACAGCTAAAGTTTCCACGCACACTTTTCGACATCCGACATTCTCGGAAAGTTTTTGACATTGGATAAACAAAACACACTCTGAGATTGTTTTAAAATTCGAAATATTTTTTATAGTAATAGAGGAGACTTCTATCTTCAAATTCCACACATTTTTAACGTGAAAAAACATAATACTGAATAGCAGCACTTGAAAATTGCCAAATTCGAATTTGCACAAAGTAGCCCCCGCTGCACAAAGTAGCCCCACATGACGGTAGTTAAATACATACTGAATAAAGCAAACTTCTTTCCGTGTTAGTTTGTGAAAGAATTTTGGTTTAGGTAACTATAAATAAAGAAATTATTATAAATATTTTTTTCTTAAATATATATCGTTTTTTAACTATATATTTAGATTTTAAAAATTTTCTGAGGTAATCCTGAAGTTGGAAGACCAGGAGTCCGATAAATTAACGAATTGCAGTATAGACAACGTGGTTTAGTTCTACGTCAAACTAATCCCCTATCCTTAAATAATAAATTTTTATATCGAAATATAATATCTATGTTTGCTAGGATACTAACAAATACTAAAACATAGTTAGATTTAATATTTAGAATTGTTCAGATAAAAATGAAAGTTTAATTGTGAGTTGAAGAACCATTGAATTAGACTATATGGAGAGAACTAATTAGGATAGTTCTTGCGTAGTTTGGACTAATGTCCCCCATTAAGAATTATAACCGCTGATACCAATCACTAAAAATATTTTTTTTTATATTCTATTAAATGCTGTTTAGGAACTCCTCTACACTCCCCCTACAAAAAATTAAGATTTGTTTTAAAAAGCAAGTATCACCTCATTGGTGCATTTTTTTCATAATTTACATACACAAGTTCCCATCCGAAATAGAATAGTTCAATTGAAAATATTCATTATCTTCATGAACTTAAGTGCTTTAAACTATTCTTCTTCTAAATGTTCTTTTGGTATTCATTAGAAAAAAATAGAAGATTTGATGATTCAGACTGCCTAACTAGCTTACTTGTTTTGCCTTCCTCATGATTGTTTATTTTAAAGAGTACAATTGTTTCTCTACAATTCAGTAATTATTAGCTATTTTGGATGAAAATTACTGAATAAACTACACAGAAAAAATCACTGTAAATTCTGAAGGAAAAAAAAATTTTTTTTCAAAAAAAAAAAAAAAAAGTTTAAGAAAAAAAAAAAAATAAATAAAAAAATAAAAAAAAAAGTTTTCTATTTTTAACCATTATCAGCAGAATGAAAAAATGGCTTTTTTACGGATTTTCTTAGCATATTTAACGGTTTGAGGTTGTTTTGATGATAAAACGGTTTTCCTCTGGTTTTCACTCTAATCATAAATGGCTTAAAACCGTCATTTGAAATTCTTTCTTTCTATAACTTTACCTTCTTTCAAATCATTTTATGATTATTTTTTGCACTTTCTCTTATTTTTCAGCAAGTATTTTATGGTTTTGAACATCGCATACATAAATCTGCGAATTGACTTTTTTGTCAAACAATTTAATAAGGGTGAGTCACTAAAATTGCAAACTTAAATATTATTTCATATGACCTTTAAAATGAAGAAAGTTTTAGTAGTTTTTTAATATTGAAAACTAGATCTTAGAATTAGAAACTAGTTCTTAGCTCTCAAGAAGTAACCCAGGTTCGACTCCCAGAGTAGACTGATCATACCATTTCTACTTGCCGCTCAACAACCACCTTATTTAGATAGTTGTTTTATCGAGCTTTTTGTTGTTAAAATAACATATTCTTCGTCAAAATACCACAGCTTTTTTAAATAGCAGAGTTTTTTTTTTAGAATTAAAGAGTGTGTTAGTTAGAATAACGAAGTTAATTGTTCGTTTAATTTACTGTTTTTGTCTGCTTAAAAAAACAGGTCTCGATTTTTAAATAACAGTTTTTTAATGTCTCAAATAAATGGTTTTATACTGTCACATCTATCAGTTTTTTTAAATATTTAATATTTTTAACAGTATACAAAAATGAAGAACTAGGCGTAGTATCAAATTTTTCAGAAGATTGAATTTTTAAAATTGTTTTTGTTAAGTACAAGGCGAGACTCATGTAAGTTGAAATGTTTTTATACATTGTAAAAATCCAAGAAACTTGTGTCTGTACTTGGAATCAGTGAAAATCCAAGAAACTTGTGTCTATACTTGGAATCAGTAAGAATCCATGAAACTTGTGTCTGTACTTGGAATCAGTAAGAATCCAAGAAACTTGTGTCTGCACTTGCAATCAGTAAAAATCCAAGAAACTTGTGTCTGTACTTGAAATCAGTAAGAATCCATGAAACATTTTAAATAATAATCAGGAAACAACACTCAGGGACATTTTTAATTTAAAATTGTAACCATTTTTAAATTGCGGCTTACCACAATACTGATTCAAGCGCTTCAATTGTATTGAATTATAAAATATGTAATGCAACTAGCTTTACTTTTATTTTTATATCATAGCCAAAACCTCTTACGCTCCTCCAATTGATTTAGTTTAAAACACGTTTTTTTCCTGCTGTCATTTCCCTTAAATTAACTTAATTAACCTTGATTTTGTTCGCGTATCAGCAGCTTAAAATAAAAACGTTTCAGAACAGAATCACTTTAGAAATAACAAAATGTCTTACTATGTAGTAAGCTTTCAAACCAATCCTCCATTGACTATAGTAGCGTAAGCGCCTACTCTAACAGAACCGAATCACACAGGTTCAAGTCATTTTTGATCTGAATAATTTTATTTTTTTAAAAAATTTTTTGTACTATCAAGTAAATAATTTCATGAGCACACAGTATGTGAAAGTTTGAACACAGTAATTGATTTTAAAATCATAATTTTTTTTCTAAATTTACGGGTTTCGATATTTGTTTTTATTTTAGAATCTATTATTTATTCAATATTGTAAAAATATATTCTATATTTTTAAATTTTTTATTGGCATTTTTTTTATTTATATTCCCTTATTATGAGATTTAAAAGATTCGTTGATTTCAATCACATTTATGTACCGTAATTTTAATTTCAGCAGTTTTCAAAAACAGTCGAAAATATTTATTTAATAACTTCAATAGTAATTTAAGGGATTCTTGACTTTTTCACTAAAATTAGAAAAAAATAACATTCAACTTCTGAAATTATCTTAAGGGTTATTCTATTTTTTAATTCATTTGCCATTTTTTAATAAATGTGCATTGATTTCAGTAAACCGTATAGTTACTTTGACAGTTAATATCTTTAATCGAATTATGAAATTATCGGAAGAAATTCCTACATTTTAATTGAACATTTGAAACGATAGATTCTTTCGTTTCAAATTGCACATTATTATCAAATGCCTTGAATTACATACTTTAAAATGCAGTTTTGAAAATTACCTTTTCGAAGTTTCAAATTATAATTATTCCATTAGTTTGCTTCGATGCATTAGATAGATGAAAAGAATGAAAGCGAAACATCATTAGTTATGTAGAAATAGAAATGGCTCTTAAATTAAGTTGCTGTTGCGCAAACATTAAAGTAATATGAGCAATAATACATCTCATTAAATTGAAATACCCAAGACATAAAGCTCGAATTATGTTGGTGTTAAATTAGTTGTTGCGTGTAAAGAAAAGAACATTAAATACTGCCAGCTCTCTATTTTAAATTGTTTAAAATAAAAAAATAAGTGTCTTGATAAAACTTAAATATGCCTTTAGTTTGATTAAAATAACTTTGATCCATTGCCCTAAATATTCACGAATTTATTTTTGCAATAAAAATACGAATTAAACGAAGAAAAAGCTGGGTAAAAACTATTTCAGAATATGGCAACATTAACAGTGTATCTGCTTTTAAGGGAACCCCAAGAAGCTCGATAATTTTTATGAAAGGGCAGGTTATGATTTTTGTAAAATTATTCTGTAAACCAGATTTTGAAAACCAGAATTTAATTTAATCCGTCACTATATTTACCGAAAAAATAATAAATGATTGGTTAAAATACCGTATATTTTGTCTTTCTTAACCAGAATTATGTTGTTGTTTTTTTACCAAAAATGTTATTACAATTGAGTACGTTAATTTTATCAGAATAGTTTTCTCTGTGTATATTCATGACTTAACAAAAAAAGAACATAGATGAATAATTTTATTCAATTCTATAAAAAGATTAATGTTGTTTCAAGTTATAAAACTGTGGATTTGTGCACAGTGAGAAAAATTCTGGTAAAATGAGCGTCCTGTATTGTAAAGACATTTCTGGTAATAAAAATCAGAGTTCTGGTAATTAAAAATATAGGGATTTAGACCATTCATATTGCAACGATTAACTGGAAATTCTAATTTTAAAAATTATAGCTTTTTTAATCACATATTTAGTAAAATTACAAAATTGAAAAGTAAATATAACTGAATAAATGTTAATTTGCCATTCTCTTATTACTACATTCGTCAAACTTTAAAACAGACTAAAAAGCAATAATTTGTTCATAATTTCACCAAAACCATTACCAAGGCGCAAAGGTAAAAATGTCCAGGTTTTCGGCCTTCCAATAAAGTTTTAAACACGATAAATTTGAGTACATTGTCATGGTTTTGGTCAAACATTTTTTTTCAGCGTGTAAGAAATATATCTTAATAATTATTAATTACTAAATAACATTATAAGATGTACCATAGCAAAAGTATATTAAATGACTGAATGTCATAAATTTGTTTTTACGACATGTCTGGGAAGTTTATTTAAATTTGGTATTTCTTTACCATTATCAATTAACCATGCATCATATGTCAAAAAATCACATTTTCTCAAATTCCTTTGCTTGAATTTCCAAAACTCATGTTTAATGTCTTTTGTAAGTGCATTTCTAAAATTTAAATCTGACCTATGTACATTGTAAATAATATTTTTTCAGAGTTACGCACACCCGAAGTTTAAATTTCTAAATTATACTTTTTGGTATTAGGAATTGAATTGCAAATAATCATGAGTAAAATTTGACGCTATAGAATTAAATCAAACATTTTAGGATTTTAGTGTCATTTTTTGTATTCGCTTGATAAAAGAAAAAAATATTTTTAATATCACTGATCTAAGATACAACAATTTTTTGATAAATAAATTTAACTAAATGCCATGATTTTTTTTTTAAAATCACTTATTTACAAAATATGTTGAGAACGAAAACATGCATTTAACGTAAATAAAATTATGAGCAATGAAATTTCTATACTGTTATAATTCATAAATGTTCTTAAAATATTTGAGAAATAATTTCTTTAGTTCTGATTTGACAGTTAATCGAGTTTTAATTTCCGATATGAAATAAAATATTATTAAAATTGAGTAATTAAAAATTGACAGAGAAATTAATTTAAATCCTTTGGGAGGAATTAATGAAAAAACTTCGCTGAAATAATCTTCATTATTACCACAGTCTTCCCCTTTCCGATATTAAATATCGAGCTTTAATCATTAAATATCAATTTGTTTTCTTTTTCAAGAAGCGCTTCCAAAGTATTAACATAAATACTTCGCTTTAAATTAAATGGCAAAAAAAAAAAAAAAAAAAAAGCAGAGATCAAAATTAAACATTTAAAGAAATCAGGAGTTACACATTGTCGGATTCAGTTACTCTTTTTTGTAAGAGAAAAATAGCAGGGTACATTGTGTTTAAACTTAGTTCTTCTTTTCAACGGAAATAATTAAATTTCTGTCTTGATGCAAAAGCTGAGCTCCGTTGTTGGAAACAAAATTAGGAAAGAAAAAAAAAACTGTTCAACGGATGGCGTCATTAAAGAAGACAAAGGCGGTTTAAATTTCAAAAAACTTTCAGTTCACTATTGATGAATTGTGAAAGGAATGAGGAAGTTATTCTGTGGATAAATTAAAATTTATGAAACAGACAGATATTCTTAAAATGTAATAACTGAAGTTTTGTATTTCATTTAAAATAAAATGCGCTCTTTTTTAAAAAAATTATTTTTAAATAGAAATTCTTTGTATTTACCTAGAAAATACATTTCAAAATGTTAAAAGTTTTATTATATTTAAAATTTAATGTGAATTATGAAAAATTAAAAAAACTAACACTAACCTGATAGACTTTTAACAATAAACCTTTTAGTAATATGTCCTTTATTTATGTAACCATTAAAAAATAACAATAGTTGAATTGATGAGTCAAAATGACGTTGCCAAATGACACACACACACACACATATATATATATATATATATATATATATATATATATATATATATATATATATATACATATATACATATATATATATTAAACGGATGGCGTCATTAAAAAAGACAAAGGTGGTTTAAATTTTAAAAATGTAAGTTTTTCTGTGGATAACTTAAAATTTTTGAAACTGAAGGATATTCCTAAAATGTAATAACTGAAATATTTATATTTAATTTAAAATAAATCATATTTCTGCTTTAAAAATTGTATTTTAAATAATATGTTTTTTTTAATATGCCTAGGAAATATATTTCGATCCTTTAAAAATTCCAGTATATGTAAAATATATTGTGAATTATTAAAAAAGTGTGATATTTTTAATATCAACCTGATGTAAACTAAACGAAAGTAAAATTTTAACATTATGTATTTTATTTGGGAACCTTTAAAAAAATAACAATTCTAGAAAATGTGTGTAACAATTATACTATTGGAAGTCGTTGGACGCAAAAATTAAAAAACAAAATGTCTCATAAAATGGATTTTAAATCTACATTCAGAGAACCTGAACTATTACTCCATGTTTGTCATATTGATATAATTAAAAATTTTAAACTTGAAACTCTATTTAAAAGAAAGATTTTAAACTTTTTTCTACTTATGCTAAGTAAAACACTACGCAATACGCTCGATTTTACGCATGTAACTTTATTCAAAATTATGTATACACATTACGCACGTAATTTTATTTAAAATTATGTATACATGAAAAAAGGTATCAAAAAGAGTTTCAATTTAAGTGTTTTTTAACTTAACATGAGTGCTTGGGATCAAATAGATCTTATTGAAACAACTCATGAGAAATATCATAAGATAAGATATGAATGTTACAAAGAAAACAGAAAATGCATTTCAAACTCATAATATGCATAAGTTCCGTGTACATTATAAAACAAAATCAAATCAAATCACGTGCTTTTTTTAAAATCTACATTGAATAGCTGTTAGAAACTATTAATAGTACTAAAATTCAGTTTTAAAGAAATAATTGCAATCTAATTTAAGCGAAATATCTCCTTAAGTTTTTTTTTTTTTTTGATCTTCATAAAACATGGAATTCATAATCATGAAATTTTTTCTGAAAATATGTATAATCTATCAAATAAACTTAAATTTTTATAAGTAAAACATATATTTTGTATGAAAATCTATACATAAATTTAACCTTACCTTCCGATTTTTGAAATTTATTAATCAATAAGAAACCGCTTTAAGGGGTTTTTAAAATTTTGAAGTTTTAATGTTTTGGAAAACTACTGCGTGCAATTATCCTCCAGCCCTTCCCCCTATTTACTCTACTAATGTTTATATTCTCCTCATAACATCGAACATTTATGTTTTTCCTCTTAACCATTGTCACTGTAAAAAATTATGCATTAAATTACGGTAAAAAGTAAAGACATTCAGGGAACTGGTACTTTTTTCCGTAAAATCAATTTTTACTGTAGCATGTTAAGGGACAAAAAATCTCTTATACCATTATTTTTACAGTAATTATTACCGTAAATTTACTGAATAACTCCACTTAAATAAACATTACTGGAAAAATTATGGTATAATAGCTTACAATAAAAAATAGGTTTTACGGTAAAATGAATCTTATGGATAGTGCCTGTAACTTATACCGTAGTTTGATCTAGTATTTTTTGGCAGTGTATCCTAAATATGCATTTTTTTTCTATTTCTATTTTTCTATTGTTTAAAAGAGATTGAAGACAGAATTTACTGGTTCGAAAAGGATAGACGCATTTATAAGATGACTCATAGTAAAAATAATCTATTTGAAGAAATATAATGAATAATTACCTCTAAGAATAATTTCCAAATAAAAAAAAAACTTGAATCATTTTCTCATAAACATAAATTTTTGTGGCTTAAACAAATACAAATTTACAAAACTAAATGCATTTAATTCTGTTTTAAACATACATTTTTCAAAATTACTTTAAAAAAACAACTAATTCTAGCATTGAAACTTTCCAAAGTATTTTTAACAATATTCAATTTTAATAGTTTTACAGAAGCAACTTCAATCTATTTTCATGACATCTGTAATTAATGAGCCGATTGTGAACAGAGGGAAGCCGTTAAAACAATGAACTTAATGTTACGGAATCGATTTTTTCCCTTTTTATTCCCTATTTGATAAGCTCTGGAAAAAATGTCTTCAGACTGGAATGCTTTTTCATCATACTTTGAATAAAGGTTAAGCATTCATAGAATATCCCTACAGGGATAATGAATAAATATTTAAAAAATGTCTCATTAAAGACTAGGTTCATGATAACTAATTAGTGCTAGTCAATTACCTACATAAAAAAATATCTGAAATTCAACAAGAATGTTACTGTTAGTTTTTTTTATCGGTTATCGAAAGAATGGACCATTACGAATATCATTAATTGGTTTTAAAGTGAAGATTAATTAGCTGAAACATCTTTTTTTATCCTTTGATTAGAGTTTCAGAAATATTCAGAATAGTTTTTGTTGTGTAATTCTTTTTTTTTCAGTTATTAATTATAATTATTAATTACGAATACAATCCTGAACATTTTTTCTCTACAAATCAAATGATTTCCAAAGATGAGAAGGAAAGTAACTTGAAAGTAGGTGTAAGAAAATAATACGCGAGAACGTTAAAAATTGACGACAAATTAAGGCAACTAATTTCTTTCACACCTTCTTATGTAGAAATTCTAGATCTTAATATAGCCACCTTGTCATCTTTTGTTTAGGGCATTATTTATTTTGCTTTAATCAATTTTCTCGCATGCTAATATGTTAATCTTCTGCATTTTTTTCAAAGCGCTAATCATTATATTTATTGCTTTTACTAAACATTGTAAATAGGTCGCTGTTGCTTTGTTACGTAAGAGATTAATTAAAAACTTTTTTCCTAAGCCAACATTATTGTAAAAGCAAAAACAAATAAAGCTTTATTTTCTTAAAGAAAATAAAGAGACGTTCTAAAAATAAATTTAATGTTCTGTTTTGAAACATTTTTGAGACAAAAAATAGAACTTAATACCGTAATATTTAATTTGATACTCTGACATGCATAAACGTTGTTAAAAATTTAAAAATGCATTGTTTACTTGTTAGAAATTGAGACAAAAATGAAATTTTTTTAGCATTTGTAAAATTGTGAATTGGCATTTTTGAACTCTTGAATAGGTCTTTTTAGTCTTTATAGGTCTTGTATAGGCATATTTTATATGGTATATATTATATAGGTCTTGTATATTTTATATTTTCTTTTATATTTACACTTAAATAAAGATTTATTTTCCAAAGATTTAAAAATCTAGGAATGTTTTTTATTTATTATTATATTTTTTAAATTTAAATTTGAAGACTGGTTTTGTTTTAGTATTTTGCAATATTTCTTTTAATTTGCTCATCTTCTTTCAAAATTGGAGAAAGTATTTTAGTAAAAAGTCTAACAAAGAAGTTTAGAAATATTTTATTGATAAATGTAATAATAGTTTCATTTTTAATGTTTTAAAGTTATTTCATAATATTAAGTTATTTAAAGCTGAAATATTTTTACATATCTGAAAAACATTAAACTAGTTCTGATGTTTTTTTTTTTTTTTTTTTTTAATCTTCATCCAACTTTCTTTGAGAATAATTCTTATTCTTATTTCATTGTTATTCTTATTTATTTATTTACAAAACATAATTTAACTTAGAAATAAAATGATTCCATCAGATTTTTTTAAAAAAGAAATACTGATATTTGTTATTTGAAACAAGATTTAAAAATAATATTCATTAATGCATATTAAATCAATCCTATTGTGAGGTTTTAAATAACAATTATATGGAAATCGTTAAATGCGAGAGTTAAATTTGAATTCTTTAAGTCAAAATAATTCAAGCTTAAAATGTAAAATATTTTGATACCCCATGAGAAATGAATTTTGTATATATTTTCCACTTAAGTTAACAAAACGTGTAATCATTATACTAAGATTCAAAGTAATTCGTGGATTATGTTTCAGATAAATTTATTCACTATCTTAATTCCTTGGAGCATATCGAAAGCTACTGAGTCTCAGGTATGGAATCTGATTTTGTAAATATAACTCTCAATGAATGAAAGATTAGATATGTATTGTTAATGTTATTACATATTTAGATGCTCTCAAAGTTTTCGTTAACGATATGTTCAATAAATGAAAACCTACGCAGAAATTAGATTAATTATTTCTCTAAATGGAAAGAGAGATTGAATACAAAGTAATTAATCGTATTAATTAAAATACGACAACAGTAAAAATAGAAATATATAATTGAGGGTTTTGTTTAATAATAATATTTTTTGGAGCGATTGGGCAAACTTATTTAAAATGTCGCGTTTGCCATTTTTTTAATAAAGAGTAAAACTTAAAAAAATAATTTTTTTCTTGCCTTTTTGAATAAACTTTTTATGAATTTTAATATTAAGTTTTGCTTTAAAATGATAAATATTGTATTTTTTTATTCAACTTAAAAAAGTGACGGCAGCCGTTGAGAACTGCCATAAAATGCCACTAGTTAAAGTGCAATGCCAAAAACTGTAAAATTTAACACTCTTATACTTTCAATATATTTCGGCTACCGAGTTTAACTCTGGTAACCAAAAATCCACCAATTTCAAAATGAAAATCAAAATAAACTTGGAGAAACATGCTTGATGTGTACAGATTAAACATTTGCTTCTGATCAAGAAAACCCACGCTCGGAATTTGAATGTGGTGATTTGATCCCTGTACTACTCCTGATAAATGCTATGGAAAATATCCACGATTTTAAGCGAATCATGGATTTACATAGTTCTATTGATGCAAAAACAACCAGCAGGTTTTCAAAAAATAAATAAAAAGACAACGTGCATAAAGCACAAGTGAAAGTACAGAAATGGACATATTATAGTTTCTGTTCTATACATGAAAACCTTCCCCAGTTTGCACGAAATAAAAAAAAAGAGATAAGAAACAAGTGTGAGGAGCTCGGGGTTAAACCCAAGGTGCAACAAACTAAATTTAAATAGATTTCCAAATATTGGGAAACTGTGAGATACTAGAAAAATCCTAAACTAAATTACAAGAAATTTTCAAAGTTTGGAACACCTCCCAAAAATCAAAACCAGTAGATGAGGAGCAGCATTGGATGGTTTTAACAGAAGAAAACTAAGATATTCGCAGGGAAAAACGAACTTAAACTAGCATTTATTCAAAATCTTAAGATTTTGGGAAATGGTTTTCTGATAATAAGGTAACAATAAAATTGTAAAAATTTCCAATTCAAGAGTTTGTTGGATTGCGAGATTAATCCTCTATAAATGGGATCAATAATATTGGAAGAAAAACTGTGATCTGCAGTGATCTGAAATTTATCGATAAAATTACGAACAATTATCGATATAATTACGAGCAATAAGTGCATCTAAAAAAGGTAAGCACTTTTTTTTTATTTACTTGCTCAAACGTGAATTAAATATGGTCTTGCACAAATTAAATAAGCTAAACACCCTTACTTTTTGAAAACGAAAGATATGTCCAAAAACATTAATAGATCTTTCCTCGCTCTATAAGGTTAGAATTCAAATCACAGGTCAAAATTTTCTTCTGTTAAAATCATTCAACATTGCTCTTTATCTAACTAGATTTCTGGGAGTCATTCCATACGTCAATAAATTCAAATAATTTAGGACCTTCCTATCTACCCAACGTTTCCGAGTATTTGGAATGCCATTTTAATTCATTCTATTACACGCTGGGGTTTCCCGCCAAATCCCTTCACGCCTGTTTCTTATCTTCTTTTTTCTCATTATCTTGTTCACACTTGTTCCTCTGTCCTTAGTGGTTAAAACACTTTGAACACCTTTGTCCTTTAAATTTTATTTCATAACTAGGTGTTTGGACATTGAGAAAGGTTCTTGTTTATTGAACAAAAACTATAGAATGTGACAATTTCTGTGCTTCCATATGTTCTTTATTCACGTAGTTGTTATTTTCATAATTTATCCTTCCTATGTAAACAATAAAAAGTTTTTTTATATCCGGTACCAAATCTGTAGTTTTTTTTTCCTTTTGAATCTGAACCAGAACTAGAATATTACATTGAAAAATAAATACACCATATTAACAATATATATCTATATAGGTTAACGAGTACAAATGGGGGGTGGGGATTTATAAAAGGTACATACCAACTTTTTAAAAGGCCATTTATTAAGATCACTCTCGAAATAAAACAGCAATGTAGAATT
Source organism: Parasteatoda lunata (assembly GCA_949128135.1). Taxonomy (NCBI): domain Eukaryota; kingdom Metazoa; phylum Arthropoda; class Arachnida; order Araneae; family Theridiidae; genus Parasteatoda; species Parasteatoda lunata. Next base: position 50,873,620 of record OX421976.1, read on the forward strand.
AATACATTTTTCTTTGAAGTTGACGAGCACTAGAATTTAAGAAAAACCTGAGATTCATGGAATTCCTTCTTCAGCAGAAAGAAGAAAGTTTTTCGTCTTACTTTGGATTAATAGGTTGAATTTCTTTCTTTAGATAGGAAATGCTTAGCAGTTCGAAGATTGCAGTGACTGGTAGAAATGCCTAGAATCATGACCTGCAATTACACTGTCTTGGTTGACATCTTAATCCAAGGGATTGAGAGCTGCAATCCGTAGTATCCATTTTCGAACATTCTATCTCTTGTTCCGAGGAAGGAAATAGCCTAAACTCAATGAATTGTTACTTGTACTCCTGAAAAACTATACATTTCAACTCAAAGATTTATTATTAGTAAAAATAGTTGGTATTGGATGAATAAAAATCAGTTTGAAAAATGTTTAAAGAGGAATTTTTAACATACTATGCACTTTTTTTGCATTAGTGTACAGTGCAAGTAGTGTTTTCAGCTTGAAATAATTTTCGTAACAGTTTTTTTATAGATTGTGACGTTGTACTGCTATAAAGTTATAAACAACACTGAATTTCAACTAACAATTTAATTAACATCACAATTAAAAATTGAAACTCCTTAAATTATATTCTACTTTGGAATTCATTTGTAAAATCAAGAGTGGTTCCCAAATTTCATATTTTGTTCCAAGCAGTTTTCAAATAAGTTCACTGAATGAAGATGAACCATATAAACATGAGTATCCAGTGAAAAAAAAAATGTTTTTATAATTTTACTACAGAAAATGTTAATACTTTAAAATTACAAAAGTCTACAAAATCTCAACCAATCTGTCAAGAAACACATTTAATCCATAAACAGATGAAACCTGTAATAATTAATATAGTTTTTTTTTTTCTGTTTCGAATTCAAAAAACTTTATTATCATTAAAAAAGGCAATTTTATTTTATTCTAGTTTTCCATCGAAAAAAAAGTTTTGATAAGACATGAAAATAAACATTTTATTTTTGAAACGTTTCTGTAATTCTATTTTACCGGATCTGTTGTTTACAAGAGACTTTGCAAAACTTTCTGACTTGCATTGGCTGATTGTTCACTTTTTTCTATGAAGGTAGAAACATCCAGCTACTGTCTCAAAGGTCCCCGGTTTGTTTCTTACCGATGGCTAAGAAACATCATTCTTGCAACTGGCCGCATTGCACAATGCAAAATGAACTCACAACTCTCTCACTCCCTAGTAGATAACAGCTTTCCACTTATTTTAGTAAATGCCTCGTTTAATCATTTACTTTGACACTACAAATATGATTTGCTAGATCAACTGCACAGCCTTTCACAGTACCTTGCTATATACGAATATTTTCTGTATGCTTTCGGTAGCTTGTCCTTTTCTGTTAACTGGTTCTTTTTTATTCTTAGCATTTGGGAATTTTCTGACAATTTTCCAAACAGAGATTTTCAGTAATATTAAAATTTTTTGGCAGTGTACTGTCACAAGTATATATTTGAATTTGCATTTTTTCTAATTTAAAAATTTTTTTGATCAAATCTGTCAAATCCATGTTAAAAATAATGGAAAAATCAATAAAATAATCTACCACCTAACAATAAAAAGTTAATAAGCTTTTAAAAGAATTTAGAAAAAATAATGAATTTTGATGATTAGCAATTCATAGACTGTAGCCTTTGAAATATAATAGTATATTTGCACGTGTAAAGACATTATTTAAATTTCTTAATATTAGAAAAATAAGAAGATAAAAGTTTTGCGTATTAATTTATTCAGAATATTTGTATCGTAATATCTAAATCTTTTCTTTTTCATTTTCGTAGAAGACATGAGGAACAACAAGGACACGTAAAATTAAATTATTTCTTTGTACAAAGAATTACATTATTATTTGTTATATAAAAATATTTAAACTTTTTTCAAGAAAATGCAATAAAAATACAAGAAAACAATTTTGAAATACGATGTTATTATGTTTCTTGTATTATTGAATTTTCAAATACTTATATTAGAAAATTAAAACTTTGTTTCATTTGAATTAAATTTCAAAATAAATTCGAAGCTTGATGTTAAACTAACTATTTTGATTTCAAAAAACATATTTTAGTCAAATGAAAAAGAAAAATTAAAACAATCTTACAGAAAATAATTGAATTCCTAACATAAACATCGAAACTTATTGAAAATTTTAGTTAAAAGGCATCAAAAACAACAAAAATGAATTTATTAAAAATTTAAAATATTTATTTATATCAAGAAATGCGTCGTTATTTTCCAAACAGTATTAAATAACTTTTTTAAGGTAATGCAAGAAATATTTAACAAAAAAAAATGTAAGATGTATTATTATTATTAAATTTAAATCGTATACCATTCCTATTAGAACTTTAAAATTTAGTTTCGTTTAAATCGAATTTAAAAAGATATCAACGCGTGAAATATTATATTGTAAACTATTACTTTGGATAAGTATGTATAATAAAATGCAGGAATAATCTTTTAACTAAAATAATTTATTTAGAAAAATGTGAATTACTGAAAGATATTAAGTTAAGTTGAAAAAATTTTTTTCACATCAAAAAAAGCAAGCAATTCTTTACAAAATAACTCTATCCTCAATTCGAAGTTTTTAATCACTTATCGAGCTTCCGCAAAATTAATCTTGTTTTTTTCAAGCATTCCATTAACAAGCTCCCAAATAAGAAATTGGCACCAAGGAATACTTTAAATGAGGAAACTTCTTAAGGATTGACACCTTAATTTGAACTCCACAGGCATTCACTCTTAACATCCATCTTCTCAGTGGACAGTGGATAATGTACTTTTATTGATCCTATTCACGTGGTCCAAGATATTTTTATTTTTATTTTTTTTTTTTCTCTTCTGATCTTCGACCGTTCCCAAATCTGTCACGCACTTGTGGAAATCGCAGTCATCGACAATTTCTTTCAGTAATTTATTTTTTTTTTCTTCTTATATACAGCTCACTCCACATTATTTCGAAAGTCTCTATGGCCATGGTCAATCTACTGACAGACATTTCACTAGAGGAAAGTGTTCGGTTAAGCTCTGTAAGTATTTTATGTGCTTGCTTTTTCGAGATGCTATATTGGAAATGTTGCGTCAAATGAAAACTGTACCTGAAATGGAATTTTTAATTTAGATCCAAAAAAAAAAAAATTGAGCAGAATGGTGTATTGAATAAAAAAGTTATTTTTAACAATAAACAAAATTAATAATTGCAAGCAATAAAAATAAGTAATATGATTGTGTTATATTTGTTTCGGCTTCTCTATAAGCCTTCTATACCAATCCGTTGTCTGCCCTACAAGTGACACATGACCAGAATTATGTCTGCACTGATTAGTTAGCATATTTGAGGTCACCTCCTTCGAACCATTAAATATAAGTTCTAGAACGTGAAAATCCGACCATTAAATCAAAAGTTATTCCGGGTGGTCCGTTATTTTTTGGCATATTGTACATTCATGCATAAAAACTTTGTTTGATTTGAAAATGTGGAAGTTCTCGTTTTATTTCGATATTCATTAAAAAGTTTCAAAGATTAAAGACCAAAAAATTAAATCCTGCTAAAATCCAAAGATATACGCGTTTTTAAAAACATTCTTTTTTTTTGCAAAAATATTGCAATCGATAGTGTGGCAGAAACTAGACGACCAAATTAACATGGCCAACGGTATCTCACCCATTGTGGTGGCCACTGAAAGAGTGGATACTACTTCTTGAGAACGCACTAGGTCTGCTCATCGGGAAAAACTGATTGTGCAGCTCATTGGGAAAAAAAATATATTTTTGTTGCATTCAATACGTAATTATTTAAAAGTAAATAAACTAAATTTATTCTGGACATTCTGAGCAACTACTTTCGTGTCGATCATAAGAAAAAAAGAATTTGCGTTATAAACCACAGTTTTAAAGTTGGCTTCCGTGATGCTATATGAGTTGGTATTGTGGCGCCAGGCTTGGTGAGTAGTCGCCAAAGGAATCGGCTGGATGACGTACGTAGGATCGGCAACCTTGTACCCTTCTTAAGTATTTAAGAAGCTTTGAACATTGCTCTGTGCACCTAACTTTACCTAACTTTTACTTTTCTGTTTTTATCTTGTTGTTATGTTTCAGTAGGTAGTAAATGTTGTTTGATTTTGTTATAGTTGCCCTCAACTTAATATGAGAGGGTTCCTCCCCCTCAGTATCTTTGGTTGCATTTAATAACTATCTAATTCAAAATAAATAAACTTAGTTTATTAAAAATATACATTCTGGCGATACTGACAAACTGCTTTTGTATCGAACATTGGAACATAGAATTGGTATCTATGGTATTGTTTTTTTGGGCTGAATTTAATAATTGAATAATTAAAATTATTTCATTCTGAACCTACTGACCAGCTACTTACGTGTCAAGCATAGGAAGTAAAAAAATTATATTACTAATCCCCTGCTTGCTATACAATGCTATTGAAAACGTTTAGAGAAAAAAAAACACTGTAAACATAACAACAGTCACAATTCAATATGGACTAAATAAAATATTTTATTTAATTATTTATTAGTTACAGGTAACACTTTTCCTTACAATTCTGATACTTCTTATTCAATTTTCGAGATATATTTCAATCTAGCTGTTGTTTTCTCCTAAATGGATTAGTTCTCTGTCTTCATTTATTCCATGGCTCCTTTCTGCCCATGAAATGCACCGGTGCATTTAAATCAAATATCATATGCTCACCTGAGGATGAAATCAGTTTGGTTACACACTTCATTGGCGATGAAGAAGATCTTAGTCTGGTAGGATATTTGACCTATGATATCTTGAGTGTAACCTATTGTAACATATTGTTTTTTATACTGATTCATAAAAATATGAGCTGTTTGTTTTAGGGTCTATATTTAAGAGTTTGATTTTTTGAAATGTGTTGAGTGAAAAGTGTAAAAGGAAAAAGAAAATAATTAATGTGACTAATAATTGTTTTTTCACTTGAATAAAATTTTACAATATCAAATAAGAGCGATACTTTTGTGCAAAAAAAAAACTATTTTAAAATGTCACAAAACTATCCAAAGATTAATTAAGAAAATAATAATAATTAACTAAAAATGCGATAAAGTTACATGGTCCTCTCTTTTCTCCGTAGTTCATGTATAAGCAGGTTTGTGATGGTAATTTTCTTGTTTCGATAGAGTTATTGAAATGCTTAAATGTAATGAACGATGGAACTAAATTGCAGAAACATAATTTCTGAAGCACTAAAAATTGAGATTATTCCGAATAAAGTTAAAAAAAAGATAATAGGAATTTAAAACTGTGAAGCTTATTATATTAGCTTTACTGTATTTTCTCAACTTTAAATTGTATTTTTATTCCAAGCTCAAAGACTTAATGATAAGGACACCAAACACAAGCACAAAAAATTACACATTAGAAAAATATTGCATCTATATTCTGTAATAAGTAAATTAATCCTAAGTGTATGAATTTGAAATGAGAGATGAGTTAAGCTCACTACGTTGAACCTTTTGGTAAACTACGTTTTTTTTTTAAATTTTTTTTTTATTTATGTAGGTTAGTACAGAAGAATTAAATGAATGCTACTTCCTTTTGAAAAGACATTCCTGAAAAATAATATAACTATCAAAATAGTCCTTAAAATAAATAATAATTTTGACAAATAAAGTAAATTAAGAGTTGAATAAATTGACGCTAACATAAATTATAATATATGTTTAAATTTCGCAATCGCTGTTTAACAGTAAAGCATTTATATGAACGCAAACGAAATAAAGCAATTTATATTTTTATTTCATGTAATCACTGAAGATGTGTTGTGGATACAGTAATAGAGCATAAGTTTTACCTTTATCTTTGAATTCTTGGGCGTTTTAAAATAGCTTAAAATATAATAGAACTCGTTCCTTAACTAACGGGTCACCACGAGTCATTCTTTCCAAATAATCTTATCTGCATTTGTGTTATAGAAAACAAAAATAATGGAAATGATCTACGATTAATTGAAATAGCAATGGCGATATTATTTTATACTTTCAGTATACATTCTTTTTATTCGGTATTTCAAATTTGATGTAAACTTTTTTTCATGATTTACTAGTTAACAATAAAAAGTTGTATGGGTAAGTATTAAGTTTAACTTTGTAGAGTTCTCGCCGGTTATCGATTTTTTGTTCTCATTATTGGATAATTAAGAGAAAAATAATGATTTTGAAATACTTGTAGCTAAAATTAATTAAAATTTCAAAATAATACAAAGAACACATTTTAAGAAAGAATTTTAATGATTCTAATATTTATCAAAATCCAATAATTCAATAAAGTTATGTTTTTTTTAAAAAAAATATAAAAAATAAGACGAGGTTGATTTGGTTTGATGTTTCAATAATATATCCAGAGCATTTTGTTTTAATACTAGGCTCCCCCATAAAATCACTATGAAATTTCTCCCCCAAATCCCCAATTGAGGCAATGTCTCATATTCCGTTTTAAAATTTTTATCATCGACAGTAAAAATATATCCTTCTGCAAGCGAGAGATAGCTTAAACTTAATATACTCTTTTTTAAAGATGTATATATATCTACCAAATAATGGAAAAATATAGTCACATAAATGCTTCCTTATATAGACCCGCAATGTAATCCGCAGTGAATTTTTTTTTTTTTTTTTTTTTAACTATAAAGATTTTAAATCGTTTCCTGATTTAACTGCCCCGGCCGAAAGCTCTACATCGATTATTTTACTCGAGGTTTCTTTATCGACAAGGAAAAAAGGATGGCTTTAAGAATCATTGATGGTTTCTACAGGCTGATAAGTGCTGTATTGTAAGGAGCTTTATTTGCCACTAGTTGTTCTTAAAATAAAATACCTATTTAATAAAATATTTTGTAGCATTCAGCGGTATATTTCTTGTGATCCGTATGGATAAATAGCGGTACATACATTCCAATAACAGATTCTCTTAGTAATCAGTTTTGAAAAGTATACTTTTTTTAAAGTTTCCCTGAACTACTCTAATTAAATAAATATTAATGCAAAAAATACGGTAAAATATTTTACGGAACTAAAACTTTTTACCGCTTTCTAGACTAAATTACTAAGACCATATATTTTAAATAGTGACTACCCCCCATATTACGATTGTTAAAAATCCAAATCCGTCTAAAAAGTAATTTTTGCGGAAAAAGGTACTCATTTATGATTGAATCCTAACTATATGCAATGTATTGGATGTTTACCCTTCGTAGGATGGCAATTAGTTCCTTAAAATCTGATCATTCCAGCAAAAGTTATTGAGGGAGATATTTTTTTAACTTTACAATAAAAAACCTTCTTGATCATTTTTATGATAAAAAGAAAAATACCAACACTCAAGATGCAGGTACTTTTAATCGCAAAATCCATTTTTACCTAAACATATTTCGAAACAAAGGATCAAACATAATGTAATTTTTACAGTAATAATTACCTTTAAGTCACTGAATCACTCTTCTTCTTCTTCAGCACGGCAGTCCTTGGCTGCCTCAACCACACGTAGCCTCCAACGCCTCCTGTCTATGGCGACTTTTTTCCAGTCGCTAATCTTTAACACTTTTAGATCTTTAGCAGTGTCATCCAGCCATCTAGTTGGAGGGCTTCCTCTAGTCCGAGATCCGGAAGGATTTTTAAAGGTGGCGATTTGGACTGCATTATTTTCTGGACCTCTCCAGATATCGCCAAGCCATCTTAATCTATTGCTTTGAATGACATGTACTATCTGTGGCTGTTCATAGAGTCTATATAATTCAAAGTTGTATCTGCTTCGCCTCTTTCCTGTCCTGGGCCAAAAATATTTCTAAGGATTTTCCTTTCAAAAACACCAAGAGTACGTTGAGTGTCTGCGCTTAGTGTCCATGTTTCACTTGCATAGAGCAATACAGGTAGAATAAGAGTCTTATATAATTTAATTTTAGTTTTTCGGCTAATTAGGCTTGATCTTAATTGCTTTCTTAGTCCAAAGAAACACTTATTTGCCATTTTAATTCTGTTGTCTACTTCTGTTTTTATGCTGTTTTTGTCATTGATCATTGTTCCAAGGTATTTGAATTCATTAACCTTTTCAAAGGTGCAACCATTTATGAATAAAGGATCGTGATTTACAGTTGTGACTGGAGATTCCATAAATTTAGTTTTATCTTCATTGATGGTAAGGCCCATATTTGTGGCAGAAGTTTCAAGAGCCGGAAAGGTCTCTCTCACAGCTCTCTCTGACCTTCCTATGACATCGATGTCATCGGCATATGCGAGTAATTGAACTGTATTCCAAAGGGTACCTTTTTGATCTAATCCACAATCTCTGATACATTTCTCCAGAGCTAGATTAAAGAGTAGGCAGGCGGGGGAATCCCTTTGACGTATGCCTCCCTGAAAGTTTCCCTGTATTACTCTAATTAAATAAATAGTAATGTAAAAAGTACGGAAAAATATTTTACGGAACTAAAACTTTCTACCGCTTTCAAGACTAAATTACTAAGAATATATATTTTAGATAGCGACTACCCCTCATATTACGATTGTTAAAAATCCAAATCCGTCTAAAAAGTATTTTTTGCGGAAAAAGGTACTCATTTACGATTGAATCCTAACTATATGAAACAGTTATTGAGGGAGATTTTTTTTTTTAACTTTAAAATAAAAAAAACTTCCAGATCATTTTATGATAATAATAAAAAAATAAAAAAATAAAAAAATAAAAAAAACACTCAAGATGCAGGTACTTTTAATCGCAATATCCATTTTTACCTAAACATATTACGGAACAAAGGATCAAACATAATATAATTTTTACAGTAATAATTACCTTTAAGTCACTGAATCACTCTAGCTAAATAAATATTACTGTAAAAATTACGGTATAATATTTTATGGTAAAAATGGATTTTACGGATGATGCACCCACAGTGCTGGTTCCTCATGCCGTAATTTGATGCGGAATTTCTTATAATGAACATAAAATCTCTATTGTAATTGCTATTTCTGCAATTTAACACTGACTTCTAAATGAAAGAAAATGTAGAAATAGTTCTGTTGAAAAAAATAATAAGTGTTTCATTAAAAAACCCAATAATAGATCTAAATTAAAACATGTTAGAGTTTTCGCATATTGAGATGAAATATAATATAATGAATGTATATAATGAATGAATCAAATATAATGAATAATAATAGAAGCAATAGTTTTCTTTACGAAATATAGCCCTTTTCCAATGCATTGTAAGGAGAAATAAGTGACAACGAAAAAATTATTTTGCAAAATTTGCATCTTTTTTAACAATCATTAAATAATTTAGAAAGCTTAGATAACTAAAAAAAGTTATTTCAATGTTCAAAAGTTATTGTTTCTAAATAAAAAAGAATTTAGGAGTTCCCTATTACATTCTTTTGACGATATAACCAGAATATTTTCATTTCCACAAGAGGAAAAAAAAGAATAAAATTGTCTAAATGGAATAAAATACTTCATAAATATTGAGACAAATTAGAAATTAAAAAAATTTAATATCTGAATTTAAAACGCAACATTATTGTTAAATCAAAACAATTAAGAAGTCAGATATTACATTCTCTACATGAGAAAATATAGCCAACATTTTTTATCATTTTACAAAAAGAAAAAAGTAAGAGAACTTAAAATACAGATACAGTAGAAATTAAAAAAAAAAAAAAAATTCTGAATTTAAGCACATCATTGTGTAGCATTATTTTTAAATCAAAACAATTAAGAGATGAGACTAATTATTCTCTATATATTCTCTATATATTCTCTAAGAAGAAGGAAAGAAAAAGGAAAATTTAATGAGCTTTAAATTTTATTAGTATACTATAGTTTAAATTTAATTACATTAAATTTTATTACATAATTAATTGCGTATCGATCTTAAGATCGATACGCAATTTTAACTTGTACTCCTATTGATATTTAATTTTTAATGATTTTTTTCTTTTTTATGAAAATATTTTCAACCTTAAAATATTAATTTGTGTTTCATTAAACATAAATGTTAGGAATCATTTTGTAACATTAGACATACTTATTTTCACTTTGCTGGTAAATGTGTTTTCATTAAAGAAAATATTTTTCTTATAAAGCTTTGCATTTAGAAAATGTGCCCTAAGTTCATGCGTACTTACATGAAAACATAAGTAAAATTATTAATATTAAAATGAAACTGTTGGTTCCCAGATTGGTTTAACCTTTTAAAATTCTAAACAATTAAACTTTTCCTATAAAATTGTAATTTTTTATTAAGATTTTAATTGGTCAATATTAAGATAATTTCCATTTGATTTAATAAAATAATTATCTGATATCACTAGTTTTTTTTACATGAATATTTTTCTTGTGCGAGCAATAACAAAGCTCTGAATTGTTGTTCATGCGATTTTGTTTGTTTTTAATCTAAAAATACATAAAAGAAATAGTTTGACGAACATAGTTTTTAAAAATTAAAAGTTAAACAATATCTAGGCTATTGCTCACCACTTTTATAGCACATTTTGTTCAACCTTAAATGATTTTTAATTTATAAAATATCACTTGAAAGTTTAATTAAATTGCACATTTATCAGTATAAAAGCTATAAATCGTTACAGATGTGTTTTAAAAGCACATAATTTCCTTTACATCTTTAGAAAATAATTTTAAATAACAACTTTGCATTACAAGCAAAAGTGTTAATCTCATAAAATAAAACAATAATAATGCTTGAACGTTACAATACAATATTAATGCATCTAGCTGAGCAAACGACTACGACTGCCCATTTTGACATTTAAATTAAAATTGAGATTAAATATTTTATGAGAGCATATTTATTAATAAAAGTCAAAAATTTTCAGAACCTTCAATTTTGCTGCTAACATTTTCCTTCAAATCCATTCAAAACACAGAGTGTTTCCCTCTTTCGATGACGGATAACCACGTGTTTTCATCCCACCATTCTGCGATAAATGGCCCGCATCTATGTGATTGGCAATGCCTTTCAAATCTCAGAACCTACGATTTATTCCAGCAGATGCGCCTTGAATAACGTCTTGAGGAGGAAAATGCTTTCATTTGTCAACTCGGAATTGCGTTCTTTTGGCATTGTTGACAAGTGTAGAAGAATTGTTACTGGTCCCTTAGCAATCTTGCCTCCTGACCCTCTTGTCATTTTTAAAGCTTTATGTCAAATAATTTATTTTTCTGAGGCAGACGTAAGATTTAAAGAAAATCCATTGGGATCTTCATGACTTTTGATAGGAATCCAAAAATAAAGTACATAAAAGGATTTTTGAAGTTTCTAAAACGAGTCTCTAAAGAGTTTCAAGCTAAAACAAACGAATGTTCAAATACATTTCTTAAAATATTGTTAAAATAAATCTTAGGATAATCATAAGATTAATGTATAAATCATTTACATTTTTTCACATGTATATTTTTATAAAGCATATGCTGCAAATTTCTGAAGTAGTAGTCAAGGAAATATGTATGTAATTGATTACCGTATAAATAGTTTTAAGGAATTAAATGTCAATTGATCAAAAATATTTTTCTTAATGCTCCTAACAAAATAGAATTCAATTATTTTTAGTTTTGTGTATTTTTAGCAATAATTTTTTGCTCTTTGAGATATTGAAATGTTATTTTTTATACAATACTTTTCAAAAATTATTGATAGAACGATGTTTTCATGTTCAAATTTTTTTTTTTGTTTTCATACAATATTAACGGAAATAAATGAATTATTTTTTTTAAATTGTCCACAGGCATTTAATAAAATAAATGACATTTTGAGCACGTGAAAACTTAAAGCAAATTTTTACATGCATTTAAAATAACGGTGTTTAACGCTAAACAATACGAACTATTACTTGAAATATATTTTGTTTACTTACTACACTAAATTAAAAAAGCTATATTTAAAAAAAATTTTATGTTGTTCTAATATATATCAGTAAAAGAATATTTATATTGAGTTACCACTTGCACTAAGTTAGGTTAGGAAATTATTGATAAATTTATTTTTAAAAAAAATATTTTGAAGTAGTGAAAAACTCTTGCTGGACATAAAATTAAAATAAATGAATGAAATATTATTTATTATGAATGGACATAAATATCAATGTAAAAAATAACATAGTTCTTATGTTACTTTTTCATGGACTAAATAAAAAGTCCAAATGAATACAATATGTATGGCATAATTTATAAACGAAGATCAAAATATACGTTATTTAAACCATTAATTGGTAATTTTTCCATTAATATGGTAACGATGTACCGGATATTCTGGCTTTCAAAATTTCTAGTTCTCATAACCACACATTTAGTAAGAACTAAAAATATTTAAAAGTAAATTTTACTGAATAGTTTTTAGGCCAAACTCTAGGGTATTAAATTTTACCACCTCAATCAAATATTATCATACGTTATTAAACCATATATTTTTAATTATTTTACAAATATCATTATCAAAGTTCTTCTGCAATACAGATTTTGACAACTTATTACAGTATTTCAGTATTTTAAGAATATATGCCGTATTGTGTTCTCGGGAAATAATAGAGATAATCTTGATTCTTTATATTAATTTGCACCATTTTGTAGGTTGGAAATATTTTTAAGAAAAATTCAACATTCTAGAAGGGCAATGTCTTCTCTTTAAATATTCTTGGTAGATAATGTATAGACGTATATTATAACTAAAATTAACTGTTTCAATAACAAATTCTTTTAACTTTTAAAAAAAGGTGATTATGCATAAAAAAAGAGGAATATTTGTTATAAAATAAACTCTGTTTTCGTAAACTACTTTTATAAGCACAATTTGCATCTTGAATTTAGTTTACTGTGTAAAACTATTGAATATAAAACCTATAAATATAAAATTTTGACTGTTTTTATTTGATGAGATATTATGATCTCCTGATATTTAAAAATTATGTTTTATTTGAATTTTTGAAGGAATCAGACTGGCTTAGGCGCAATTTTTTAAAAAATAGGCTTATTTAAAATTTTAATGTTTTGCATGGTAAGCAGCGGTTTTAAAATTATAAATTTAAAGATAAGTTTAAAAAGTTTGGAAACATTATTTGTTTAAATAAGAGCAAATTTGAGCTTAAAAACTACACACTTTTCATGGCACGATAACAGCTCTAGAACAAATTATAATGCATAAATTTCAAAATAATATTTTTTAAGATCAATAATGTGATTACCAGTGTTTTGACCTAAAATTTTAAAAACAATTAATAGTAGGTAATGAACTTTACACATACTTCTCTTTACATATTTTAAATTCGCGAAATATTTCAGAATAAACTTTATGCCAAGTGTCCTAAAAATAACCGACTATTCGGGAAATAAATAAAATAAAAACACGGAAATAAAATTAAATATCCTGCTTGTTTTACTATGATTAGGAAACCAGCTAGTATTTTCACTAAGTAGCAAACTCGACCAGAAAAAACAACAACAGATGGCGCTACTATCTAAAAAATGAAACATTTTTTTTTCTAAGCATAGCAAGAGTAGTAACTAATATTCAATTTAACTTTAAAGTGAATAAAAGAAGGCTGTATGTTTGATTCCGAATATTCCGAATATTTTTAATGAAATTAGCAGATTAAAGTGAAAAACATAATAAAATTCAGAAGAGGACACACTATTGTTACGTCTCTCTAACTCTATTACCAAGAACCTTCCTTAGTGTCTAAACACCGAAATGTTATTTCTGACACTAAAAATCATTTTATCACCATTTCTGAATTTTATTCACATTGTTTTTTACTTTAGTTTGCAAAGCACAAAACATACCCTATCTTTTTATAAATTAACTGAGTTTTATAAATTTTAATTAAATTGCCTAAGAAATGAGTGATTTTTAAAATTGTTATAAATGATTTCAATGTTTTAAACCATTTTCCAGATTTCTCATCCGTATTTCTGAATTTATTGAACATAGTTCTTTTTAAATTTTATATTCTAAAAGTTAGCATGCAACAACTTATTTCTCATTTTACAAATGTAAACAAGTATTGAAATGTTAAGTCAAAGGTGGGCATCTGATTTTTTGATTTAGAAAACTAAATTTTTAAAAAAACTATTACTATTATTTAGATTATGAAATTTAATTTCAAACCGGTAAATATTTGGCTCTAAGAAAAAAATTATGGCATCGATTTAAAACAAATTATTTTCGAAGTTTAAGGGGGTTAAATAATTTCAAAATTAAATTAATTGAGATACGATAAATTTAAATTTAATTTTAATAGATAGCCGAAAGCAACTCAATATTATGTAGTAAAATAAATTGAATAAAGTTAAGTTTTTTTTTTTTCATTAGGATATTATAATAGGATATTAGAATATTCAAAAGTGCCAGTCAGTTACCGAGAAGTAAACTCGGTAATTAACATAATTTTATAAGAGAACCACAGTGGTTGTATTTACTATTGTTGAAAACCAAGAATAGTAGTTTGGCATAAACATGCACTGACTGTTATTTACTTTTGAAACAACCGAAATATACGTTCTTTATTTGTCATACTTTATGTTAAATACTTGTGCTCCGTCTTCTATATTTCAGTTTCAATATTTCAGTCTAATAACCGAGTTCAACGTCAATAACTATTTTTTTTAATTCTATAAAAAATTCGGAACTTAAATATAATAAGCTGATAGCTTATACGATTTTTTGCATGGTTTAATATATTTTTTTTCAAAACTTATTTTAAATTTAGAAGAATATCTCTCTTCAGAAGAATCTCTTCATAACCAATATATCTATAGCTCTAGTGTAGAATCGGGGGCTCCTTGGTTTGGTGATAATTTTCGTTCAATTTTGCTAAAATCCCACTTCTGGTAACCATGATATTCTTTGCGGCCTTTGCTTTCAATGCCGTCACCTTCTGGTTAACGCTACTTTTGTTTACATTTATGTGATGTGTTCTTCAGTTATTTACATATGTATTAATTTATTTGCAAATCGCCAAAAATGAGAGGGTAATGAGAGGTCCCCGATTGTAAACTATTACCAAGAAATGTATTGTAAATTCAATTAAACCTGTGAATTCTGTTTGAAAGGATAATAAACCAATACGAGAATTTCCTTACCAGACGTTTGTTTTGCGTGCTATGAAAAAAGAGAATACTTAAAAAAAAATTTAAAAATATCTATTTAAGTTTGTTAGTGTCTCCTGTCACTTAATCGTAAAATTATTCATTTTTATTTATAATCAAATTTATGTTTAATCTCATAAGTATTAATTACTAGAGTAAGAAACAACAAGTAATCTTCTTTAATCTATAGAATAATGACTAGAGCATTTTGTGAAAAAAATAATATTTATTCAATAAAATTAATACTAATATTTATGCCTTAAAATTTACTATTATATTATGAGGCTCACTACTTATTTAAAATTAGCAACAGAAATGAAGAAACAGAGTTTTCATCTTAAAATATCATCACAAAAATGAAGTTTTCGAGATCTATAATTGAAATTACGGACTCGGTGAGCAAAATCTCCAATTTAAGAGTTAATTTCTACTGCGATGCCAGTTGTATTGCTTTAGTCTATTTGAATACATATTCCCGAATTTTTAATCATACAAATTATATTGTCTTCAGGTCAGTTTCCATTTTTAATATATCCACGATATTGACCAAGGAGAAATATGTTATGCAGCATGTTAAACACAATGTCCTTTCGATGTGCTACGTTTTTTTTAATGTCAAAATCAGGAAAATCTCCACAATATCGTCTATAGAGACAGTGTCATACGTTGTCATACAGTGTAGCTTTCTCATTGTCAGCCGCATTTTGCTTATCAACTTTCTCAACTACTCTTCCATTCCTTGATAATTTGTTGCTTTCTTTTCATCTGTAGCGTTTTTCTTTACCACTTCCTCAACATATTTAGCAGTTTCCTCATTCACTGCAGTATTCTTATCCAATTGCTTATACAGAGCCCCCACAGCTCTGTTTTTTCAACCATTTTCTGCTCGTCAAGAACTCCGTTGCAATTCCTTAACTGAGACTTATTATAAATTTCAGCATTTTTTTCATCTACAGTGTATTTCTAGAAGAATAATCATTAGGAATTAGAAGAATAATCATTAGGAAAGTTTGTTTAAAGTTAACACACTGCAAATCTTACTAAGAGAAAAAAATTCTGGAATAATTACCGTCCTGTAAGTTAATGAAATTCCTGGTTTAAAAAAACAAACATATTTTTGATTACTAAAGCCTAAATATATGATATTTAAACCATTCATTTGGTAACTTTCCCATTCATATGTTCCGGTTAATGGTTAACCGGAAATTCAGGTTTCTAAAATAATAGTTCTAAATACTAGAAATTTAGTGAAAAATACGAATCTGAAAATTAAATTTAACTAATTTAATGCTTTTTATGCCATTTTCTAAAGTATCACGATTAAATTACTAAATTATACCACATTTACCAAATTTTAAAATCATATAACCTTACTTTAATGTTATTTTTACAGAAGTCATTACAAAAGCTTTTCGGAATAAAGTTACGGAATTTTTGTTGAGTTACGGAGTTTTGTTTTGAGAGCTAGAAAAGGGGTAAATTTGCCATATTGTGATAGTTTATACCATGCATTTATTCAGTGTGGGGATGTAATGATACATCATATTATTGTTAATTTTCTTGACATAATTGCATAACTTTTACTATATTATAACTAAATTTATTTATTATCAAATTCAAAACATTTTGATGATATTTTTAAGTTGAAAAGCTTATTTATATTTTTATTCAGTTTTTTTAGTATAGATTTTAGTCCACATTTCATGAATAAATAAAATTTTGTCTTTTCGGAAGTTTTTCTATACTTTTCTGTAAGAAAGAATTAAGCTAACAAAACTAAAAAATAAAAAGTTTATTTTCAGAAAGTGCGCGTGCTTGAATTTTAGATTAAAAAAAAAGAACCTTTAAAACTAATAAATAATTATAGTTTAGAGATAATCAAAGAGTGATGTTGTTTAGAAAACTATAAATAATAAAAGAATTATCGTGCATGAATTGATGTAAAAAATAAGAAAAAAAAAGAAAAAGTAACACGTTAATATAGATTGTATAATATGAACGAAACTGAAGATAGACATAGTTAGTGTCATTGAAACTACGATAAGTATGACTCACCAATTAAACTGAATTTCTAATCGTAAACTGAATTTTAAAATTAGGATTGTACAACCTATTTAGTATTCCCTGAATCGTTTATAATTATAATTGTATTTAATATTTTTTTAATTATTAATATATTTGAAACATTATATCAATAGTCATATGTAATAAGTGTTTTTATCCGTTTTAATTTGAAATATTCTTATATCCGTAATTTTAACAGTTCCTCAAAAAGTTATGAGAAATGATATATTATCTTTTATTTTATAACGTTTAACTTTATAGTTTTATATTCAGCAAATATTTTAATACACGCACTTGTAAAGAGTTTTTTTTTTTTTCTTGAATACAAATTTTGCTGTTTTAATTGAATTCTGCATTGTACTTATAGTTTTATGAATTTCACAACTTTATCAAATGAAACAAAAGGTTTTAAGAGAAAAATATTATTAAAGTAGTTTTTCTGTTTTTATTTTTTAATAAGGAAAATTTTAAAACAATTCGATATCAGGGCTTATAGGTTAAATCGAATTTGGTAAAAGTTAGTTATTATTACATCAATATCTAAGATTAATACACCAATATCTAAGATTAATACATCAATATCTAAGATTAATACATCAATATCTAAGATTAATACATCAATATCTAAGATTAATACATCAATATCTAAGATTAATACATCAATATCTAAGATTAATACATCAATATCTAAGATTAATACATCAATATCTAAGATTAATACATCAATATCTAAGATTAATACATCAATATCTAAGATTAATACATCACTATCTAAAGTGACTTATGTTGATGGTCAATGTTGATTTTTGTAGAAATATACACTTATAAAGTATAAGTAGTTTATACTAATTTACTTAAATAAAAATAAACGATAAATGTATCAAAATTGTTTAAAACAATGCTCATAAAAAATAACTATTACTTGGAGTATTTAAATTTTTTCTTGAATTTGAGTTAAAATTTTAAGCAACCATGTATCAATTTTCTCTACTTAAAATTATCAAATACTCATAACTACAGCTTTTTTTCGAATATATCTCAAAAGTTTAGACATTTTATTTCAGAATGAATTCTTAACTCCAGAAACTCAACCAATTTTCTCAAGAGTTTAAGAAGAAATGGTTATTCTTTAATTGTTGAAATGAGAATTTGTTCCAACGCGCATTGTTAATTTGAGAGCAATTGTATTAGCATTGTTGTAATACCGAAATATGATTCAAATAAATTATAGAGAATATAGTTCATTTTTTTTTCATTTGTTTAAAAGAAAATATGAATTAGGTTTTCATCATCTATTCTGGGTATTAGTTTTGTTAATGTGAAAAAAACATTGCAATTATATAATATGTTATATTGTTGTCATAACTCCAAAAGTTAAATTGGATCACATGAAATATGCATTTATTTGAAATTCAATTACTTCTCGCCCATTGAAATATAAATTATGGTATTACTTAAAATTTTATTACATGTACTAGCACGTGTCTTTTTGCATTTCATTAAAAATTCATTGGTTTTTGACACACAGAATTAGAATAGTTATTTTATTTTTGATGAATCATTTTACACTAAAAAAAGGAGGGTTAAACTAACACAATATCATAAAATTTACCGTGTTTTTAGCTCTTTGGGAATAATAAAGAACATGGAAATTTTTACCAAAGCGATGTCGGTAAAATTAACAATAAAATATGGTTTCATAATTTATGATCAAATTGGTAAATGAGGTAAAATTTAGCAATTCTATAATGACAAAATGCCATTAATGGAATACTAACAATTTATTCAGTTAAATTTCTTCCCCAGTTTCATATTTCCTTCTAATGTGTGGTAAAAAGAACCATAATTTCGTACGCCTGAATTTCAGGTAAAACTTTTATCATATGAACAGGAAATTTATTAAATGAATTTTTTATATAAAGGGTATTTTGGTTTGTATTACTAGAATTACGGTAGCCTTTTATAATCAGAAATGTCTTTCCCATAGAGTAAGATAATTTTACAAGAATTTTTCTTTCTCCGGTGCAATTTTTTTTTAATTATAACTCATTAATAAAATATTTCCAAGAAACTGAAGACTTTACTTGATTAAAAACTTCATTCGCTTCAAAAGTATACAAATAGGAACTAATACTTTACATGTTTCAGGCGCTCAAATATACGTGCCCATTTTCTTGCCTGGCGTGAATGGTAAGAAGTAAAAGTGATTTGAAACAAAAGCGTAAAATTGAGAACCAAAAATTGAAAAATTAAAATGAAAAATAGAACTAGAAAACTGCAGTGACTGTGAGGGGCAAATCAGAAGTCTAGAGTTAAACACATTTCCACGAGCTATGGAGAGATCGTGAGGAACAGATGTCATTAACGGAGAAATCAGCATATATGAGAATAGAATAAGATTCCAGGGCTTTAATATGAGCTGATGTGGCCGGGATGGAATAATGTTGGCATTGCCGAAATTGATTTTATGCCCAAAATTCGAAAAATGTCTAGCAATTGAGGATTTCTCGCACTCTTCTTGATAGCGGACTTACCCATCGTGTTCCCTAAGTCTAGATTCTTAAATCTAGTTCATCCGATGCAGCCAAGCTTGGTTTTGCAAAGAAAGGGGTTAATCTCCCAGAGATTATCAAAACTAATAGGATTTTTAAGATATTTAAATTTAGTTCTGTTATCAGTTTTAAAATTGACATTAAAACCCAAGTAGGAAATGATGACAAGATAATAAGTTATTAAAAATCACTGTTTTGGTTTTAAAGAAATAAATTTATAAAGTAACGAAGTACAATTAAAAGTACGTACATTTTAATTTTATCCTCGCTGAAAGTATCGAAAGTGAAAGTATCTCCATGCATGAAGTATCAAGCCGAAAGTCCGTTTATTTTGAGCTCAAAGTGTGTTATGTTGTTGCCGCATATAGTAATTTATTTAAAACTATTGTTACAACTACTCATTTTTGGGCAATAAGGATATTCAATGAAATATAGGTCGCTACTCAAAAACCATTCATTTATAAAAGTTTTTAGTGGTTAATTCTTTATAATGAGTATTATTATTACCACTTTCGGTAAAAATAACTGATTTCTTTTTACACAAAATGTTTCTGCTAGATTATAATAAATTCGCCATTATCTCAATAAAATCCTCAAGATATCTACAGATATGTTTAATTTATCATTCAGTTGCGAGATTTTGAGGGCGTTGCTAATTTATTAATTATATAAATAGTTCATTATGTCTACTTTAATATTTTTAGAATAAATATTTGGGGCGAAACTGAAAGACAAAATAAGGGAACTGAATGCCATCCCTAAAATAAGCAGCTGTTTTTCTAAGTTAATTTAGCGGGTTGTGACACTCTGTCAATCTTTCATAATAATTTTTTTCTTTTACTGATTAGATTTTAATGATAAATAAAGATTGATTGTGAAAATATATTAAAAAAAAAAAAAAAAAAAAAACAGGGGAAAAAATCATTTTAGACAATGTAGATTCAATTAAATATTTATCTGATTTTTGCAATTCTTCAGTGCACTTTATATCCCTAATTTTTATGCAACTAAGATTCTCATCCTAGTTACAGTTATTCCATATTCCAAATAATAAGTTCATAAGTTTTTCATTTTATTACTTAATACGTAAATCTCTCCTGTAACAATGAGTTGATGGACAGAAGGATGAAGGAAGTATTTTTCGAAGCTTTTTCGCCGAAAAAGAATTAAAAAAACCTCAATTAAGTACCTTATACTTACTATAATTTTAAACTGTCAACGTCATCTTGTCACGAAGAATTAACTGGTCATTAGAACGAGAAAACAACTAAAATAATTACAGTTGAAAATCTGTTAAAAACATTTTAAAAGTTAAAAACATTTTTGTTTTAAATTATCATTTTGATTATAAAATGTAATATATAACGCTAAATAAAAAAGATTTTGAGCCCATATAATGCAGCGTGGGAGTAATTCTTCACACATTAAATATAGGACCAAAAATTTTTTCAATTTTCCAAAGCCATTTTCTTCATATTGATGTCTTACACCATTTTCAGAATTATCACAGAGGGCGTTGACTAAATATTGGCTAAATAGGACCCAAATAACTGTCGAAAGGTATGAGAAAAGAGTTCGAAAACAAGCATCATTTCACGTAACGGAGCCGTGGTTGCTCAAAAAGTAGAGTGCTTACCTCCCAATGAGATGACAAAGGTTCGAACCCCAGCTGCGGTTGATCGATACGAATTCCACACTTACTAACCACAGTGCTGACATAAAATATCCTCTGCTGTCGATGAATGAAGGTATAGAAATTCCTTGGCGTCATGCTAACATCGGAAGGTTTTCGTAGTTTTACTCTCCATGTAACGCAAAAAAGAATGGCCGAAAAGACAAAAGCCTGCCAGATCAAAGACAAAATCTTGAAGACAAACCAAGTTATCCCAAGTCAAGTTAGAAGAGAAAATCTTTGTTGTTCAGACAACGACGGAAGAATAAGTTCGAGTTGCCTTCAAATATTTCGTAAGTAAATTGGGTAACTAAAAGAATCCTGGCTAAAAAGATTCTAAAGCCAGAATTTTCCAAAGCCATTTTCTTCATATTGATGTCTTACACCATTTTCAGAATTATCATAGAGGGCGTTGACTAAATATTGGCTAAATAGGACCCAAATAACTGTCGAAAGGTATGAGAAAAAAGTTCGAAAACAAGCATCATTTCACGTGACGGAGCCGTGGTTGCTCAAAAAGTAGAGTGCTTACCTCCCAATGAGATGACACAGGTTCAAACCCCTGCTGTCGGATGATCCTCTGCTGTCGATGAATCAAGGTATAGAAATTCCTTGGCGTCATGCTAACAGCGGAAAGTTTTCGTAGTTTTACTCTCCATGTAACGAAAAAAGAATGGCCGAAAAGACAAAAGCCTGCCAGATCAAAGACAAAATATTGAAGCCAAACCAAGTTATCCCAAGTCAAGTTAGAAGAGAAAACCTTTGTTGTTCAGACAACGACGGAAGAATAAGTTCGGGTTGCCTTCAAATATTTCGTAAGTAAATTGGGTAACTAAAAGAATCCTGGCTAAAAAGAAATTGTAATGAAATTGCTGGACTAATTTAAAACTTTGGGTTGTTCCATGAGCGTCAAAACGCATTTCGGTCACTCACACGGGGACCTTTCCCCCCAAAATTTAGGTGCATGCAGCGAAGAGCAAGGTGAAACGTTCCAATCAAGATACTAAAAGGCCAGGATAGCCTGGTCGGTAGGGCGCTGGGCCCATGTCCAAGAGGTCGTGGGTTCGATCCTCGCCGGCGGAAGACTCCCCGTGTAGTAAAATGGTGACTGATGCACGTTAAATCTGTCGAGTTTCAAAGTCCTCCATGTTCCCATAACAAATCAATACCTCTGGGGGTTCTGATCCAGGAGTTTCCTTGTCTTCTGGATTGGTTCAAAATTACAAGGCTACGGAGTTGAACATTAGTAGTCGTAATCCCATGAAATTGGGTCAGCAGTTGAACGACGGTTATAAAATAAAATCAAGATACCAAGCATATGGAGCGTAAATATCATGAAGGGACAGGAACATGCTCCCTGACAACTGTTATTTGTTTACTCGAAATAAGCCTGAGATTAAGCATAAAAGAAGTGCGTCAAATATAAGTTTCAGAGGAAAACGAGTATGTTCTTAAACAGAAACTTTTTTTTTTGTTTTATTTTGTTTCAAACTTTCATGCACATAAACATCATTTGCTATTCTTGGTCAATCATCAATTTTAAGCAAAGTTTACTTAATAAAAATAATTCAAATGATATGTTGATGATTTTCTTCTATAAACTGCACCGTAATTTGATGTAAAAAGTTTAAACTCAAGGATCTTATTGTTTTTTTTCTCAACCAGAGGTGACTTGTGCGATCTGGCAACAGTATTTTTAATTCATTTTAACTTAAAAAAAATTAACAAATCTCTCAAAAATCAATTTACCTTAACAAGATTTAATTTTACATTTATCAAAATGAATAAAGATGGCAGTTACTAGATAGTACATGCAAAATTGTTGGAGAGGATTCTTTTCCAAACAGGATTTTAAAGTAAAAAATCAAAATCGATTTTACAAAAAAAACTTGACGTGATGGAAGAAAATGAAAGCCATTTTCGAAATCAGCACATCAGATAACACATAAATCAACAAAAACTTCTCTTGTGTTTTTCAAAAACTTCATTTCTCAGGCTTGTGTTTTTAAAGGAGAATTCTAAATAGTCTTACTTAAAGCTTGATAAAAATAACAAATTCACTCCTAGACATTAGCTTTTAGTTTAAAACATTGTGAAAAATAGACATAATCTAGATACAAAAATTATTACGTTGAAACGTTTATTTTAAAAAGAATTTTATAATAAACTTTTTTTTTGTAATATGTGCTAGCGTAAAGAAATTTTCTCACAAACAGTGTTCTTTTGAAAATTCAATTAAAATTCAAGAAAATTCTGAATTGAAAAAAAATTCTGACCACAGAAAAAAATTTATAATCCAATCATTAATTTATGAAAATAAATTTTACCTGTCTCAATAATATTATTCATTCAAATAAATAAGGATTAAAGTACTCAAGTCAAAATAAAAATATTTTAATTTCGTTTTCAAGATTTATTCAATTCGGTTTCAATTCCGTCAGTCAGCTGGAAAGAAAACAGAATGAAACTGTAACTTTATTTCTGAAAATAGGACATCAAAGTTCTAAAGGGATTTCGAAAGCTAATGAACTAAACTTCAAATGTGTCTAAGACAATAATGGTAATTTCCGGCAAACTTGCGATTTGCATCCAGTCGCGTGTCTTAAACAATTTTTTAAGTTGGATTGGTGTAAAAATTATTTGAAACAATGTAAATGTATTGCATTGTCAAAACATGATTGACACTCTGGAAAACAATTGGGTACATATTGAGTACAAGGTAATTGTCATGTAAAGAAACAGTTTAAAATTACGATTGTTCATTTAATGACTGTAATTTATTATTCTGTATACACAAATATATCATTGCTATAGATCGGTGTATAGTCTAATGTATTCGAAATGTAGTTGTGAAATATTTTTCTTTTGAACGAGCATAACAAAACTTTTGCGATTACTGAAAAACAGTTTAAATCATTGTGTAATTTGAAAAGTACTCAGAATTTGGAGCTCAAATATGAGAATAAGTAAATTGTCATTTAAAAGTTACAACAAATAGAGAAAAATTCCGGTAAAGTTAAGGTATTGCATGGTAATAACATTTTTGAACGAAAGAAAAATACAATTAAGGTTAGTAAAATCATAATATACTGTATTTCAATAATTTATTTAGTTATATTTCCTTTCATATTTCTCGTCCACGATGATTTCTCATTCTCGTCCACGATGGGTTTTGAGATACCCAAAATGTGTTCATAGTAAAAGCAAAACAGACATTTGTTGTAATATAATTTATAGGAATGCAAATTGGGTTACACCTTACCTAACACTCTTTCAACCCATATTGTTTTCTTATGCAAATTAGTTTTTTTTTCCTGAAATGGGTACACAGTGATATTTAAAACAGGTGTAGGCCATAACCCAATTTAAGAATAAACCCAAATTGGTAACTTGATACCTATCTACTAGTCTTTCATACCAAATTAAATAATATTTTTTAACCAATTTAAGGTTTTTATATTTTTCTGTGTAAAGAGGTGAATAAAAGTTTTTTTTTTTTTAATTAAAGTTCTTATTACCACACATTTAGTAAATAATTCATAACTTAAGAGTAAATTTAACCAAATAAATGGCTTTTACGCCACGCTCGAAAAGGTTTCATGAAAAAAATTGCCAAGCTTTTCCATGTTTACCAAAATTTTATCCCTTGTCATAAAAACCTATCTATTGTAAAATTTAACTAAAACATTACTAAAGCGCTTCGATAAAAATTACTTAGCTTTTTGATGTTTCATAGAGTGAGTCAGAAATACAGAAATTTTTTTCATATTCTGGTAATTTTGACGATACTTTATTCCGCATGGAGTAAAAATATACTTGTTTCTTTGCCATTTGATGGCATCCTCTTATGATCCTACAAAAATCACATTACCATTATAAATAAACAGTTGTAATTTGTAGTCTAATACGGATAAAACGTGATTTTAAAAAGTCATTTTTTTAAAAAATAAACTTCATGAATATTGACTTTTTAGCTCCGAAATTATTGCTCTACTTACCGACTAAATCTTGCAAACCAACATATCTACTTGTATACACCATTACGCAGCACAAGTTTAATACAGATGTGCATGCAATAATCAACAAAATGTTTTTATATTACTCCCGAACTCAATATACTTCCCATCATTCATAATTGAAAAGTACAAAATAAGTTTGATTATGTTCCATTGTAACTAGGCCGTTTGAATTTCAGCCATTAAATCTTTTGACATACAGTATGATTATGAGTATGTTCTTTCTCAAAATGATTTTTATCTATTTTATGATAGATGCCATGGTCAAGACAGCTTACAGGGTTGACTGTGCTCATTTATACCTGAATATATCATTTATATACCATAATATACCATTATAGTATACCAGAAAATACCGTTTATATCAAAATAGTTATTTTTGAGCCATTGTTCACACAGTGCGAAAGTTATTTTGGAAAACTAAAGTTTCTAAACAGAACCTTCCTTTAACTTCATTTTAACAACATACCTTCAATTACACTTAAAACTACTTGTCACAAATATTTCAAAAGACATAAACATGTTTAACATACATATTCGATAATATAGTTCGTGGTTACAAATATGTTTGGTAATTTACTTGATGGTTAAAACTGTGGTTGGTTATGTACTTGGTGGTTTCAAACTTGTTTGATAATTAACTTGGTGAAAACTTCATAAGCATTATTAAGTTTCTCATCAACCTGAACAGAATTTATAACATTTTCATAAATAATTTTTTATTATTATGTTGCTCTGGCTCAATGATATATTTATCATTCTTCTTACTCTATTTCCAACGTTTGTTTCGTAAATTTTTTATCACATTTACTAAACACAACAATCACTTATTAAATAACAATAAAATACATCCTGAAACGATTCAGATAATTTTATATTGAGTCGCTTATACCTACTTGAAAATGATTTTAAGACTGTCCATCATAAAAAAGCCCAACACTTTAAAGAATATCCAATAAAACTATTGATTCACTAACGTATTTCAAACAATTTATTTTTTGTTCCAAACATATATTAATAAGCACTATTAAATCTTTATCTATTCTAGCTACAATGAATCAGTTTCCTTTACAGCCAAAAATATTTCCTTTTATCTCTTCAGTAAAATAACTTTCTTAGCAAATAAATTTATCGAATTTGTTAAAGATAAAGTGGACTTGTTTAAAACTATGGAGAATCTCAAAAGGCACTCTGAAAAGTGGCGTAATAAGCAAAGATACTGCTCCTTATCCAGCTGAGTTTTTGAACCATTTCAAATACTTATAAGGATAAGCTGATATTGCATATAAGAATGAATGAGCTATTCAATATGATCGCTTTTATCTGCTTGGGGAACAGTAATTTTCAAGGCATTTCCGGGGAGATTCTTTTTTTCTTCTAAGTTCTGCCTAAAGGAGTATACAAGCCGAAAACATTTCATCGAACGGAAAGGAAAAGAAATCGTTTTCTGGATGATACTCGATAGCCACAGCCACTCCACACTCGACCAGTTGCCAGATACCAGTAACGGAAATTACCACTTCAAGTACAATCGTGCAGTTACAGTGAAAGCTACTGCATTTCGACCACAAAAAGATGTCTGTAGCATTGGATCTACAGCTGCTGGCTTAAAGAGAAAATGGAAATATATATAAAAAAAGAAAATTGGATGGAAATGGAAACAGATGATTCGCTGATCAGGAAATGTTGATAGATAATTTTATTTGCCGCACCTTTCAGAGAATTATACTTTTGCGACCAACTTGTTTTATTACTTCTAATGTCTTATCATGAATAAAACTGCTATTTATCTGTTAGTTATAGTTTTGAAAAGTGCAAACAAAATATAGAATGTCTAAAAAATTCTGTATGAAGAATAGAATTTTTATTTTTGACGAACAGAACAATTTTTAGATAAAGATTGTGACACAAATTAGTCCTAATTGGATATCAGTGAAATTAAATTGGAAACAGTAATCATCCGAGTGCCCCCTGATTGTTGCATCTTTACTGTCTGCGGCTCATTATAAGAAAAAAACATGATAATATAAATTACACAAAGCTGGACTTTAATAACTTTATTAATCGTTTATACATTAACTGTGTTGAATTGAATAGTGTAGTTTAATATAATTATCTCATTTATTTTGACTCATGTCTTAATTTATTTATTTTAAAAACTCAGTAAAATTTCTGTTTAAAAACATAATATTTGTGCAATTTTTCAACTGAAAATTTTTGCACTTTAAATTTAATGGACTATACTCTTAAACTACATCGTATTCTTTCAAAAGTGACATTTTTACTGTTAGCAAAGAAATTTTGTAACCATTGATACAGATTGTACATGCTGGGAAAAGATTTTTTTCAGTTTTGAATGTGAAAAACTTTGATTTCAATGCTAAAATAAATAGGTATATTTATTGAAACACATGCTAATCGGCTTGAATGGTTGTCAAGGACTTGAACTCATACTCGGAAGGTCTCGGATCCCACTTCGGGACGTTTGAAATTAACGACGTGAAAAAAATAAATATTTCACTACGATTCTTTCAATCGTGATGGTTTTCGATAATCAAAAAATCGCGAAAAATCACGCACAAAAGGAGTAATTAAGAACAACAAAAATTTTAAAGTCTGTTTCACTGTGAAAACCAGAGGGTATACAACTACATACATGACGTTTCCTGACTTACGAAAAATATTTGATGCGTGCAGATATATTCTGCAGTATTTTGTTACAGGAAATATCTGTAGAATTCTGTCTTTTCTGTAGAATACGGATAGTCTTAAATTACTTTGCTGCCAGAAATTGTTCGGAATATAACATAATTTCTTTTACACTGTAGTGAAAATTGTAATATTTAAAAAGTCATATTTTCATACAAAAAAATAATATCAACCAACTGATTTTTCTTACAGTATATCAGTTCCAATCCTATGTAACTAAATTAATTATAAAATAATCTTTTAATAAATTCAAACTCACTTAGGTCAATGGAAGTAATAACAAAATAGATTTTCATCTAAAATAATGCATTTATTTTACTTAATTTTACGAATATTTCAGAAAAAAAATGCAACTTTATATTATTTATCGTTCAAAATATTTTCGTATTGAAAATCATACGAGAAGTTGACAAAAGATTCACTCTTCTACTGCAGAAATCTTTTTCTAGCTTCAATTTTGACGCATCAAATAAGTTTATAAATTTTTAAAATGGTGATTTGACGTATTTTGAATTTATATCAATATCTAAAGTTGAGATGTGAGACATGTAAAAGATATTTTTAAAAATATTTATAGCTCTTTCAATAGGAAAGTTAAATTAAATGTTATTATCACTGTATATTAAAAAATGGAAAATGCTGACGCAGCTGTTATTTTGGGTATTCTACATAACATTAAATTTCGTTTTTTTGCAAAAAAAAACTATAAATTTGTAATTATGAAATGAATGTGTGTAGAAAAACAACGCATAGTTACATACGCACTGTTTACTATTACTCTTGAACACAGTTGAAAATTGTGATTACTTCCAAATATGGTGAGCAATCAAACCCAAAACAACACCCATTTTGCCAATGGGTAAAAGGTGTGTAGAAAATTGTACAAAATATTCAAAGAGATAAAGAAATTTAAAATTCAGTTATTATTTCGAGAATTATAAATTCTTCAAAGGTAACTGAAACTAGGCCTTTTAAAAGATTCATTTTCGATAAACTTAGCACGAGTTTATTTTAAAAATTAAAATTTTTTTTAAAATTATTTCCATTTTAAGTGCTTTTCTTACGAGATTTTTTAACTTTATTTGCTTTAAATAAAGATTGTTCACCCACTGTTGTTAAAAAAATTATCGCTCTTAATATTTGCATTTTTCAAACATGCACTTGAGTTGGTGTCAATACTAACAACAACAAAAAAAAGCAATGAATGTCAATAAATAAATAAGAAAAATTCTAGAAACGGATAAGATATTGCCAGATATACTCATGACATTGTTATAGGAAGTTTTTAAAAATGAAAACTATCAAAAGAGATAAAAGCTGTTTTCAAATATAAGGTAAATTTCAATATAAGGTTATTGTTTACCACTGAGTAAACGATAAGGTTATCGTTATTGTTAACTACTAATCACTGAATCGTCACTTCATTGATGAATCAATATTTCGAGCTTCATACCGATGCTAGTAAAATTTTGAGTAGGATATTCGGAATTCTATATTCATTACTTTCATTAACCTCTTAATATTTTATCATTTATCTTACAATGGCCTCATAATCAATCATATTGTAGTGAGGTAATATGTATTTATTGGCATTCATGTTAACATTACTCTTAATAGTAAAGTAAATAATGAAATACAGTAAAATGTAGTAAACATTAAAGACTAAAATATTGAGTTAAATAAATCATGAAGAGTCAAGACCTAAGAAATAGAGCGTTTTCCTTGCTATGAGGTGAACCGGGTTCGAATCACAGCGATTTCTGGTCGATACGAATTCCGCAGCCGGCTCGCACCAAACACAGTGCTGACGTAAGTTATCTTCAGCGGTAGACATATCATGGGTTAGAGTCCTCTTGAAGTCAAGCTTACCATGTTAAATTTTTAAAATTTCCCTCTTTATTTAACGCAAATGCTGGTTAGTTTTATTAAAAAAGTCCTCCAACTTTGCAAACTTTTCCCAATACCTAACTTAGGAGTTCCCTTGTCTTCTGGATTGGGTTAATATTTACAAATCTACGGAGTTGAAGACTAGTAGTCAAAAACCCAAAATTGTAGCATCATGCTCAACCCATCAGCTGAAATATGATGGTTATAAAATAATTAGTTAATAAGTGAATTTTACTCAATGTTTTTGAGAGGATAAGTTACACGAATTATAAAATTAAGCTCGTTTGATTGCATAGGCAGTGAATTCCTTAAAAATTTGTTTTGCTAAAAATTTTTCCTGGATATAGGGTATGAGATAGATTTAAACGACATTTCGCTGCTCCTTGCAACTGTATAGCATAAGTGATATCATTGCAAAAATGCAATGAGATTGCAGAACACTTTAAAACCCTTATTTTAAAAACTCTGCAATCGTATGAAAAAACTAACGAAACAGTTTCAAAAACAGGCTTTAAGAAATTTACAGTGTTTAAAGTATTTATTGTCTGTTCTATCTCCCTCAAATAGGTATGTTTTATTACAAGACATACATAAAAAAGAGGATAACTCTGCACCTGGAGTGTCAGCAAATGAAATAGAGATATAATTATTGCAAACGATGACCGAAGACTTAATTGGTAAATTTTATTCTTATATAAATTATCATTAGGTCTGAAACCATGTTTGAAATTACACTGTATAATCTCTAGATGTCTATATATTGCATGTACCAATCGGAAAACTTTTTCATTCGTTTTCAAATGAATATTCACTTCAAAAGGATATTTATCTTTTCTGATAAAGTAGTGTGTCATGGTTGGGAATCAAAAAAAGCTGTTATGTTAAATGCAGTTTATGACAATGCTAAAAATGATGTAAAATTAATGCATGATTTTAAATGGTTATTAAATGTTTATGGAGAGAAAAAGAACATTGCGCTTCGAGGTGCACAAATTAAAATCCAATTTCATCGGGCTTGAGTAAAAATTTCCGTAAAAAAAGGAAATAAATAAAGAAATATATATATATATATATATATATATATATATATATATATATATATATATATATATATATATATATATATATATATATATATATATATATATATATATATATATATATATATATATCCTCCATAAAGTTATTAAAATCCTCATATAGCGCAGTCTGAAAAATGGTTAAATTGATATTTATTTAATTGTTATTTTACAGCACTAAAACAAAACAGTCTAATAATTATTAATAAGGTGGTATTCAAACTGTTAACTGTTAAAAAAAAACGTTTATTAACTGCTTTCTCACCAACAAGACTCATATAATGAAGTCACTTAGTTTCTTGCAAAAGGACACATATTATGACCGAGATGGTTAATCTGTGAATCTAATGACTGACAGAACGGGGCTTCGAGTCCCAGTTTTCGATTTCCAGACCTTCCCCCAACCACAATATTCCCCCCATTCCCTTCTGCACATATTGTTCTTAGAATTTCTAGAGTCCTACACTTCCAATTTGTAACCGTGGGCTGTCAAAATACCATAATCTCATTCTTGTATAGATGACAGCACTATAAAGCTGCTAACCATTCTCCAATGGCTTGTTAATTTTTTTACGGCTTTGAAACCATGCTAGTTAAAAATGGTTAAAAAAAGGTATAGTTTTGTATTCATGGTTCATTATCCATACTTGCTGTAAACGAGTTCAAAACTGAAAAGGTAAAAAATATTCTTTATCATAAACTGGATGGATAGACTGCCGCTGGTTATTATACCATTTTTTTAAAATGACAATTCTAACAGTGCATTTAACATTCACCCCTCCGATATGAAGTTATAGGAATAGCAATAATAATTTCGAATTTCTCTGTAAAATAGGAAACATATTTAAATGCGAGGGCCTTTATAATTCTTTCATGAACTCACTCTAAACTTCAACGCATAGAAAAATTACTTTATAAATAAATCACAAAAGAACTAACTGTGCATTTCTTCACATTTTGTTTCTGTTTCTGAACTAAGTAAATGAATTCAATATATAAAGAAAATTTATCTCATTTGAGTATATGACCTAACAATGGGAGACAAAAATAAAGCACTAAGTAAATATACACTCATTGTAGTGGGTGAAAAAATATTAAAAAAATTGTCTTGAGAGTAAAGAAATTGGAGTAAAAGTAGTGATAGAGATTGTTTACTCGAGGAGGAGATTAAGAACTTCTTTGCACAGAAGTAAATTGAGTGTGGCTTTGTAAGCTCAGAAATTCTATCCGAGAAACAAAAACATATTTCTTTTGTAAACACAACTAATACTGGTAGAGCAAGACTATCTCCAAAATCCCATTCTTGTTAAGAAAAGGATGAATAAGAGCTCAAGAGCATTTTATTCTTTTTTTTTTCTGCCTGAAATGGTAAAAATATCTTATTGCCTTTGATTTTTACAGAAAAATCTGTCACACATATCTCTGTTCTCACAATCACTTTCAAAACATAATTCATGTATTATTTGTTCGAATAAGTTATTAAATTGATTGAATCCTTAGAAAGAGTATTTTGTCTTGAAGTTCATGTTTTTGTTAATAAAACAAGATAAATAAGAGATCAAAAACATTTTATCCTTTTTTTATGTTGAAACGGTAAAAATGTATTTTTGCCTACCATTTTTACTCAGACATAATTTATGCATTTCTATTTTCAATCATTTCATAAAAGATAATCCATGTATTATTTATTCGAGTGATTTATTAAAATGATTGAATAGTTGGAAAATATGCTTTAGTGTTAAACGTATACCACTTAGATGGGAATAGAATAATTATATCATAAAAAAGATTATCAAACGTTGCAAAAAAATCTCAAGACAAAGTTGTACTACTACTAAATACTAAATTCTTGTAATTAGAAAAACTATCTCAAACAATACATACTTAAAATAACTTCATTCTGTTTGATAGATTTAATTGAATTTATTTAATTAAATTTTCCCTGTAAATCAGACCGTGTTTAATTTTTTGTTTTTTGATGTCGCCAAAGCAAGACATATACGTAGCAATTGAATATAAGTCGAGGTAATGATATTTTTTTCTGAGAAAGGACGCATTTTTGGCACATGTTAAAGGTAAGTTCGGAAATTATGTAATACTTTCTGATGATTTTTAGAGTGTTTGTGTTTATAATTTTATTTCTACAAATGTCACGTGTTTTACACATTCTGTAAACTTATTCGGCTTTTAAGGGGATATTGAGAAATGAACATTCAGCGCATATATTTTGCCTATTTAAAAATTACTGAGATGAGACATTCCACTTGTATGCATATTGTTTAAATTACTGTATAGAAAAAAGTGCAGGATTCTATTTTTCCATTTTTTTGTAAAAACATCTTCAAGCTTCAGACAAGTGAGAAAATACAGCCAATGAAAAATCTGAATGTCGCTGGACACTTGAAAATAATCACTGCGGTTAGAAATTATTCTAAAAGTGATTAAGACTCCTTCTCTATTAATTGAAACATTTTCTATTTCCACAAATAATTGTATTTCATGATCTTATTTAGTTTTACTCAGTCAAAAGTACCTGGGTATAAAAAACGATTCTATAAGTGTTAATTTCAAAGAACACTACAATCAAATCAGTCACACTCTATCAACAGCCTAATGAGAACGCTGGCAACTAGTGACTGGTTAACAACTTCGTTCATTTTATTAAATTAGGAATCTTAGTGGGCAAAAAAATGTAAGATATGAAAATAAAGTCAATTACA
Source organism: Parasteatoda lunata (assembly GCA_949128135.1). NCBI lineage: Eukaryota > Metazoa > Arthropoda > Arachnida > Araneae > Theridiidae > Parasteatoda > Parasteatoda lunata. The sequence continues at coordinate 50,907,492 of OX421976.1, forward strand.
AAGTCACAGACCACCTATTTTGTTACATGAAAAGTAACGAATTTTATACATAAAACAGGTAAGTATCTATGTCTTGGGATTGTTTTACAGAAAAAAAATGGCTTTAGTGTCTAAATGTGTCAAATAAATTTTGTACTGTTTGTACATTCAATTTTATTGTTATTTTGCAGCTTTTAATCGTACAAAATTATATGTTTATTTGTCATCTGATATACTTGTTAATATGTTTCATCGTGCTACAATAATCGAAAGAGTGTGCAAATAAATTTAAAAAAAAAATTGTTACCCTGAAAACTTTATTGTGTGTATGAGATACGGATAAGCTGCTAATCATTAAAAAGCAATATTTACGACTTGTAAATTTCCAATTATTTATATTTCATGACGTTCTATTGTATTTATGATTTCATTAATTTTGAATAGTTAAAAGTTTCAGAATGTAAAAGACGATTTGATTCAAAATCTATCAACCTTACTGGTTCACATTAACTTCCGAAAAACTTCAGTAAAAAACTCTAATTATTTTTACTAAAAAAACACTTAAAATATTTTAAAAAATTATTTTTTATTAATTTGGTATTACTTATTGTTATTATAATTTATTTTTTCCCTTTAAACTTTCATTATGAAGTTTTTCTTTCATTAATTATATTTGAATAGTATAAATACATATAAATTACTTTATATATTAATTGAAGTACAATCCTGTAAAAATCAATTTTATTCTAAATTTACTTGTTATAAATCTTGACTTAAAATAATCAGCCAACATGTTCATAAAATTTATTTGTTATGTAGTTATAAAATTGCGGTAAAAAAATTATCTTTTAACAAATTATGTTCATTTTTTTTAGCAACATAAATAACACCCAGACTCATTTCCTTTCCTTCTAGTTATTAAAGCCACTCTTAAACTTTATCTCTAATAGCGATAAGATGAAAAAATAATATCATAGCCGTCTGTGCTGTTATATATTGTAGCTACAGAATAAAAATATTATGAAAGGGAAATATAAATCGAGAAAGCTGTGCTTCCCGCCCTAACAAATTTTATAGCTTTCGTTAAAACTATAAGGATCTCCGATACCTTATTCGATGGGTCATAAACTTTCAGTCCTCATTTTGACTTTTCTCGATAAGATGAAGAGTGTTGGCTACCATTTTTGGCGAATAATTATTTTTTCTGTAGCTTTGTCAGCATAACAAAAAGTGGAAAAATTGCTAAAATAATTAAGATCTACACCATTAAATAATAACATTTTATTTTAAGTTTCATAGTATTGTACAGTAATATTTAAACCAAAAATAGATTATTTTTTAAATGACAGTAAGTTCGTGACTATATCCAAAAAAAAAAAAAAAAAAAAAACAGAAATAGTAAAAAAATCAGAAGTATCAGAAATGGTAAAAAGTAAACAAACGATTATCTTAAATGTTATCAGTAAGGCCCGGATTTTAATGACATTTGTATTTTTTTGCATTTTTGGACATTTTTTGTCCTTTAGAGCATTTTTTTAGATTTATAGGGCATTTTTCTTTAAAATTTGGGGCATATTTTTGCATTTTAAAGCATTTTTTAAATTTTTTGTTAATTTTTTCCAATTTTTATTATTTTTTACCATTTTTCATTTTTACACTGGCTTCCAAACAATGAAGAAAATCTCTAGGATATTAACAGGTGAAGCAACATCTTTTCAAATTGAAGATGAATTGTCAGTAAGTGAGACTGTCTTTTTAAGTACGCACCAATAACATCAGTAGACGTTGAAAGAAGCTTCTTCAGGTATAAAAATTAACTTTCAGACAAGAAACGCTCGTTTACATTTCAAAATATTAAAAAAAAATTAATAATCCAACGTAATTCTGATATTTAGTAATATTATGAGATGGAAGTTGTTATATTCATTAAAGTTTCTATACAAAATGAAAATGTTTTGGAGTCAATATATTTTCCTTTTTTTAGTTGTTATTTTAGGATATAAAACATATTTTTTAAACTTTAATGAGCGTAGAACAAGTATTGCATTGCTTTATATTTTTTGAAATGACTCATAATAATTTTAAAGAGTAAAAAATTGTTTTAGTACAATATTTTTACTTTATTTAAGTCATGTCATAAGGCGTTTTTAGCGCAATTTTCGCATTTTAAGGGCATTTTTGCATTTTTAAGGGCATTTTTTGCACGTTTAAAGGGCATTTTTTGCACTTTTTAAGGGCATTAATTGAGATTTTTTAGGTCATCAAAATCCGAGCTCTAGTTATCAGATAATATGGATTGAAACTAAAAAAATTTAAAACAAAAATTTTTTAAATGTTTGATAGTTTTTTCTTAAAAATGATAACGTTAAATGTTTAACATAATGTTTAACACATCAATTAAGGTCACTTTATTTTTTTTTATTCAAATTGTAAAATCTCACTTCTTGGGATTATCAATTAATTAAATCTCTGCAAAGTCATAATTTTAGTTAAATTGGAATCACAAAATGATGCCTAAAGTCGGCTCATCATTGCAAAATATTTCAATTTCTATCACCAAAAAATGTGTCAACTTGATGATAAAAACTTCATTAGCCACAAAAAATAATAACAGAGAGAAGAAAAAAGTTGCCATGTTTCGAGCTCTCAGAAATAGGTGCCTATTATCTAGATTCACTAAGCTTTTTATTCCCCGCACAGCTTAAAATGCGAGTTGCAGAATATTAATACATAGGAAAAATAGTAGAAATATAACATTAAAGAAGACTTTGATGAAAATAATTTACATGAGTGATATATTGACATTTATCATTTATCATACCCGGATGCCCCCTTGGGGGCGGGGCGGGGTTTAGTAATAAAAATATTGACATTTATCAAAGATAATTAACAATCATCAATTTTTACGGAACTTAATTGATTCTGAGCTTGAAACAAGTAAGCTTAAAATTTGACTCTGATACAAGTAATCAGGAAGGACTTTATTGCGTTTATAAAAAAAATATTATTGCCTTTTAATTAAAAATAAAAAAAAAAAATATTTGAAAATATGAAATTGAATTACTGTTACTGTTTATTATTTTTCATTAAATAATTTAAAAGTTTGTAAAGAAACTAAGTAACATAATTTTCGATGGTTTACAGAATAATGAAAGTTATCTTTAAACCTTTTTCAGATACTGACTTCCATATTTTGAATGGCAGGTGGATATCATTGGAATTTCAAAAATATATCGATAACCCAATGATATTTTTGAAGGATGAGCTGGCTGATGCTTTAAAACGATTCTTCTCGAACTTCTAAATTCTTTCATTTTTATTTTCTGTAGAAATAGATTAACTACATGTGTACTGAATCGAACTAGTTTAATAGAAGTATTTTGAAATTTTTCACGAAAAAATCTCCATGTTATGCAGTTTCTAAAAAGAGTAATCCCGTTAAAAAATGATTTTTTTTTTAATCTGTCAGTTTCGTTTTTCAATTATATAGTTGACTTTTTTAAAAAATAAAATTTAAATAATCTATAGGTATACGATAATAATATTTATATGCGGAAATTTTCTCTATATTGGTAACTGTTCGAAATAAAAACTAAAATTTTACGTAAGTTTCTCTCATCTTAAAACCTCTATGCTACTATGGTTTTAAAATAAACTCTGTTGTTAGCTAATTAATCGTTTCTAAATTTATAAGTTAAGATTTGCATAGTAAATGGAATTAAGAATTAAATGATCCATAAATATGCGGCAATTATAATTTTTGTTTACGAACCTTTGAAACAAAACTAAAAAACCTTGTTAGCTTCTCTCAAATTAAAACCTGTACGTTATTAAAGTTTTAAAAAGAATGCTGTTGCTAACCGATGAATAATTTTAAAAGCCATGATTTTAAATTAGCATTTGTATAGTTAATGTTTTTAAATAACAATAAGACCATCCATAGGTACACCACAATAAAATGTATATGGAGTTTTCAATGAAACTAAAAAAAATAAAAAATAAAGATAATATTTTTAAAAACCACGTTTTTGCAGTGTTGAATAATAATTAAAAAACAAAAACTTAAAAACGAAAACATGAAGCGCATGAAATATATGACAGTAACAGTATGTGTGATGATGAGAATATGTGTATGTATATCTGTAATTGTATCTGAATGCGGATGTGTATGTGGTTGTGCACGTGTATGAGTAAGAAAATGTGTATATGTATGTGTATATGTACTGTTATGTATTTTATGCCCCCCCACGTTTTCGTTTTTCAAATTTTTGTCTTTTACTTATTAATCTCCACTAAAAAAAACGTGGTTTTTAAAAATATTATTTTGATTTTGATTTTTTTTTTCTACTCACTTCCAAAATCTCAATTTTATCACTCACTGTACACAAAATAACACAATAATCGAATCGACAACAAAAGACAATCGCAAAAATATTAATTTCTCTTTAATTTTAATTTCATTCTACTTTGTATGTCTTTTTTCTCTTCATTTTCATGCATTGTCATCCGATTCTGAACTACGTGCAAAATTTGAAGTATGTAGCTAGTCGGAGAGTTAGTTTAAAATCAATTACAAAATTCCACCCAGGCAAGTTGAAGGCAACCACGAAGGCAAGTTGATATAAACGTGGTAAAATTCATGCAAATTTGTTTCTCTCAAATTAATCAGAAAATTTAAAATCAATATTATTTACGAATAGTTGTGAAACATATCAATTCAAAAATTTGAAGGTGTTTGAAAATTCTGAAAACATAATAAACTTTAAAATATTTTCTCGGAAAGTACGAAAAATATTTATTTTTTCATTCCCCTTGTTGGAAGCATTTCATCTTTTCCACTATGTTATAGTTCCTGAGAAAACTGAAAACTACCATTTTGTTTGCCGTAAATTCTGAAATGAAAACATATCAGTGCCCGAAAAGAGAAAATGGAATCCCAAGTAGAAAATAAAATTTCAAGAATAAAGTGCTCGGAAGCCAGAAAAACACGCTTTTGGAAAATAAGTTAGAAATAACTTTACAGTCCACACTATTTTTCTTAGATGATTGTTTTGTCAAAACCTTTATTCAGCTGCCCTGTCCAGATTCTCATGAAAAGGTGATTTTTTCTGACATTTCTCCTGTTTACTGGATTTAAAGTAAGGTTTCTGACGAGATTGAAACAAAGTTACTTTTATACCATTCTATAAAAGAGGTTTATTTATTTTTAGGCGAGGATTGTGTTGGACTCAATTCTTCCTTTCTGTTTTTCGTAAATAAAGAGAGAAAGCAATTAAAAACAAATAAAAATAAATATCACAAAATAAGTTTATTACGCAAGACTGTCTGAAATATTTATTTATTATTTTTACATGGAATTGGTAATGTAATACCTTATACTAAAACACTGTAAGGTGATACACTGTAGTTTAGGATTTGTACACTATTAAGTATTTTAAATCAAATTACAGCATAAAGTACCGTAAGTACGGTGTAGAGTGCCGGTACTTTAGATGCATCATTCGTAAAATCCATTTTTATACTAAAATATTATACCCAAAATTTTCACAGTAATATTTTTTAATATTTACAGTAATATTTTGTAGCACTATTACCCGTACAGTAACATTACAGTAGTATTTTACAGTAATATTATACTCCCTTTTATAAGATTCTTTGGTACTTATTAGTGAAAAAATAACGGCTCATCAGATTTTTGCTCCGTAATATATTCCAGTGAAAATGGATTTTACTGTAAAAAGTTATCGGTCGTCTGAATCGATAAAATTTTTACCGGAATTTAATACGGAATTTTTTACAATGTAAAGGGCGAAAAATTATACTCCTAAACAACTTCTGTTCTAATGATCAGATTTTAACCAACTAATTTCCAATCTACATTTTTCTAAGTTTTGACGTCCAATATGCTTCAGACAGTTATGATTCAGATTTAAATAAGTACTTTTTTCTGGATAAAACTAAGTTTTGATGGATCCGAATTTTCGACTATCGAAATAAGAGAAGTAGTTGTAATCGTAAGAATATGGTCCCTTTAGTGAAGTGCAAAGTTTTTGCCATTTAGTATTAGTTCCACTTTTTGATTATTTCGTCATATCTGCAAAGTAGACACGTTTTTATAAAGTTTTCAATTCTTTGATTTTAAATGACAAGATGCAAATGTTGAACAAATTAGTTTAATAGCTTTTGAGATTTAAATTCTACCAAACCCCTATTTTTAAACTTATTTTAATTATAAAGTTTGTACTGAGTGCGTGAAAATTTGGTTATTAATAAAATAAAAATCTTCAGGAAGATATACTTTTTGGTGCAGTGTCACCAAAATAACCAAAATAACACTGTGAATATATTAAATTGTAATTTTAACTCTCAATAAAATATTTAAATTTTTTAATGCATTATGTGTTATAATTTTCAGTTTCTTATTATCAAAACTGTATATTTGTACGGTACAGTATTTTTAAAAGACTTTCTTTTTTACCTTGAGAGTCTTTTTACCATTTAAGTCTATTTTTATTTAAAAAAAAGTTTCTTTGAATTTTCTAATCTACAGTATATAAATAAAATACAGTTTACTCGAAGCACGTTAATACCGATAAATATCTTTTATTATTTTGACCAAACCTAATAAAATGTTTTTAATTACACTGCAAATTTTTATAAAAAAAAAACCAAATAGTAAAATAAAAAAAACGAGATAAAACATTTTATGTCATGGTTTTTATAAATTCTTAAATTTAATTATCAATTAAATTATAAATTTAATTTTCAATTTCAGGATATTAGAAAAGTATTTTGATTCAAGTCTATTCTTATAGCATTTACTTATTGGAACTGCGCATTTTATCTAAATTAAAAACCGCCTTTATAAAAGGATTTTTTTTTAATTCTTTAAATTATAATTCATCATGTTTACAGTGAGTTTTATCTTTGTACGTAACAAAATGAGATTTATAAATTCAAAAAAAAGATTTAATTATGTTTTGTAATAACTCGTACGAGGCTGAATTAAATGTTCGCTTCTCACCCAAAATCTATAATTTTATTCTATCATCATTCTGAACTTTTGCAAAAAATTAAAAAAACATTCACTTCTATACACAAAACAATTTATTTGTTACGTTATAAGACATAACAATTACTGCAATTCAAATATTTATTCGTCGCTTTAATGAAATGCTTTAATGACGTAAATGCTTTGTCATGACGGTTGCTTTTCTAGATTTTCTTCGTTTTTTAACTATTCACTGATTCACAGATTAACAGATAACTATTCACTATTCACTGATTTAACTATTCAAATTTCACTGATTTACAATAAAATATAGCTTAACTTTTTCACGTTATCAGACTATTGCAAGATCGTTATTGATTTAAATGGAATGGATAACGGTAATCAGGTAATTGTTTACCATATTCTCTCTGATTACGCATCTAACAGGAAATAGGGATTTAAACAAATACTTTTAAAAGGTTCATGAATACTCAATGATAGTTACGTCAACTTCGTATGCAAATTAAATCTTTTCACTCTCAGGATTTTTAAATTTTTATTTTTATTTTATCTATTATAATCGTCAATCCTCAATATGAAGAACCAGAAATTTGTACACAGTTGCAAAATCCGTTGAAAAAAATTTTTAATTATTCAAATAAAATACATCAAACATCAATTATTTTACTGAGAAAAAAATATGGTGAAAACTACAAGAATACGATCGAATTTACCGCGTTTCAGACTCTATATAATCATCAAAAAGCTCTGTAATTTGTATAGAAAAGCTTTGGTTATGATTTTAGTAAAAGTAATAATAAAATATAGTTTTATAATATGTGATAAAATTTGGTAACTTTTTTTGACACCCTAGAGCATTTCATAAAAACCATTTATTCGGTTAAATTTGCTCTTCATTTCTATATTTTTTATTTAATTTGTATAATAATAATAATAAATATAATGATAAATTTAATAAAAGCTATAATTTTGAACTAATTTTTTTTTTCCTTTATGGACGGAATTGTGTTTTTATTTTCACCAGAAATTTCATTGCCATACAGTACAGTATATTTACTGGAATTAGTTTTCTCTTGCACTTTTTTTAAATAGCCATAATATGGGAAATTGATTTGAAAATCAATAGTTTCCGTTTTGCACTTCACTGGTTTCTATCGGTATACGGTTGCTCTATAGATTCCACTTGTACATTTATTTAACTCAATGACAGTTCTTCAAGCAAAATGCCTTATTTTAACTAGCCGTCTTCTCCGCGTAGCAAAACCGGTTTTTCAATTTTAATAGATAGGGAAATAGTGTATAGAGAAGAAACATCCTCTCAATTTAGTCCAATTACTAAACCACCAGTTGGTTATAAGTAAACCTCTCATGATTAAGTCAGGCAGACATTTTATTAAACTTCGTTCAAGTAAATATTGTTGATTTTATAAAAGCCACTTAATTGATTATTTTTATTATTACGAATCATAATTAGATATACTTAAACAGATATTCTGTCTTCAATTTTCTAGATGGAGATATATGCATGTTTTTATTTATTATGCACGTTGCGCAAAATAAAGAAAAACGAAACCCCTTAATAACTTTTAATCTACTTTGAACCTGACAATTCAATTAATAATCGGATCGTCAGGTACAAAGATCTAATATTATCAGTCCGAGAGGCTAAAGTAAAACATGCTAATAAGTTAGAATATTTTAAACTACAAAATTTAACGCAAAACGTGCATACTTTCTCGGAATTAAAACACCAGCTTTCGGTGGACCCTAAATACGTAAACCTATAGCGTAAATTTCATCTTAATAGCTTAAAATAGCCAAGGAAAGAGGCTGTAAGTATTGGCCTCGTTATGTTAATTTTTCCTATATAACACTAGTTTTACCTATATCTCAAAAACTATTTGGCCAATTTCATTCAAAAATTTGGTGTTGTCATTTAATATTGCACTGTTAGAAATGGTGTAAAAATACTGTATCCTTTACAATTCAAACAATCTTATAAATGATTCTCATTATTAACATAAGGAAAATTTTTAAATTTGAGGAAATTTTGAAACTGAAATTTTTTTAAAAATGAAATTAAAATATTTGTGGGTGATTAACATTGATTCTTGTATATTTTATATTTATTTCATATTTTATATTATCTTGTATATTTAGAACACATATTTTAGTATAGTCAGCATCAAAATTGATTTGAAATTTAGGCATGTGGGGATCGTGTAAGTTGAACTAAACATAATATATTAATAGTTTACAAACCGAACAATTTTACATAGCTAAATTTCTCCTATTAGTACGTGTAAACGTTTTAGGCTTAAGATATCATAGTTGAAACATGACTCAAAGCTATTCTTTGTATATGATAAGCAGTTATTAAAACTTTACAAATTAGCTTTAAAAAGCTCGCAAGAAACCGGACATTTTAAGTATCAAAAAATCTTCAAAATTAATCTCTTATCTCAAGACTTTTTTAAAGGATTATTTCCTCATACTGAATGAAGAAACAACAATAAAAGTGGTAAAATCACATACTGAATATTTTCAAAAATCAATATCTTAGGTAACAAAACTTACAGTGAGAGACCGGACTATTCTTTTAGACAACCAGAAGCAATATTTAACAAGATTTTTTTAATTGTTAAAATATAAAAAAAAAAAAAAATGATTTTGTCGCTTTAGACAGCTTTCTTTCTGAGATTGTTTTCAATAAAAAATTATAGAAAATAAAACAGTTACCACATTTGTATAGTATTATAATTCTTATTTTTATAACTCTTTTTCGTATAATATTTTGAAAATTACAACATCTAAGTACACAAGCTATTAAATTCCATAATGAAAAACATTCTTTTGTTGTACATCAAAAATGCATCAAATTGAAAAACAAAAATGAATAGAAAAAAATGAACATTTAATTTAAAAAACATATATTTACTTAGAACGATCTTTGTATAAACGAATTTTACTATTTGAGCAATAATTATTGTGCTCTCTTAAATAATTTCAAAGGCGTAATACACAAAATATAAATTAACATTAAATATGCTTCTTAACGATCTTCTGTTAAATATTTTGTGACCATATTTTAAGATCGACTTTTGTTCTGAGGATATAGAATCTATATCTGTTAAAACAAATATATCATTATCAAAGAAAAATTAGTTTTCATCATGGTTCATAATTAAAATATCAACTGCACTGTAAAATATTGCAGATCAAACTACGGTCTAAAATCCCTGCACTTTGAGTGCATCATACATGCTATTTATTTTACTGTAAAATCAAATTTTACCATAAAATATTATATTTTAATTTTACTGTTACACAACTATTTATTATATTTAACGTTAATTCATTGAATCAATAGCATTGAATTTTAGTTTGTGAAAATCTAATAGTTATTTTGCTTGTTTCCAATTGGCAAAATGGGTCTTCGTTTGGATTTGATGGCGTTCTCAAACTTCTCAACTACAATAATGAAGAGTATGAGTAAAAAGTCCTCATGTGTTCTTTATAATTCCTTTTTTTCACTTTTAGTTTTGTTATGCATTAAGTTGGTGAGTTTATTTTTGAGATATGGGACCAGAGAGATCGCATAAATACTTCTTGAGGAGTGAATAAAATTTGAACGTTATTTTTGTTTTTATTGTTTTAATTAGGAATCAGAGTTCAAACTGAATCGTTTTGCTATACTAATTCAGGTGAATATCAGAAATAAAGACGGTTCAAACTGATTGACTTAGTCTCAAAAGTTAGAGTTGAAGTAAGAAAAAACGATGCCAAGGCCTAAGCATACCGAGGCTGAAAAAGTCAAAACTTAAGAACGTAGACGGGAATACCTTACGCCTTACACAGAAACGGAAAAATAAAGGGATTCCGTTCGCAAACACAATCATGAAGCTCGTCCCTCTCAAAAGTACCAAAGTGGTTGAGGGAATTGAACCCTACCGAAGAGCGAATGGTGGCTCTTCGATCCCCTTTCATGCAAATACGAGAACTGGGTGTTGATCACCAGGTTAGGGATAAAAGGATCCATTGTAAACTGTACCCAATGACTTGCACAAGACCGTAGACTGTCTTTCACGCAATATAAATTTTTCATTCACTATTCATATAAAATAAAAAGAAAATACCTAACTTTAAAATCCCTTTTCATGTATGAACTTGTGACTCCGAAATGGACGTATGATGCAGCTTACAATCTCATTCAAACACCATTGTACCAATCCGAAAATGTTAATATTGATCTCGATTGGCTGTTCAATGTCTATTCAGTCATCAAGGGAATTTACACAGAATGTGTCTGAGCTGCAATTTAATATGTCTGCGAAATTATGTACCGAGAAGTTCAGGATTAACAGTTAAAAATGTCCAAGATGAAAACACAAAAAAGTTGCTTTTCCAAAAAAAAAAAAAAAAATTAGGCAACAACCATTTTGCCAATGGGTAACCTGTGATCGCCTAATGGTGATCGCATTTTTTTTTTTTTAAATTTTGATTTCAATATTATTTTAGACTCATGTGATTACTTTTCTATCTTTACCTTTAAAAAGATCTCTAATGGTAACTGCAGCAATGTTATAATGAATTCTTCAATCTTTTTAAAAAGTACTGTAATTTCCTAGAATTATATTTATTTATTTATATTTTTATTTATTTATTTTCCACAATATACATTAAAATTTATGAAAATAAATAAAAATAAAAAAATATTTAAGCATAAAAGGCTATTTTTTAATGCACCTACTTTATTTACATATTTCGATTTCATTTTTTTTAAATTAATATCTTTTAAATTTAAATATTACAATTTAATTGCCAAAAAAAATTCGTCCATTACTTCGCAACATGAATTTTACTATATGGATTCATAAACTGAAATAGTGTTAGATAACGAATGAGCCATTTATTTTAAATTAAAAACTGACAATAATTAAATACTTTATTAATGGAGATATGTGTGCAGCTAATATTTTTTTCTAAAATATCATAATTCAAAACGTAAAGGAAACTGTTGCTATACAGTCAAGTTGCAGTCAAGTAAGAGTCAGCTATACAGTCAAGTTACAGTCAGCTATACAGTCAAGTAACTTTTTTTTTATACTGGAAAAAATGAAGAAAAAACTGAAATTATCCCTAAGATTTATTATGATAGTCAATATTTTCTTTTTCATCCAATATTTCTTAATAGTCAATATTTTCTTTTTCATCCAATATTTCTTAATATCCATGTTACTAAGTTTAAAAGAAATCAATTATTCCATTATTTTGTACATAATTAGTTTCCATATTCAACATTCGCCTCGTGAAGCAAGTTTAAACCGAAAGAAAATGATTAATTTTCATTTGTAAGCCAAATTTTCAATTCTTCGGCGAAAAAGAAAACTTTGACTTTAATAAACTCTGGAATTGCATATCGCATTTCTTTGAGCTTCCCGGCTGTGATATTCAACTTCTGAATTTCAACTCCATTACCATTCTCACAAAAGTGCCTAAGAAAAAATATATATGACGCCTTGACTTTTTTTAAAGAAAAAATAAATCTAGTTGAAGAAAAAAAAAGAATATTAGAAAATCTTGCACTTAAAAACTCAAGAAAAAATGCTTAGAACTGATAAGAAGGGCAGCCATTTTTGCAAATGTGATTTTTTAAGCTTCTATCCATTATAAAGAAATTACTGGTATTTTTTTTCTTTCTTAACAACCAGATAATGGCAGATACTGGCCTTCTACTGGTTTCTTAATAAATTAAGTTAGAAAATTCTCCCCCTATTCCATAGCGATATGCATGTTTTTATTATTTCCATCTTTTTTGTCCATAGAAAGTACACAGAGAGTTTAACGACTATCTTAATATTATAAAAAGCAGAGATTGTGCTAAAAAATACCTGAAACCATTATCCTAATGGTATATTTGTTTTTGTTTTTCAGGAGAAATCTTTTCAAAATTACTTTTAAAGCTTATTTATTTGATTTCTTTTTTTTTTTTAGTTTATTCATTTAAATCGATAGAGGAATGCAAATATTAAAAAAAAAGAAAAATTTTCTAATTTGTTTTTAAAGAAGAGGGTGTGAGGAACGTTAATTGGAGATAATTAAATGATAATGGGGTGTTTATTTTTTAAAAAGGAGGTGCTAGACCATGAAACAAAATAAAATTCCATTATTTTTCGTTTTTTTTTTTTTATCTATTAGTATATGTGACCTATGAAATGAAATACATAAAGAAAAGATAAAGTACCTAAAAACACATCTACCTCTCTCTCTTCATATATATATATATATATATATATATATATATATATATATATATATATATAGATAGATAGATAGATAGATAGATAGATAGATAGATAGATAGATAGATAGATAGATAGATAGATAGATAGATAGATAGATAGATAGATAGATAGATAGATAGATAGATAGATAGATAGATAGATAGATAGATAGATAGATAGATAGATAGATAGATAGATAGATAGATAGATAGATAGATAGATAGATAGATAGATAGATAGATAGATAGATAGATAGATAGATAGATAGATAGATAGATAGATAGATAGATAGATAGATAGATAGATAGATAGATAGATAGATAGATAGATAGATAGATAGATAGATAGATAGATAGATAGATAGATAGATAGATAGATAGATAGATAGATAGATAGATAGATAGATAGATAGATAGATAGATAGATAGATAGATAGATAGATAGATAGATAGATAGATAGATAGATAGATAGATAGATAGATAGATAGATAGATAGATAGATAGATAGATAGATAGATAGATAGATAGATAGATAGATAGATAGATAGATAGATAGATAGATAGATAGATAGATAGATAGATAGATAGATAGATAGATAGATAGATAGATAGATAGATAGATAGATAGATAGATAGATAGATAGATAGATAGATAGATAGATAGATAGATAAATTCATAATTAAAATCACCTTATTTAAATGTTGTTAACGATAAAAGTCCCTGATCAACAACCTTTATCACAAGTAACAACAAGGCTTATAATAAAAATGATGTGTTTTGGAAAGAAGAATAAGTTTAAATTTTAAATTGACTTTTAAAGTTTATATGATTTGCCTCCAGTTTATCCATTAACATCATTAGATGATACCTGACTTAAAAAATTTTTCTTCTTCAAAATTTGATGCAGAACGTACAATGATTAGAAAACTTTAATTGGTCAAAAATAAATTATAATGTTTTATTGTTTATACCATAAGTTTTTGGACATGAAAAATAGCTTTATTTATACCAACACAGCATAGAATAGCTTTATTTACGGCAGCACAGTACAGAAAGGTTTTATAATCACAATACAAAGTGAAAATTTAAATACAGTATGTTCAGGCGATCATGAATAGTTTTACTTTTTATATTAAGTTCAAATCCTATATCTTTGAAATTTTTTAAAAGAGGAAAATAAATGGTTAAAGTTAAGTGATAATATGATGTTTATTTAATCAAAAGTGCTTCGTACTAAACATGAAATATTTTTTAAGATGTTACAATCCAATTTAGGATTGTAGCATTTCAATTTAATTAACTATTTATTTAAATTGGGTTTTTATTTAATTTAATTGGATTTTTATTTCAATTGGTTAAAATTGAATGATAATGCGCTGTTTATTTATAAATAATGGTTTTGGATTGTAAAAATAATATTTTTATCATTTATTTTTCATTTCTTTATGCACATGTTCCGAAGACTTATTGAATATAAGTAGAGATGATAAAACGTACGCATTTTTATACGAGATTCAAAAATTTTATAATTAAGCCACTTTACTTAAATGCTGTGATCCACTTATAGACAGTGTTTTAGTGTCAAATTTTGTAAATAAATTTTAATTATAGTATTTTGATATTTGGAAATGTGTGTTTTGTGTTATGAAAACGAAACAAGCAAAAATTACATAGATATGTTCCCTTGTTTTACCTTGCAATACATATTTCCATGTGTTATTTTGAATTTATACGTTTAAGCAAATAGACTGAATATATGTGAGAATGATTTATATTTTTACTTAAAATACTCTACTTAAAAAAAAGTATTGAATGCTTGCAGTTATAATTTCAAGCAAAGCTCTAAGATTTTTAAAGTACTGAAATAAAAGACAAATAAAAAAAAGACAAATTATCATCTACATTTATAAGATAAATAAAAAAAAAATTTCTACAATAAACTAAAAAAAAAAAAATATTACGTGAGATTAAATTAGGTTATTAGGCAGTCTCATTATTATTCACCCTTTAACAAAGATCACATACAAACTGATAAGCTACTTATCTTTAATTTAAAAAAGAAACATAAAGCGAATCGTGGGTTGTAGTATGTATTCTAATAAGCTTTAAAATGGCTGATAGTTGATAGAAATTCAATTAAAAAGTTAAGTTAGAAGAATGCGACAAGGTTTTTAATTAATTGATAGAATGTGCACAGTTGACTCGTTTTCGAAGTATATCATTATTAAAAACTTTGATAACAACACTTCGTAAATTTTGGAATATTTTTGAAATTGTTCGTAAAGAACAAAACTTGGATTCATTTTATCACATTTACCCTGATCTGAAAATAAAATTTTTTTAGAATTTGAATCTTGCATTACTAGATATTTTAATAGATTTAAAATTATCCCAAAAAGAATTGAACTTGAATTTTTCTATTTAATATAATAATCTTTTTTGTGATATTTTTCTGAAAATATGATTATGGCTTTTTAAAGCACTTAAAAAATTTTGCAGCAAAAAACTTCCCATTGGTTGGAAATCGCAAACAAAGGCCACTAAATTTATGCTAGCGTATAACATTATACCCGGAAATAAGTAAATGAAAATAAATCTATATTAATTTTACATAAATAACAGGTGCATATTTTATTTATTAAGTATAGTGGCTATCTAGCCTTAATTAGAGGCACGACATTTTATCTGTCTAATTTAACTAGAAATGTTTGTTTATCAAAACATTTAAAAAAAATTTATAGATAATTTAATTAAAATAATAATTTTTATAATTTAATTATAAATATATATATATATATATATATATATATATATATATATATATATATATATATATATATATATATATATATATATATATATATATATATATATATATATATATATATATATATATATATATATATATATATATATACATATATACATATATATATAATAACAGGGCTACATCTCTGTTATCAGTGGTGTATTTAGCTTTAATAATGCAGTCGTAAGCCATCATGCACTCCAAAAAGCTTTATTAATGGTAGACGGCTGGTATCGATAACAATTCACATCCACACTCCGCAAGGGAGGGAGTGGACAAGACTTTGGACAATTCCGGAGCAGCTTATCAGGATCACAACATGATGAAAAAGACATGCGAAAAGCATTGCTCTCGCTTTTATACTAACACATTTTGGATTAAAAAGGCACAGTCTTTGAAATATTTGTATCCTTACGCATTAAGGAAAATCATTTCCTGCTTCCTTATATGGAAGTGAAAGGGGGAGAGATTCTAAAAATAACTCAATCGTATGTTTATCAGCCTTGAATTCCCAAAATAGAATCTCTCTACGCTTATTCTTTAACAAAGACATTTTATGAAAACGAAAGAGTTTTAATTCTTTTATTAATACAAAAGTATTATTATTTTTGTATTGCATCCCCCCCCCCAAAAAAAAAAAATTTTGTTAAGCCAAAATAAAAATAATTTAGACTCTTTTTTCTTTTTCTTTTTTCTTTTTTTGAATTTCAAAAATTTAGGTTGGTACGACTGTTCCTTTTCACTACTACAAATAACATTTTTTCAATTATCTGTAAAAAAAAACAACTATATACAATGATAACAATAAAAACATGATAATACAATTTATCTGTTTATAAATTAAACAGAAAGAAAAATAAAACATATTTTTACAACTAATCTACTAAAATTTTCACAAATTTTTCACACAAAAATATACATAATTTTTATGGAAACGAACTGGACAACAAGTGTCTTTAATCAGAATTTAAGATTCTGTATGGTTAAAGGGGTTATTTACTTTATGAAAATCTGTATTCCCCGTTAAAATGGAGGAAAACAGAATTTCATGAAGCACAGTGATATTGAGAGATCCAGATGGGTCAATCCAAAAATATTTTATAATACTTTTCTCAACTTGTTGAGAAAAAAAAAGTTCAACTTTCATCACCCTCACATCCAATTGATGTTGAGGTAAATATCTCCACAAGCGATTCGGATCTCCCAAAAAAAATATAGGGTGCACTTCTTCCATTGAAGAAAATAAAATATTTTGTTTTGTTTTGGACACTATTCATGATTTAATTTCAACATTTGTGGGTTGTTATATTTCCTAAGATTTGATACATGTACTATATCAAAATTTTGTTTACTTAAACAATTCTTTTTATTTATTTTGTAATTAGCTTCTGAAATTTTTTGAAGAATTTTATACGGTCCACTAAAAGGAGGTGACAACTTCCTCGTATTAGGATAAGTAAATTCTTCAAACATGACTAATTCGTCAGTTTTAAAGTCTATATCTAAAAATCTAGCATCATAGTAAATTTTATTTCTTTCATGATATTCTTTAGTTCTTTCAATTACTATTTTTTTAGCTTCCTCAACGGGTGGATAGATTTCTTCATTTAAAGGATTTTCATAGGGGAGTCTACCATGCATGAGGTATGCAGGTGGAAATTTTGTCACAGGATGGGGAGTTAAGTTATAAGTATTAACTATATCTTTTAACAAAGTAGGCCAGGGAGTTTTAGTAGGTTTTTCATTAATTTTACACTTTAAACGTGTAATTATTGCTTGACCAAGGCGTTCTACCTTGCCATTAGACTGCGGATGATGTGCAAATGTCAATAATTGTCGAATCTTATTATGTTTCAAAAATTTTTTAAAATGAGAAGACGTAAAGGCGGCGTTTCGATCACTCAACAAGGATTTAGGTATTTGATTTTGATAAATTTGATGTAAAAAATTAGTATACGTTTCTGAACTAATGGATTTTGACACAAAAGGTCAAATGTATCTTGTTAGGTGGTCAATAATTAAAGTTAAATATTTTTTTGTTGAATTATAATAATTCAATCCACCAACACTATCTATTGCCATTAAGTCAAAATACTGATTCACAGGGGGTAAGGATTGTAATAATCCAAATCTTTTTTGTCGCGGTTTTTTATTTAATTGGCACGTATGACAATGTTTACAAAATTTTGTTATATCTGATGTTATGTTATTCCAATAATAAACAGGAGTTATTAAGTTAATCATTTTCTGCACTCCTGGATGGTTAAATTTATCATGAGTAATTTGCAGAAGTTTTAATCTCAACGAAAATAGAACAACTATTTTAGTAAAATTTTTCTTACGTACACATAAAACATCATTGATATCAACAAAATTATCTTGTAAGTTATCTTTCCTTTGAGTTTCAATTATTTCATTCAATTTTAACAAATGTGAAACATGAACATTATTTTTACTATTACATTTGACAAGTGAATGTGTTGCATCTCTTGAAAGCCATCTGCTTCAAAATTAGTAGAACCTTTTGTGTATTTAATATCATATCCATACATACTTAACAATAATGACCATCTAAACAATCTACTTTTTAAATTTTTAACATTTTTTAGCCAAACCAAAGCAGCATGGTCAGTATGTATGGTGAATTTCTGGCCAAACAGGTAATGATGGAATTTTTTTAGAGAATCGACTATAGCAAGACATTCAAGTTCTGTTATTGCATAATTTTTTTCATAGTCTCTTAAGGAACGAGAATGAAAAGCTACAGGATGCAATACACCACATTCATCTGTCTGTTTTAACACAGTTCCAATTCCAATTAACGATGCATCAACAAAAAGATGACATTCATGAATAGGATTAAAAATTTTCAAAATTGGTTTACAAATAATAGCATTTTTTAACAGTTCAAAAGATTGTTGACATTTTTCTGACCACACACATTTTACATCTTTCTTTAACAAGTTGTTTAAAGGATGTCGAATATTTGCATAACCATCAATAAATTTACTGAAAACATTTATTGATCCAAGAAATCTTTGCAATGATTTTACATTTTTAGGGGACATTAATTTTTTAATCACCTCAATATTATGGTTATCGGGTGATACAATCCCATTGCTTATTTCATATCCTAAAAATTCTATTTGTTTTTGCAAAAATGAACATTTTGAAAGTTTTAATTTCAAGTTTTCTTGTTTACAAATATCGAAAATCTTTTTAAGATGGGTTAATTGTTCATCATAAGAATTAGAAAATATAATAATATCATCAAAATAGTTCGTAGCAAGTTTAATTTTATGTTTATTTAAAATTCTACGAATTGTACGTTGAAAAACGCTTGGGGCATTCTTCCAGCCAAAAGGTAATCTTAAGTATTCAAATAGACCGTTGTAAGTAGCGAATGCTAATTTCTCAGTGTCATCAGGATGAACACGAACATGATGATATCCCTGTGATAAATCTATTTTAGAAAAATAACTACTATTAGACAATTTTTCAATCAAAGACTGTATTAAAGGTAGAGGTTCAGAATCTGTTTTTGTAATTTGGTTTAATTTCCTAAAGTCAATACATAAACGACTCTTTTTATTTTCATCTTTTTTAAAGACTAAAGTTACAGGGGCAGCATAAGGGGATGAACTTTCTTTTATAATGTTATTTTTTAACAATTCCTCTATTTGTAAATCAATTTCCTGTTGTTGTTTTGGGGATGTTTTGTACGGCCTTAGAGATATAGGTAAATCTGAGGTTAACCTGACTCTTTGTGGTTCCATTCTGATTTCACCCACGTCGTGTTTATGTTTTGCAAAAATATCATCATAACTTTTTAAAATTTCTTTTAAGTCCACATTTTCTATTTTGTTCTCATTTTTTATTCTTTCGTCGATATTGACCTGATAATGTGTGCACTCATTACCTAGTACTATCTTCGAATCATTTGAAATTTTTGGACCTTCTTTCTTTTTCCTATTTTTCTTTTTCTTTTTATTTTTAATATCCTTAACATTATTTTTTTCAATGTTTACTTTTACTGAAACATCTTTAACTTTTATTTGTTCAAAATGTTTACTTTTATTGAAACATCTTAAACTTCTATTTTTTTCAAAATGTTTACTTTTATTGAAACATCTTAAACATTTATTTTTTTCACCATTTTTAACCCTAACACTTTGAGAATTTTGCTCTCTAATGTGCAAAGATAAGTTGTCACTGTTAGAATTAGCAGAGGCGATCAATCTCTTACCAAATTGAGTAACAACTGGCCCGACACAGTCAATAGACAAACAAAAATCCTTGCAAGTCTGCAACCCTAGTAAAGCATATGGTAAATCAGTATCAATTATAAAAAACTTAGCTGATTTAATAATTTCGCCTATCTTAAGGGGAAACTCACAAATTTTGTTAAGTGTTAATTGTCCTTTCGTTTGGATAACATTTAATTCCTCACATTTTTTATTAGAAATATTTAGTTTTGACACAAGGTCTTTTGGTATTATATTCAATGTTGACCCGGTAACAACATTCAATAATATCTCTTTTTTTACATTTTCATTTTGTTTTGGTTTTGATTTTGGACGTCCATTTAAGTATTTATTTTCCACTTTATATCCATTTAGGTATTTATTTTCAACTTGATATCCGGATATTATTAATTGCTATTGTTTATTTGTCATATTTTGAACGTTCATTTCAACAACATTAGGGTTGTTTACACACGAGGAGCCCGTGTGAAACTGATTCAATAGTACTTTCTTCGAACAGTATTTATACTGATTTATTGGGATCTGCTGTGTTGTATGATGTATTTTGGGTTTTGTCACATTCGGGTTTACATTTTTATTTCTAGGACAAGCCGGAGCTTTATGTCCTGGTGCATTACATTTAAAGCACCTAATGTCATATTTAGGGTTTTCCATTTTCTTCATGTATGGTCCCTTGTTATTTTGAAATTTATTTTTATCTAAGTAACTTTTAATTTTTTCATAAATTTTAAGTTTTTGTTTAAATTCAAAAAGATTATTGGCTCCATAAAGAATTGATTTATTATTTGTTTGATCAGGTATTCCTTGAATTATGTAAATGAATAGAGCTAAGTCATCAATATCACTTTGAGTGGCAATTTCTTTCATTTTAAGGAAATACTCTTGAAGAGTTTCATTATATCTTTGCTTTCTTTTTTGCAGCATTGCGTGTATTTCTGCACTATTACAATTAAATCCAAACTCTTCAAGCAAAAGATTTTTTAATTTTTCATATGAATTTAAACAACTTTCACTTCTTATTAATCTTAAGGCATTTGATCTTTAACATCTTTTCGCAAATAAAAATTTTTGCATATCAGACAATTTAAATAAATTTGCATGAATTTGCACTCAAAAAATTTTTTTACAAAAATTACAAAAAAAAAAAAAAATTCATTTTTTTTATTTTATTTGTCGTAATTTTTGTAAAAAAATTTTTTGAAAGCTCCTCACACTATTGTATTGATATATTTTGCTTTGGCTATATTGATACAATATTAGAAAGCACTCTTTCTCGGATACAATCATGTGGGCTGATGATAAGATTATATCTTTTATTTTCCGGTTTTTTAAAAAAACTTGATCCTTTTTTTTTATTTATTTTTTTTTTAAATTAATTAATTCTTTTTCTTTCCCCAGTTGTTTGTCATTATTATTATTTCCCCCCCCCCCTCCTTTTTTCATTTGTCTGTAATTTACCTTTGTTTTATCTTCATTTTAAACTTATCTTATGAGTTCTATTTACTTGCAGCTTATGCGCAATAAATGATACTTATTGTTTTTCCTAATTTTTTTCTGTTTTCTTTTTGTATTTATTTATTTTGCTATATATATATATGTAATACAAAAAGTATAATACTTTTGTATTAATAAAAGAATTAAATCTCTTTCGTTTTAATAAAATGTCTTTGTTAAAGAATAAGCGTAGAGAGATTCTATTTTGGGAAGTCAAGGCTGATAAACATACGATTGAGTTATTTATTGAATCTCTCCCCCTTTTACTTCCATATAAGGAAGCATGAAATGATTTTCCTTAATGCGTAAGGATACAAGAATGCCAACGACTGTGCCTGTTTACTCAAATCTGTGTTAGTATAAAAGCGAGAGCAATGCTTTTCGCATGGCTTTTTCCATCATGTTGTGATCCTGAAAAGTTGTTCCGGAATTGTCCAAAGTCTTGTCCACCCCCTCCCTTGCGGAGTGTGATGTGAAGTGTTATCGATACCAGCCTACTACAATTAATAAAGATTTTTTGAGTGTAACATGGCTTACGACTGCATTATTAAAGCTAAATACACCACTGATAATAGAGATGAAGCCCTGTTATTATAAGACGCCAGGATTTTACTTGCTGAGGAAACCATTGTTATCTATTTTCCGGCTGACTACAACGTTGATAAAACCTCATCCCGGGGGACGAAGGACGAAAGAAAGAAGTGCCTAGTCCGCGGTGAAAAACGAATGAAGGAAGGTCTGTTTTACCACTCCATCTTTAACTACACCTCATCGCTGTGAGAATGCTGACGTTGGCTCGAGCTCGTCACATGCCTCTCTGAAACCCATAGTGTTGATCGAGATGACCCTACAGTGTCCAATCTGGAAATGACCGATGACCCTACAATTCCGTAGTGCTCAAATTGTGAAAACAAAAGTGAATGTGCGCGAATCTTAATCATGAATATTCATGAAGTGCAATAATAAAATTGTTTACTTCTTCTCTTCACAGTCATGAAGGTCAAAGGACACTGTGTGGAAAATGGAAAGAAAGTACTGTAGATATATTTTTTTTTTATCCTCTTATGTTTCTTTCTCACTAGCATGATTAAATATTTTATTGATATTGGATATGAAAGTGCTCTAAATTTCTTATTATGAAATTTAATAGAGAAAAATATTTAAGAATTGATTGCATTTCGTATGTTTATCTTGCTTTTTTTGAATTATTACATAATATTGTTCTTTTTAGTGCATTTCATGTTTTTATATTGCTTTTTCTTTATAAATTATGAATAACTGAGTATATTATTTTATAAATAATATGATTGCATTTCTTGTGTTTAGATTGCTTTTCTTTAAAATTATGATATAATAGTGTATTTTTATGCATTTAAAATGTTTTTGAGAGAAATAAATGTGTTTCAAACGTCAATTAAATTTGTGACGGCAAACAAAATTCAAAATTTTTCAGCTTTTCAAACAAAAACAAAACTAAAAGAAATTTGTAAGGCTTTTTCTTTTTCGGACTTGGTCAAAAGAAAATATTCCTATTAAAAATGTGAAAAATTAAATGTTACCCAAACAAAAGGACATTTCACACTTAACAAAATTTGTGAGTTTCCCCTTATTACGATAGGCGAAATTGTTAATTCAGCTAAGTTTTTTATACTTGATACTGATTTATCATAGGCTTTAGTAGGGTTGCAGACTTGCAAAGATTTTTGTTTGTTTTTTGATTGTGTCGGGCCAGTTGTTACTCAAGTTGGTAAGAGACTGATCATCTCTGCTAATTCTAACAATGACAACTTATCCTTGCACATTAGACAACAGAATTCTCATAATGTTAAGGTCAAAGATTGTGAAAAAAAATGAAAGTTTAAGATGTTTCAATAAAAGTAAACATTTTGAAAAAATGGAAGTTTAAGATGTTTCAACAAAAGTAAACATTTTGAAAAAAAAATGTGAGGGGTAACAAAAATAAAAAGAACAGGAAAATAGGAAAAAGAAAGAATGACCAAGAAGTTAATAACAAAAAGTACAGGAAAAAGAAAGAAAGGCCAAACATTTCAAATGATTCGAAGATAGAACTAGGTAATGGGTGCATACATTATCAGGTTAACATCGACGAAAAAATAGGAAATAAAAAGAATTGTTTAAGTAAACAAAATTTTGAAACAGTTCATGTATCAAATCTTAGGAAATATAACAACCCACAAATGTTGAAATTAAATAGTGTACAAAACAAAACAAAATATGTTACTTTCTTCAATGGAAGAAGTACACCCTATATTTTTTTGGGAGATCCGAATCGCGTGTGGAGCTATTTACCTCTACATCAATTGGATGTGAGGGCGATGAAAGTTGAACTTTTTTTTTCTCAAGTTGAGAAAAGTATTATAAAATATTTTTGGATTGACCCGTCTGGATCTCTCAATATCACTGTGCTTCATGAAAGTCTGTTTTCCTCCATTTTAACGGGGAATACAAATTTTCATAAAGTAAATAACCCCTTTAACCATACAGAATCTTAAATTCTGATTAAAGACACTTGTTGTCCAATTCGTTTCCATAAAAAATATGTATATTTTTTGTGTGAAAAATTTTTGAAATATTTAGTAGATTAGTTATAAAAATATGTTTCATTTTTCTTTCTGTTTAGTTGCCTAAACAGATAAATTGTATTATCATGTTTTTAGTGTTATTATTGTATATAGTTGTTTTCTTTACAGATAATTGAAAAAATGTTATTTGTAGTAGTGAAAAGGAACAGTCGTACCAACATAAATTTTAAAAGTTCAGAGAATTCTAAATTTTATTATGATTTCTTTTTGGCTTGCCAAAAATCTTTTTTGGGGGGGATGTAATACAAAAAGTATAATACTTTTGTATTAATAAAAGAATTAAATCTCTTTCGTTTTAATAAAATGTCTTTGTTAAAGAATAAGCGTAGAGAGATTCTATTTTGGGAAGTCAAGTCTGATAAACATACGATTGAGTTATTTATTGAATCTCTCCCCCTTTTACTTCCATATAAGGAAGCATGAAATGATTTTCCTTAATGCGTAAGGATACAAGAATGCCAACGACTGTGCCTGTTTACTCAAATCTGTGTTAGTATAAAAGCGAGAGCAATGCTTTTCGCATGGCTTTTTCCATCATGTTGTGATCCTGAAAAGTTGTTCCGGAATTGTCCAAAGTCTTGTCCACCCCCTCCCTTGCGGAGTGTGATGTGAAGTGTTATCGATACCAGCCTACTACAATTAATAAAGATTTTTTGAGTGTAACATGGCTTACGACTGCATTATTAAAGCTAAATACACCACTGATAATAGAGATGAAGCCCTGTTATTATATATATATATATATATATATATATATATATATATATATATATATATATATATATATATATATATATATATAATTACACCTTTAAAAACGTTATCATCAACTACATCACACCACGGAGTTAAAATGGGATAGGTTCTAAATTTGTTTTGTTTCGCCGATTTTCAAGTTGAATAACAAATCAACCAGAAGCAATTTAAAGAGATATTCGCTTTAAAACATATTTTTAGTGCTATAATTTGATTTTATTTTCTACATTTGCAACTTTAAAGTTCTCATTTTTCACTCCCTTTTAATGAAATAGAAGAAGCTGAATCTATGTTCCAAATAAATGCATACATTTGTTTTAAAATGTATGCTTTTTTCATATCTGTTTTACTATATTTATAAAAAAAAAACATTAAAACTTTGAAAAATGAAGGAATTTGTCACCATATATATAAATCAAAATGATATTAGATAGATAGATATTTGATCATTTTTCAGAATTACCATATACAAAATTTTATACATTTCGTAAATAGGCATTTTTTTAAACAATTAAGTGAAAAAAGAATTTACTAATATCATCTAAAGATTTCCGTTTCAATGATTTAACTTTTTTGAAACATATTAAAACTGAAAAAATAGAAAGAAGGATAATTTTTTATTCTATTTTTTTTTCAACACTTCACACTTTCATGAATTCAAATCTGATATTTTTCATCCGTCTTCCGAAAATTCAATTTCTTGTCAAGTGACGATTTTCAATTCTTTTTTGTCCCAAGCTTTAGTTTTTCAATTGTATCATTCGATACCCGGGCTGAAAGTTGGTGCTTATTCAGTGAAAAAAAAATTATTTGAGAAAAAGAAATGACATTAAAAATTCTCTATAGTTCATTTCTTTCTTTGATATTTTGAAAACTAAAGAAAGGATAGGGGGTGGGACCTAAAAATGTAAATATATTTTTCAAATTGACTCGATATCTGTCTGATATAAAAATAGTTATTTTCTAGACTTGCTTATTAAGTAAATCAATGAAAATTTTGTACATATTTATGAATGTTTTAAATTGCTGTTAAGTATTGTGAAGTAGTACATTTTATTTCTTACTTAAATGCGATTTCTAATTGATGCAGTGTTGATTTCATTAAAGGGAAATAAATTTAAAATGCTAGACTAATTCAGGTAAAAAATTCACTTTTAAATCAACTCATTACTTATATATTAATTTATTAATGTGTTGTTTTGTGTGATCACATTTTAACTGTAATATTTTATCTTTAAATACTATATAAGCATTATAAATGAAATGTGTTTATATTTCGCAATTTTAAAATAGCCAGAAGAAAATTGATTAATGAAAAAATAATTAATAATGAGTCAGAAATATATTAATAATTATTACTTATATTTTTTTTTATTTCAAATGGGTAAAAAGTTCTGAAAATAGCTTTTAGGAAACCTAATTTATCTAACAAAAGTTTTGTAAATGTTTTACAAAATATCTTACTTTTAAGCATTAGGTGTTTATAAAACTATTTAGTAACATTCATTCGTTACTAATGACCTCGTTTTATCTTAGAATGCTGTTTCATAAACATAAAATATAAGTGTAATTATGGATAAATAGAGAATGAGCGAAAGAACTTAAATTTACATTTTAAAAAAATAGCAACTGCTTTTAGGCATGTACACACTGAGAAAGTGTGGTCAAAACTACAAGAAAATGATAAGATATATTGTGTGTCTGGCTCTATACGATCACCAAAAAGTTCGGAAATTTTTACCCGAGGACTTATGTAAAGATTTGGTAAAATTAACAACAAAATTCTGGTTTAATATTATTTCATAAAAATTAGTAAATGTGTTAAAATTTTATAAATTTATGGTGATGTCTTAGAGCATGGAATTAAAATTATTAATTCTGCTAAATTTAACAAGTTTGTACTTTTTACTAAATGCGTTGTAAAATAAACTTAAATAATTTTAAAAAACTACTCCAGTTAACTACTTTTCTTTAAACTATGCCCAAATGAATGACAAAATTATCAAATGAACGGTTTATATACCGCATACTTTGGTTTTATTAACTAGAATTAAATATTTTTAAGTATTTTTTTTTTAAGTTTTGCCTATATTAGCAAAAATAATAACACACAACTATATAAACTAAAGAACTTTTCCCTCATTATGTCTCGCAAGTGACCCTTACAACAATTCATATAATCAAAATTCATTTTTGAAATAATTATTTATTACCAAACATCTTTGTAGGCTGTAAAGAATTCCGTCTAAAAATACGGTATATTGCACCCTGGGAGCATTTAGGCGTAAAATCTATTTCACCGTATAATCCATTTTTACCTAAAATATTATTCCGTATTTATTTTTTTATTTTATTATTATTATTTTTTTTAAATGTTTATTTAATTGGAGTGATTCAGTGATTTTACGGTAATTATTACTCTAAAAATTATGGTGCATCATATTTTTTTTCCCGCGTAACATGTATCGGTAAATGTATTTTATGAAAAAATTTTCCGGCATTCAGTATTTTTTTCCGTAACTAAATCCGTAATTCGTGATGTACCAAACGTGAATCTATAAACATACATTATTCATATTTATACCTTGTTCCTGCTCACAACCTGCTGATCTCCTTCTTCTTTGCCTTCGCGCTTCTTTTAAGCAGCTGCTGGTTGATCGGGACTTTCTGCAAATATATGGGAAACTGACGCGACGGGGGCTTCTGGACCTGGTCTAGGCTTTCCTTCTCCAGGGGGATGTGTAACAACAACATTCATAAATTACATAAAAATAACAATTTCTGTTTTTTACTGTAGTGGAATGATCCATATGTATAGTTTGATTTTAAAAATTTTAGAGCCTATTAGAACATACTATAATTCAAGTTTACTTCAATTTAAATTTGGTGTTAAGTCAATCAGTAGTATCGTATAACAGGATGCTACGGTTCACTTGCAAGGGGTAATAGAAAATTTTAACACCACGTTAAGTTTGCGCACAATCTGCCCCCTTTCAGTGTTTAAGTTATCGTTGCAATGGTTCAACTCTGACCTATTTTTCTAGAAGCGTATCCATTTGTAAGATCTTGTTCTCTTTTTGTTTTTTGTTGTTTTTTTTGTTTTTTTTTTTTTTGTTTTTTTTTTTTTTTGTTTTTTGTTTTTTTTCAATAGAAAACAGATTTAATTAAAAGCATGTATAGCTTAATTTTTATTAACTTTAATCGATTTTCGTCTTGTGCATCCGACAATAGGCATACTCTGGTGTGCTTTTAACCCCTTCCTTCCCGCTCCCGTGAAAATGACGAGTTGAGATTTCGTTCGTTATTTCTCGCTCTCGTGAAATTGACGGCCTGGAAACAAAAATTTATTTTTTATTTATTTATTTATTTATTTATTTTTGCCCGGAAAATATTTTATTTTTCATTTTACACACCAGATAGCAGTACCAGGATATTAAGGTAATTATAAATAGTTAGTTTATTTTAAACCAGATGCCAGCACTAAAGTCAGCTAATCAGCGCTAATCAAATGCGTGTATTTGTAATATGTTATTTATATTCTTATTAAAATTACCTAATTGGACTCTTTGTGAATACATTTGGTTTGTGCTCACGATAAAATTTATTTTTTAACACATTCCTTCTCGCTCCCGTGAAAATGACAGGTTGAGATTTCGTCCGTTATTTCTCGCTCCCGTGATATTGAGGGGCTGGAAACAAATTTTATTTTTTTTTTTCTTGCCCGAGAAACATTTTTTTCTCATTTTACGCACCAGATAGCAGTACCAGGATATTTTTAAAACACATATTCTTAAAATTATCCTTGCTTGCTGGAAAACCAACATTAAGTCATAGTAACACTGAATGTTGGCTTTTCCTAAAAATTAAATTTTTTAATATTTCAAGCTAAAAACAAATCAAAAATTAAAAATGAATATATATATTGTTCATACACATAGTTTCATATAATTTTCAGGGATAAAAAAATATACACTTTTATGACCGTTTTCTTGAAAATTAACCGATCATTAAGGGAGTTTTAAAACAGTTTACAAATTTAAACAGATTTATTACTTTAAAACTTCAAATATTACCTAGAAATATATCAGTAACGATAGTATTTAACGATGACGCACCCTGATGACATCACGACGCTTTTTATAAAGTATATTTTCGTCCAACGGTGCGTTGCACTCTCTAATCACTCTACACTGTAAAAAAGTCAAAATCATATTACGGTATGAAGTTCATGCACTTTGGGCGCATCATTCGTAAAATCGATTTTACCGAAAAATTAATTTTTACCGTAAAATTTTACACTTTATATTTATTTAATGAAATATAGAAATACATATAGAAATATTTATTTAATGAAAGTGATTCAGAGATTTTAAGGACATTATTACAGTAAAAGATACTGTATATTAAATATTTTGCATCGCAATATGTTCCGGTAAAAATGGATTATACGGTAAAGGGTACAGGGAGCCGGTACTGTTTTTTTTTTCTGTTATTCGATCCAGATTTTTTAACTGTTCATTTTTAATGTATAGAATCTAAAAGTGGACTCTAAATACATTGCTCATAACATATATAGCTGAAAAATTAAGACAAGATTCTACCATCTGAAGAAAATAAATAAAGTTTTTCCTTAAATTATTAAACTAGTAAAGAACCTTGTCTTGCATATACTGCAGAAAGCATTCGAGAGAAATAACGGGGATAGTAAAAATTTTATTCCGAGTTATATCATTTTTCCTCGGCAACATAACACTCAATCTTTCCTTATCTTTCGAATATTTTTCCTAGCTTTCAGAAAGGAATAGTTAAGAAATGCTCATTACTCAAGGAAGAACAGGATATAGAATAACAACCAGCTTCAAGGACAAACATGTTTTGAAAAGAGAAACAAATTGTTTGTATTAATTATATGTACATGAGCATCATATTTGCGAAAAGTTTAGTTTTGATCACTCTAAACTTGATAATAAAGTGCCAATAGGTATAGTTCTTAATTAACAAAGATATATCTACGTTTTCAATTATTCGTTTTCTGTAAAAGTAACAAACGATTCGTTTAGTGAAAGCAATGATTTGTAATGTCTGGGAATGTGTGATATTAAATGAGTTCAAAGATTTCGTTTTGAAACAAACGAGGTAAGAAAGAAGTTATAAAAATTACAGACTCATTATTTTATTAATTTATTTATAATTGTTTCTTGTATAGTTCTTTTAGAATGAATATACCTATACTTAATTTTGCCACTTACATTTCTTATCTTATATTTACCTGTTTAAGGGAAAATCGATTGAAAATATATTTTGAGAAAGGTTGTGGTCAAGAAATACTTGTTACACACATTTTTAAAAGCGCATTAATAGTAAAGATTACCTATAGGAATAAAGCACAAATAATAGTACAAAATGATTAAAACTAAAAAATTCTATTACAATGCATTTTACGAAAGCTGCTAGCAAGAAATAATTGTATA
This sequence comes from Parasteatoda lunata, assembly GCA_949128135.1. Lineage (NCBI taxonomy): Eukaryota > Metazoa > Arthropoda > Arachnida > Araneae > Theridiidae > Parasteatoda > Parasteatoda lunata. The sequence goes on from OX421976.1 coordinate 50,938,166, forward strand.
TATTTTTTAATCGCATAAAATAACAATAATAATGTGGTAACGATAAAAACTAACCAACGGGAATGAAGCATAATCAAGTGCAAAATTTGGCTATATTATAGCTCAGTTTCTATTTAAAAAAAATTTAGAAGTCTCACACTGACAATTTTTTATGTGAGTATGAGTTTAAACATTGAAGAAGCGCTTTGTTTATAGAACCGAAACTATAAGGTATCCATTTGTGACATCATTTATAAGTTAATCATGTTGATTTACTTTATTCATAAGTATCACTAAAAATAATCTCCTTTCAGATTGGTATTTGCATATTGGTAGTATTATTTTCCTTTAACCTATGCAAGAAAGTTATCTAAATTAAACATTATTTTTACAGTTTTACAGTGTTGTTTTATTCAATTTATCAATCTTGCCCATAAATTTACTATGCACAAAAAAAGCGAAACTACCTGAATAACATTTGCTCTAATAACCGGATTTAAATGGACCAGGTTTCAATCATTATGGTTCGAGGGGATGAATTCAAATATGTTAATTAATTTGTGCAGATAATGATTTAAGATCTGAAATCAGAACGAAGATCAGTTTTCTCTGAATAAACAAGTACTGGCAAGGATTTGGGTCTCAAATCCTCAAAATATAGGGAGTAGTTGCCACGTAGGAATTAAATTGATTTTTTAAATTTTTGCACGCACAATTAAAAAATTTTTTTAACTGAGGGTAATTCTAAGCTCAATATACAATTCATACAACACTGAATTGTAAGTTATACTGTCTTACAAAATACAAAATTTGAATGAAAACATTAAAAAAGCTCCTGAAAAATGGAATTTGTAGGTATTTTTTTTTAATGTAATGGTACCTTCAAATTTCTTATTTTGCTTTATAAAATTACATTATTTTAAGTGATGTAAAAATTTACATACCTAAAAATTGAAAATTCATACGACTATAAATAAAAAAATTATAAAATAATAAACAATACAGAAATATTTTTCATGAAATTGTTGTTAGTTGAAATAATTTTATAATTGCGTGTACAAATTTTTCTATTCCCTTCAAAAGTCCCAAGATATAACAAAATAAGTAGAAAATAAAATAAATACAAGGATATCGCTACATCCGTTTTCCCAACTAAACTATAGGGGGCATATTTCCCAGATTGCTGCTAACGCCGATATGCTGAGATTCAGAAATTCGTATCCATCGAAATAAAAAGGTATGTTTATTCAGAGAAACTACATTTTTGTGTCTGATTTCGTCACTTAAATATAGTCCGCACTAATTATTTAGCATTTTTGAGGTCATTTCTTCGAATCACCAAGATTGAAACCTAGTAGGTAAAAATTCCATCACTAGATCAAAAGATACACAGGGTGATTCGTTTTTTTTAATGCAATATACAATATTATTACATAATATTGGGAATTGTTCATTGTTGGATGTCTCGTTCATTCAAATGGTTAAAATTGGAACGTGGACAATTACTCAAAGACATCTGCCATTGGATATTATAGGGAAATTCATTAAAACCATCGATAATTATTCCTAGATGTTTGTTCTCATTATATTTTTTACAGAATTACGCTCTAAAAAATTCCGGATCAAATAACGGTAAAAAGTACCATCACTCTGGATGTCGGTACGTTTTTCCATTTTCAGCGGAACACGATATGGAACAAAAATCTGATAAACCGTAATTTCTTATCTAAATAACTGTTAATCACTCTGACTTATCACATAAATATAACTGTAAAAATTACGGTATAATATGGATTTCTCGGTGAAATGGATTTAACGGTTGATGCACCCTAACTGCCGGCACTTTATATCGTAATTTAATCCGGAATTTTACATAGTGTGCAACGTTTTTTAAAAGTAACTTTAGTTTAACTCAGAAGTAAGCAAATTTTATATATCATCATTTGTTATTAAAATTAAGAATCATGAAATTTAGAAACATATCAACAATGGCAATATGCTTTGGTAAAAGCAAATCATATATTTCAGTACTTATAATTTTAACGTGACAACTAAAAATATTTTATAACTCTTACTAGTATTAACAGAATTTTATAGGTCATAAGGAATTGATTTTAAATTCCTTAAAACTCCATACTGAGATTCATCTATAAACATTAATGGAAATAAAATTCAGAAAAATATATCTTTAATATTTCAATCTATCTCAAATATTTTATCCAAAATAATCACCCTAAACTTAATAAATTTTATATATGTTTAAAAAAATTATTTCATTTCTGCTATAATGAAATCATAGTGTTAATGAGTACAAAAAAATTTAACATCAATAATAATTTTTTTTTAATTTAGGGACAAATTTAAGATCAAAAATTCGAAATTTAAATTAAATAGTAGTCCACATATATTTTTATCTCAGAAGAAAACAAGTTCAAAAGAGCTTTTAGTTTATTTTTATATCTTTTAAAAGTTTCTATTAAAACTGCATCTTGCGAAATCCGGGAGCCAAGAAATAATTGTGATATGCATTTCTAAAGCAAAGAAAGTTAGTAAAATGAAACCATTCATGCAAAAAGTAACCTAAGACCATTAGAAACGCTTCGAAAGACGATACGTATAGAGCTTAGGGTATTTCACAACACAGTTCGTACCAAAGTTTTGCACTTTTTCTTTCCAGAGGCATTTTTTTGTAAATCGATCGTACTATTATTCTTTCTTTTTTTCTTTTACTTTTCTCCCTTTTCTCATATTTTCTTTTCTCATCGTTTCTTTTTCAAATATTCCTGGAGCCGAAACGGAAATGTGGCAAAATTTGAGCTGAGAATGCCTAAAAGCAGGCAGCCAACGTCCTGAAACTGGCATTGTCAGGAGTTTTCAGGCGTACTGAAATCTCCACTTTGGAGAGCTTATTACGATCGCTCTTTTTCTAAGATTTCTCTCTTCAGTCGTTTCTCTGCTAACTTCTATACTCAAACGACGTCAAAAGTTGGATGAAAGTGAATAGAAAAGAAGAAGAAGAAAATCTCAACTAGATAGGATTTCAAAGTTGCGATACTATATCTGTATAAGCATCGCTTTTTGTAACAATTTTTAGACGTTTAGTCTTGTTTCATAGTGAATGAATTTGGAAATTTTTAACTTGAATTATTTTTCAAAATAGTTTGTTTTTTATAACAGACAAATGATTTTATTAATAGAAATTCTACCTAGCAAATAAATATTAAAAGTAAGTTAAAATATTTTGTGACGGTAAAATCTCTTATCCATAACTCTAAAAATGAAAGGAGAAATATAAATTTAAATAATAATATAAATATATAATAATATAATGATATAAATTTAAAATTATTTGTAAAATGATACATATAATATTTTTAATGCATACGTAAAAATTTTAAATGCATATAAAGACTATATACCTAAATTTTTATGTACAGAACAAAGGAATCTATTGTTCTTTTTTTGCAATTTTTTTTAAAGTTTTAAGCAGGTTTTAAGCAGTTTTTATGAATTTTGATCATTATTGTATGCAATTTGGATTCCTTTACCTACTTAGAAACTAAAAGTTTTCATTACTTCATAAATCATAAAAAAAATAATAACTAAGAATTGAAAATCATTCACTGGAAAATTAATTAAATACTTTACCTTTCCACTTGCTCTAAGAAATATTACCATTATTATTTAATAACTATGAGAATTTCAATTCAAAGATTATAAATTCAAACAAATAAATCCCTTTCATAAAACACATGATACAATAGCTTCAGTTCTTATTTAAGTGACAATTGTTTTATTAGACAAAATTAATAACGAAAAGTTTAATATATTTATTGAATTCCGGTAATAGCATTTTTCCTTTATCGTAATATTCTTTTAAAAAATCTTTTGAACAAATAAGCAGCAATTAAATTCTCATTTATATCCCCGTTTTATGCAATACAAATCCAAACAAGGATATGATCAAGAGATGATTTTCTTTAGATGAAATACTTTCACCTATTCAGGTTATCTGTTATTCGTTATGCGTATATTTACTCAATTATTCTGCTGTTATCATGTTTACAAAAGTGGAAAGGTTCAATCACATCAAAAATAACGCAGGTCATTTTTCCAAATTTCAATGAAATTTCTTATTTGTTTTTTTTTTTTTTGTTTTTTTTAAGGAGATGAGAACCCTTATACTTATTAAACTATTAGATCGGCTACTAAAATATTTGTTGTATTTATGTATTAACTATTTTTATTTTATTTCATTACAAGGCCTGAACTTTTTGGTAATTTGGAAGTAAATCAATTTATATAGATGAGGAAACTTTTCTTTAAAAAACTTTTGAACGTTGACTTTAGCATTCATTGAGCACAGAAATATTTATTGCTCTATTTAGTATCCATTGTTATTGCGGCTTAACACGTATCATTTTAAACTTTTATTTATTAAAACTTTTCGAATTTATAACAAATTCTTATATTATTTATACATCTTTGATTCAAGTTATTTTCTTTTCTTATTTATTTCAAAGAAACATTTGCAGTCAAAAGAATTAAATGAACAAAATACAAAATTCCAAATGGATCTATTTCAAACTTAAGAACGTATATAAAAATTAAGTTCGTTCCATAAAATGACTTTCATCTCTCAAATTTAAACTCCAAGCTTCGAATTTAAAAGAAACATTAAAACATCGAGAAAAAAGCCCTTTTTTATCCATTTTATGTTTTTGAACCTCCGCATATCTATATTTTTTATTCACTTAGTCCCAATGCTTAAGAGAAAATAATAAATAAGTCTCAACAACTTCAAGAAAAGGCGTATATGCATCCCTTGCTTCCGATATCACGAAACCAATCAAAAGAAAATCTATCTCACAAAATCCCGCTGTTCTTCAAGCAGGCCCCTAACCCCTACACATGAAGTCATTAAGAGATCTATACTGACATTGATAAATGAACAACCAACCCGGCTGCTGCACTAGCGATTGGATGCTGACAAGACCAGCATTGCTAGCTATCAGAAACCTACTCTTTAAAACTAGACTAGGAAAACCAAGAAATTTAATGACCTACAGCCTTTTACGAACACTCAAGAACGTTCTGGTGGGAAGAGTCTGCTTTGTGTGTACCTTTTAACATGTAAATGATGCTCCTGGAAGGTTACCGATTAACCCGAACTTGTTATTAAAGTTTAGAAGTAGGAAGAGCGTTGTAGTATAATAACTACGCGGCCTGTCTTGCGTTTGTTAAGGAAGTATTTGAATTTTTAGAATTTAATTAAATATCTTGTCTTTAAAGAACATTGTTAATCAAAATGTTTGTAAAAGATTTAACTAACCAGAAATTTATGTAAAACAAGTGCATGATATGCTGGAAAAGTTTAAAAACATTTAGTACATAGTTTATATTTAAGTATAAAATTTTGTTCAAAAGTTATAGATTTAGCGTGATTCAATATTAACTTAAACTAGTAATTTCATGGGTAAACTCTGTAATAGAAATAATTTTGTATGATCTATATTATGAGCGATGTCATTTAAAAATAATAACTATAAAATATATACAACTTTAAACTAAATAGTTTTTTTTTTTTCAAATAAAAACAACCATCATACTGCAGAATTAATATTCTTACATATTTTTGTAACATCAATTAATTACTGTGAATTCAAGTGAATGACTACACGGAAATTTTATTTTTTTAGCTACTTTTATAGGAACAAACAATTTCTTAAAAAGTATTCTCTACCTACTTTATTGTAACTTTTAATTACGTGCATTCTAATTTATATATTTCGATATATTGAGTAAAAGAGAAAAAAAAAAACAATTAATTTTATATTTTTCTTTGTGAGTTATAAATATTTATTATTTTCCTGGTGTAAGGTAAAAAAAAACGTTTACAAACATGAATTTAAGTATTAAAAAAATTACTGTTTGACATTAATTATACAAACTTAACTTTGAAGCTGAACAAATAAGTAGGATAATTTATTAATTGTATATTTGTAAGCAACCAGGATATTCATATGATTAAATTTATCAATTAGCAAATTTTAATTTATATATTTATCAAAAAAAATTGAGAAACTATTTTTTTTTTCTGATAGACTTTTGGATGTTGATTTCGGAAAAAAATAGGATAATTTTTTTTTTCTCAAAGTGAACATTTTGCGTTTCTGAGCCACTATCCATTTGTGATATAATCGATTAAATTACATATTTAGTTTCAGAAATCATCCTTATTTGCAAAAATTGAGCTTTTAACTGGCTGTTCTCGTTGAGGAAATACAAAAAAAAAAAAAAAAAAAAAATTAAAAAATTCAGCTAATAACGTAGGCAAAAAAAGAAAATATTATGTCATTTAATTTAAAATACCTCATTTTTGCTAGGAGTCTACGCAAAAAATCATTTTGATCCCCCATTTGTTGTCTGAAAAACTAAGTGATGACTTTTCATGGAATTTAAAGAGATACAATTAACTTAATAAAAAGGAAACTTTTTACCAGAACCTCCTGTCGACAATTTAGACAGACACATAATAAGTAGTTTTTAAGTGTTTGCAGTTTGCCTTTTAACTATTCTTTCAGCTTGAATTGAATAATTTAGTCCAATATTTTAGTTTTTTCAAAAGATTTTGCAGAAACTTTATATCATTTTCTAAAAGAAATTTTGGTTAGTTTCTGGTACATTTTTTTCAAGTTTTAAAAAAAGGAGTTGACGATTTCACTCCATACTTTACGCAAGATAATGGTTTGAATTGCTGAAACAATGACCCCATTCTAAGAAAGAAGCATGTTTCGTATACAGTATACCATTAAAAAAAGAGGCTCTTATTGACGTCAAGAAGAAGCCTCAAAGTCTCTAAGTATTGTTTTGCAAAATAAGCAGCGAGTATGCTACGGTGCATTTATGGCATTCTGTGTATCCGAAAGAATGTTAAAATAATTTTGTTTTGATAACAGCCAAAGAATAAAAAAATAAAAATAGTGGATGGACTATAGTGGATAATCTAAAAGTGATTTCTATATTTTTCCCGCAACAAGTAGGATACACAAAGTACTATTGATTATATGTGAGTAGGCCAGTTTGTATTAGTATGTTAGTTGATGAAAAAGAAGTAGTAAAAAAAGAGCTAACGTCTGGTAACAAAGATTTAGTGAAAGAAAGTTTGACTGATCAAAGTAAAGATCTTTAGTCACCATTTCACTTCAGGCTTAGCTTGATTAAATTTGTTAAAGCTTTATCAAAAGAAGATGAAGTGCTTTAAATACCTGAGCCACGATTTTTCAGAATTGATAGAAATCCAATTTAACGGAATGGTGCTTTCTTAAGCCTAGATATTCAGAAGCTTTTCTAAGGCTAATTATTTTGAAAATAATGTAGAAATGCACAGAGAAGGCATTTGTAGTGCTTTGAAAGAAATCATCAACAAATTTCTAGCTGAAATAGGAATTCCTAGAAATTATAATATCCCAAAATTTTAATGTATTATAATGAAATTTAAAGATTCAGATTGTTCGGAGAGTTCATTTTTTCAATTCACATTTAAGATACTTATTCAAAAAATGTGCAAGACAGCATAAGAAGTTATGATTTTCAAAAATTAATTATTATTGGTGTCTGTTCTCGAAATGTAATTGTGCAATTCATTTCTAATTGTTTGAAAAAAATTACATTTGTAAATGTGACTTTTTATAAATATTTTGAAAAAGAATGCATTTTTTATCCATATCTAAATACACATTTTTTAAAAAATATATATAACTGAGAAAATCAGCACACCAAACAAATTCATAGCCACCGATTTCCTTCCAAACAGTTTTTCCGAAAATAAATTTCTCAGGCCTGCTTTATGCTAAACTGTAAGAAACTTCATGGTTAGAGCGGTTAAATAGCAGCTTATTTAAGTGAAATGTTAAAATATTCAACCAAAACAGTTAAATATAACTATAAAAAAGATGATAGTAAAATGTTAAACGTCAGGTGAAAAGATTATTGATTGTTTTTACCTAATGCGGTTTAACCAACAGAATTATATCCGGGTCAACTAGGCCTACCTTTATAAATTCAGATTCGCTCCATAAAACTGAGCACATACTCTAATTTAGAGAGCTGATCGGCCACTCTCAGAACCAGATGAACAACTGTTCAAATCCTTGCGTTGTTAAAACAATATTTCTGGTATTCCTTAAATACATTGCTTAAATAATTGTTAACGCCCTGCACTCTTCAGTCGGTTACTCTAGACTATTAAAATACAAAACTATTAATCATGAATAAATAGCGCAACACCTAAAGCGCTCCAATGTCCGTTTAAGTTTTATTTTAATCGTTTAGAAACTATAGTGGTTGTAAATGGTTGCAAAACCATCAAAGTAAAAAATTTTCTTTGTATGGTTAATTGGCTAATATGGTTTTGTATGGTTAATTGGATAAACTGCTGCCGGTAATTATACTACTGTAATTTTGAAATGAAAATTCTAGCTTTGTATAATTAGGGTATTTTGTTGTAAAATATCCGTGAAAATGATATGTATTTCATTTCAGAGCATATAATACCATTTATAAAAAATTTTATACTACTTTTCCCATTTTAAAATAATTAACAGCATTTATTTTATTTTCAGAATAATTAACAATGCTTTTTATGATCATTAAAATGGTTACTAAACCGTATAGTTTTGTATTGATGCTTTTTTTTTTAAAACTCTACTAATTGTAATCTGTATCAATACCATAAGTTAAAGAAGTGATTCTAACCATGAAATTTATGGTTAAGCGGATGGATAGTCTGCTGCCAGTTATTTTACCGTAATTTCAGAATGAAAATTCTAACACTGTAAGATCACGTGGATGTGTGAAGACAAATCAGAACTACCAATAAATGCTAATAACATGTTGTAAAATATGTATTTCAATTCGATAATTTTCTGTATTCTTAAGCCAATTTTGTTTCTAAATTTGTTAACCACGCTGTAAAGCAAAAAAAAATTGAATATGTTTAAAATTGTTGCCATGAATAGTGAAATTCATTTTATTTATTTATTTATTTTTGTAAACCGAGACAACGTAGATATGTTCTCAAATTCCAACTAGAATCGCCCAAAGGGATTTTGTTTTGAATCAAAGTTTCTTAACTTATGGCGTTAATATTGTTCCTTTAATTTCAAAGTGTCATAACTTTATCATTTGTTAAATAACCCTCTCTTCAGTAAAATAAACTTCCTAAATTAAGTAATGTCAGACAAAAAATATCTTTTTCCATATTTTTTTTTCTTTTCTTTTTGTATGTCAACCATAGATACCTATAAGTATAAAAAGTGAGAAACTTTCCCTGTTGTCCTAAATGCCAGCTTCATCATGCCACTCCCAAACATATTTTGAATTTAAGAGAGAAGAAATCTTCTCGTCTTCTCTGTTTGTCTTCGATATGCTTAAAGTCAACGGTTTATTCTTTAAAGTTATGGTAAGTGGTCTTACCAGGTAGGAGATAAGAAGAGGAAGAAATGTTAGGCTTAAAATCTCAATCTTCTATTAACTTCCGATGCAGGCTTCTTATAAAAGATAATTTACACACTTTTTTGCATTTTTTGTGTTATATTTAGCACTTTAATAGCTTGTAGTTAAATGCTATATTTAGCACTTTAATAGATTGTAGTTATGAAATTTAGCATGGTCTTTCTTGCGTTATAGATAAAATCTTCAGAACACGGCTCACTTCCAATCATTATTTTTGTTTCAAATTTGCACTTAATTGTACTTATTTAGTTATAAGAGAAACAGTTACTCATTGTTATTTTTTTAAATTTATAAAATTGATTAATGATGTATTTTGTTATATGAGTGAAATAAATTTTTCAAGCTCCTTTTTTTATTTTAGATTTTAGAGCAAGTATGATTCCGATCATCTTACAGGATTTTTCAGTAACTATCAGGCTGCTTTTTATTATTAAAACACACCAAACTATATTTTTGCTTAGAATTAGAGTATCAGAAAATATCTATACAAGAAACACACAAGTATTCCATCTGCGTCAAAGAGTCAAACGATTTATACTTTCAGGTACCGTTTTGCTTAACGAATTGAATTTTTTCTACTGTTTATTTTCTATTAGTTTTTACATATTTTAGATTAAGGCATTCCTGGCATTAGAGTAATTTACGACGTGAACTATGGAAATTTATGACAAAGCTATGGAAGTTTCAATTAATAAAAATAATAAGTTAAAAATTTATGAAAAAAATGTGTAAGTTATTTAAAAATATGTGTACACATTTTATATAATTTTTTTTTAAATTGATGATCTAAAAAATTTAACCTAAATGTTAAACAGAAATATTAAAGATTCGTACAAATATTATTGACGCGTCCAATTAAATAATATTACGGACAAGTTTCATTTCCCTGGAATAAAAATGCAATTTTATCTTTGTTCATGTACTTATACTTCCAAATAATTATTAATAGGTATATTTAAGCTGTTTATACCACGAGTATTATTTCAATAAACTTATTTAATACCTAGCGCAATAAAACCCTTATCTCATTCGTGGGATTTAAAGGACTCTCACGTGTTATGTGTAATATTATGCGAATTCAATTGTAATTTACACGTAATTCACGTGCAAATGGGTTCAAAGGTGATTGGTATGGTAGAAATTACACACATACCCCCCCAAGGACATGCTTAAGCTACGATACATGGTTCATAATAGATTACGGTGGAACCTAGGTTGGGCATAATCTAGTTTTACTAGTAAGTACTGTATTGGAATATAACCGAATGAAAATTTTATTGCATTCGAAACTCATGAAACGCATTAGAAGTGATCTAATTAATTTCGCTTTGTATTAAGAAAAAAAAATGAATTAAAACACAAAATCAGGAAAGTGTCATTGTCCAGGTATTTTATTGATTCCGTTTTGGAATTTGTACACAGTACTTGCTAAATATAATTTTGAAAAATAATGTTTGGAACCATAAAAAAGAGACCAGTGCAAGACCAGTTGAATGACAAGGACGAGCAAGCTTTTTTTCTCCTACAGTGTATAGAACAGACTGCTGCTTTCAATTATATCGGTGATTCTAATACATGTTTTGCTTCTTTTACAGTTGCTACAACAGACTGTTTACTTATAATCATATAGTTGATTTCGTAAGAGCTTTTTACAACGATAGACAAACATTAAAATAAATTTTTTTTATTTCATTTTTCACCTTATGTGTTATATCATTAATAATCCAAACCTTCCTGTATTGTCTAGTATTAAGCTTTTCATTTTTACTTTACGAATTACAAACTGGCTTCAAGAGAAATAAAACTTTACGCATCATGCAATGAAAAAATCATTGTATTAAAATAAATTTGCAATTTGATCTGAATTTTATTTCATCCTGTGTATAGAAGATTGAGTAAAAGTAAAATGAAGAATTTATTGATTTTAGTTTTACCTTCTGAAAGTTTTAAATTTACAAAAGAAAAATGGATTGAGATGTATACATTTTCAGGATATTATCGCTGCATTAAGGAAGATTTAGTAAAACAGGATTAACTTAATGGTAAGAATCCTGCCATAGACAGAAGTGCACAGAAAAAAAAGACTCGAGGCCTTATATGCCAGTTCGGCACGAAGAGGATAAGTAAGTATCATTATTGATAAAAAAAGTCCACCTTTTTCATCTCTTTCCTAAGAAGAGTTTATTAAACAGTAATAATTTTTTTCCTAAATTTTACTTCACTGGTGTTATTTATCATTGCTTGACTTTTTTAGCGGGAAAGTAAAATGTATAATTTAATGAGAACATTTCTAAAAATGCATTGCAAGAAAAAAAAAAAAACATTTGAAATCGAACACAAATAATACTTAATTCCTACTTTTTTCGTTAGATTTCTTGACGGTATGTATTATTACATGATAGTTCCTTTATAACAGATATTAGCAGTTTATAAAAATGTCTGTACTTGTGCGTTTCAAGGCATTTCAAATCGAACACAAATGCAGGTAGATTAAATGTGTATTTTATTACACAGCATTAATGTTATGAGAAACAATAATTCTTCAGCTATTTCTCAACACGAAAATATCGCTCATAATATTATGATTAAACGCCGAATCAATATATTTTAGCATTAAATAGAAATAAAGCGTCTAACCAACTCCCCTAAAATTGATATATCCACACACCATTTCATCTGGGTAATATTTCCTGTTACTGGTATAAACGACACGATATAGGCAATTGCAGAATCAATTCGAACGTTTCTCAGTCATTCAAAATGAAGCTTAATGTTCGAATAAACGGTCGTCGCCTTGGCATGATGACTCCATTTGTTTTGATCCGACCAGAAGGCGAGCGGCAAGAATTAAATGAAGCATAGTGAGTAGAAATTGTCACGCCCTGTTCCAAAAGCTCCATTCTACATTTATTAATGTCTCCGAAACGCACATTGTGGGCAGAAGAGAATATTTTATTTCTTCATGTTTTCTCGATGTTTTACATTATTCCTTAGGAGAATTTATTAATGTAAAATGTCATCGGATAATTATTTCTTATTTCACTTTCTAAATGGGTTTTAATATAAAAGATAATGTTTTTTACGCTGTTATCACGCAACTGTGATTTTTGCGACCAAGTTTTGCAAACATTTCAGTATTTGTATTTTTATTTTAATAAACGTTTTTTTCTCCCTAATACTGTTTGGAATATATATATTTTAAGAATTCTTTACCAACCTTTCGTGATTGATAAATCTATATCTTTTTTCCCAAAACATTGGTAATATAATGAGTTTATGATATAAGTATACTTTATTTAAAAAAAAATTAAACAATGATGTACTTTTTTCATATTTAGCATGTATTACATTTAAACGTACGTATATTTGCATTAAATTTGATAGAATTTCGGGATTTTATTTTCTTACATGTTTTACGTCCTATTATTATAGTATTACGTCCTATTATTATTTTCTTAATTATTAATCTAATTAACTAACTAGTTTTAAATTACACCAAAAAAGTCGATACTAATTAAACTGCTAAACTATTTTGGATTTGCGGTGATCAATGTTCACCTCCGTAACATATTAGTTTTGAAAGCATCCTTATATATATATATATATATATATATATATATATACAGGAATTAAAGTTTTCGTAAATACCTTATGTCATCTGTTTTTTTAATAATGCTTAAAGAGTTGCAAAAATACTATTTTGCGTGTGTTTTAACTGTAACTATCTTAACTTTTGTTTTTTAATAAAAATTTTAAATACAGGTAAGTATATATATTTTTACCTTTCAAAAAAGAGTTTAATTATTGTAATAAAAATTTTGCCTTCCTCTTTAAAAAAATGTAATATAAAACGCATAAAAACATGACAAAAAAGTAAACCACTTTCCTTGTAAGCAAAAATATTAAATGACGGGCATCTTAGTAAATATCAAAAGTTTTGAATAATTGAATTAAGAAAAACCAATATATTTAGTTTTCTTTACACCATACATTAAATGGGAGACAAGTTTTCAAAACATAACTTTTCCATTTAACTTTAATTATTCTTTACTTCATTACTATTTTTTTATTTCAAAATAAACGTCACTTTTGTTATTTAGTCAAATATGTTACTCCAAAGATTATAAAATAATGATCACTGCCATCCTGATAAACATAAAAACCTGAAGAACGCATTAAAAGCTCTTAAAGCACCATTTTTTCTCCTTTTACTTTCTAACATCATTAATGATGCGAAGTCTAGAAAGTATGACATTCATGACGGTAAAATATGACTTTCCAAAGTCATGTGATTTTCACTGTCCAATTAGGGTCTTCTATCAACGACATGTGTCAAGGCGGTAAATCGAGCTTCCGCCATTTTTTCTCGAAGTTTTCATAACAAGCAATATTTCGTAGTTATGGTGAAGCTATTATTCGATTTACTTAATTCATAATTGATTATATTTTTAGCTTTTCAGTCAGTATAATCTAACGAATAAACATTTGTTATCAATATATTTATGAGATGAGATGCTGAGTGATAAGTTTTAGGATGAAATTTTAACACTAATTTATTAATGGAATTATATCCTATGCTAATAGCGAAGAAAAAAAAATATTATTTAATGTGAAAAACTGAAGCTGATTAAAAACAAATAGTCAGAAGATAAGATTTACTTAATTTTCCCCCGTTAAGTTTATTTTAAATTGCTTATTATCGCTCTAAAGAATGATTTTATTATGAATAACAATTAGATTAAGAGACAATATTTAATAAGTCACATAAATCAACAAAAGAAGTTATTCCTTAAAATAATATCACAGAGCAACAGTGAATTACAAATTTTCAAAGTATCCAAATGAATAAATAAAATATTGAACAAAGTGGTACATAATTATAAAATATCATAACAGAAATAGAGAAAAATTGTATGTATCATGGTATATTAATTACTTTATCTACGTATTAATTAATAATTTACGAAAAAATAAGTTTTAAAGCGTATTTAATTAAGCTACTGGTAATGTAACATTTTTTGTGTACAGTGCACCGAAAAAAGCAGACCACTCTGAATAACTTTTCGTCTAATGATCGAATTTTCAAGTTCTAGGGCTCATTGTTAATTTAGGGGGTGACCTTAAATATGCTAATTAATTAGTGCAGATGATAATTTAAATTACGAAATTAGACACAAAAAATTTTTCTGAATAAATATACAATGTTTTTCAACTGACTCGGATTTCTGACCCCCAAAATATAGGGTGTAGCCGAAATCAGGGAAATATGGTAACAATAGTTTGGTCAGGAAAACGATTCAATGCTTAACCCCTTAACGTTGGTTTTTCTTTTTGAATATTTCGCTATATCTCGAGACTTTTGAAGCGAAGTGAAAAACTTTTTAAAACAATTATAAAATTCGTTTACCCAAAGATAAATAACTTACCAGTTATTTATCTTTGTTAGTTATTTATCTTATACCAGTTGTTACCCTGCTATAAATAACTTTCAGTAAATATTTATTATTTTTTATTATCCTATTTAAGGTTAGTCGAAAAAGATTCGAATTGAAAGGTATACATTTTTTTACTTGTCAAAATTAAAAATTTGAGTGAAATAGGTCGAATAGTTCCTAAGAAATTGAATTTCAAAAACGTAAAATACTTAAAATTCGATTTCTCCAGAATTATTTGATCGATTTTGCTCGAATTTTGTATTTTGACGTGTAAAGTTACTTTCTTTAAAATGATGTAAAAATTTATATGCTTTGAAATTCAAAATTGCTTGGACTATTACTAAATAATATAATAAAAACAATAATAAATATTTGCTAAAAGTTATTTTTTGCTTGAAATTATCGTTGGTTAAACGAATTTTATAATTGTTTGTAAAAACTTTTTAATTCGCTTAAAAAGTTCTTGCGATATATCTAAGTACACAAAAAATTAAATTAGCATGAAGGGGACCAGACTTTGGAAAGGTTTTATTTTCGAACTATTGGGAGCATATTTCTCAGATTAAATCTGCCGCCTTTATTTTGGGGCACGGAAATCAAATCCATCAAAAAATTGTTTGTTTATTCAGGGAAATTACGTTTTCGTGTCTGATTTAGAAACTTAAAATATTGTCTGCAATAATTAATTAGCATATTTGAAGTCATTCCTTAAGATGGAGTCCAAGGACGTAAAAATCCGATCATTAGATCAAGCATTATTCAGCGTAGTCGATGTTTTTTTTTTTTTTTTTTTTTTTTTTTTTTTTTTTTGGCGCACTGTCCTTAAGAAAAATATATTTCTTATTCTGCAAGTGTAAAATATTTTACAGATACTTACAAAGATTATTTTCATTTAGGAATCATTTCAAAAATTCATGTTTCATATGTTTCTGGGTTAAAAATTTATTAGTAGTGTATAATAAAAAACAACAATGCAGATAATGCAGATATTCTGTTAATTTGTGTTTGTTGAAGTAAAATTATATTAGAATACATGTCATTGTTTTAAGTTAATCTTTTTACGTGTAATGGTAATTTTGCATGTTTTTGCTAATGGTATTTTAAACTCTTCTTCGATGACGCGTTCAACAAAACTCTGAATTATTTTGATTACAAAATTAAGAGCTAAGAAATAACTAAATTCTTGAAAAGAATTGATTTATTAGTTGAATATAAAAATAGAGAATGTTTTTGTAGACTAAATTCAGCTCTAAAAATGACTTCAAGCTTTTTTTCTTTTCTGTATTTAAATTTAGTCAACACATTTTATTTGCGGAAAGGGATTTTTAATCCGTTTAAAACATAAATTTTATGATTTTACTTTCCTTTTCTGATTAGTTACATTTTTTAAGAAAAATTTTTCCATTTTTCAAAATGTTAAAAAAGCAAATAGCAACAAAGTAAGATTGTTTTAACGCGATTCATTTACTGTGAAAAATATTAGTATCATGAACAAAAAGATATTTGTTAATTACTAGTTTTTAATTTTCTTTTAAAATAAATAATAGATCTGGAATATCCATTATTTTCTATTTTAAGCAAAATAACTTTAGCATGGCATCACTGTTTGTCATTTAAAATGTTTAATTTAAGGACAAAAGTCATTTAATTTTAATTTACGGCACTAAAATTTTAAAAGCTAAAGGATTATGAAATTTTCATTTTTCTGCTATTTATTTTGCATAGTTATTTGAAAAGTTATTAGTTATAGAAAAATATTTATTTTGCATAGAATAATAATTTTTGAGTTAAAAATAAAACATAAAATAAAAAAAAATCTTTCTTAAATCACTTCTGATTTTTAGTGATCAACAAAACACTTTTTTTTGTAAGGAAATACTTCATAAATAATTAATTGGGATTTTTGTAGATTCATGTGATTTTGCATATTCGCATACTGAATATCAAATACTTGATATCGCATACTGAACTGAGTTTCATAAAATTGTAACTATTATTTCTAAGAGTGAATCAATTCTAAACTTATATACCAGTTTTTGAATAGATTATTTATTGCCCTGCATATGTAATAAAAGGAGAGAAAAATTACGTAAGAATAATTTGTAATAAAAACAAATTAACTAAAAATAAATTTTAAAGAATTTTTTTGAAAATTTATAAAGTAAAGGAAAAGTAAAGAGAGAAATATTCTTCAAACTGTAAGGAATTGAATCTGTAAGAAATCGGGCATATTTTGTGGTTTACTTAGACATCATTTTATAAAGTCTGCACCATAACTGACGTTTTATTGATGGAAATTCAGATGGAATATTATTGGATATTTATGGAATCGAGTTAAAAACAAATGCATTTGTGGGTATTTCGCAAATAATATATTCTAAATAACACATTCTTTTAATTTTGCCATTGTTTCTTTTCTCAATGCTTAAAAATTTCGAAACTAAATTTAAAATTCTCAAAATTATCATTTATTAAGCAAACAATCCCAGTGATAATTACAAATACACTATCTTCATTGACAAACTAAACCATTGACATGGTTATATTTTTCCATCTGAATTTAAAGCAAAACTGTCAAAATTTGAGGAAAACATAAACGAGTTTTCAAAAGATAGACTACGATGGCTAACGATTTTCTATACGAAGATATTTATCAAAGCAGCTGCAGTTGAAACTTGTAATTACCGACTTTGCTTTCTCTACGCACAATTTACAATTAAACTTTCCAATTCAAATGGAGTCATTTGTTTCAATTTTTAATGCACCCAACTGAAGTATGCTTAACATACTCACTCAAGAAAATAAATTACTCCTGCATTTACGCTGAATGGCTTTTGTAACTTTTTTCGTTACAATAATCCATCTTTACTAATTTAATTTGGAAAACGCATTAAATTACTCGTCTTACGGAATGCGCTGCTATTACATGAAGGAATCTTGATTGAACTTTTCCGAAATGCTTTATAATGGTAATTTTTTATGTACTTTTATTCAGATAGATTTGATTCTTTAGAGGTCTGAATTCTATTATTTTATAGCGCCTCTTGTAATAAAAGTGCAGAAAAGAATATATCATACACTGTGAGAAATTTCTCGGGAAAAATGATTAAATAACAACTTTTTTAATTTTTATTTTACCATATTCAAACAAAAAAGCCAAATATAAATAAATGTTACTCAAACAGTTAACTGTGAGAAAAACCGCTTATTTACTGTTTCCACATAATACGGTTAAACAAAAAGATTTTATCGCAATAACTAGGTCCACCTAATGAAGCCACTTAGTCCCTGACAGCTTCTCACATATTTTTTCTCAGAGAGCTAATCTGTTAATCTCATGACCAACAGTACGGTGGTTCGAGTCCCAAACACCACAATCTTCCCTTCCCTTTTTTACCGTCAACACATGAATACTTTCCACTGACCTGCACACCTTGATTTCAAATCATGGCCTATTAAAATATAGTACTCTTATGTCACGGTGAACATGCAAATCAAGTTTGTTTTTAATACTTGTTCTACAGTTCGTAAGGGTTATTTTTCGTTAAATTTTGACACAGGAAGTTGATCAAGAATGCTGTTTTAGAAGACGACGAATTCATTATCAAAAGCTTCACTAGATTTTTAAGGTGGTCGTGTAATAGGGCTGCGAGAAGATGGAGTTTCTTTCCGTAACATTGCAGAAAGACTGAGGAGAAATGTATCTACCGTGATTGTTTTCAGCAGTGGTCAAGCGAAGGTACTACTTCAAGAAGACCGTGTTCTGGGCGGTACTACTCAGAGGGAAGACCGCGGTGTGCCAACACCTCCTAGAAAAGAGTAGGCCTTAGCACGGGTTACCATAAATGTTCTTTAGTAGTCCAAACGTAAGGGCATATTTCGTATTTTCAACCACTGCGCAACTCAGTACCCCCGAACGTAATGACATCTTTCTCATTTTTCATCAACTGCGCAGTTAACTGCGTCACATGGGATTACTAAATTAATCCGTGCTGAGGCCTTCCTTCTTCTTGGAGGTGTTGGGTGTGCGGCGCATGGCTGTGGCGCACCATACTGCCCAGAAATTTGAGCTGCATTTGGCCTTGCAGTGGTACAGAGCTAACCGTGAGAAAACCGCTACTTCAAGCTTACACCTATGAGCGAAACACTCTGTAGCTTGAATTTCAGTCACTCTAAACAACTGCCGTTCACGACGTGAGTGGTATCAAGATACAGCTCACTGGAAAACAGAGTGAAGATCTATTGTGTTTTCTGATGAAAGTCGATTCTGGCTTGGTGAAAGTGATGGCCGTATATTGATTAGAAACAGACCAGGTGTGCGCCTGCTGCCAAACTGTCTCTGGCCTAGACACACTGGACTTACACTTGGAGTTATCGTCCGATAAGCAATTTCCAGTGATAGTAGAAGAACTCTAGTGGTTATACCACACTCCTTGACTGTAAATTTGTACGTCACCTTGGCAATTTATTGCCATTCATGAGCAGCATTCAATGGGTTATTTTTCAACAGGATAACGTTCGCCCTCATACTACTGTTGTGACAGAACATGCTCTACAGAATGTCGACATGTTGCCTGACTTGCTATATCAACTTATGAAAATTTGAAATAGGCACGCCTATGGTAATCTATGGTAACCTATGGCAATCATAGAAACTTTTATTGCATGATAAACTAAGATTATGGTAACCATAGAAATTCATATGGCATTTATATGGCAAGACACCATACACTTATTGCTACGATAAAATTTTTATGGAAACCTTAGCCTTGTCGTACGAATAAAGGAAAGTAGCACTGGCATACAGCAAACTAATGGAAACACACTATACGAATGCGTAATTCAAATGGAAAATATGGTTGATGAAGTAAGCAGGCGTGTTTTACTGCAACTCCCATGATTCAGATTAATTTTTCTTTAATTAAACCAATCCATCAAAAACAATAGTAACTTTCCAATGAAATTCGCTTACCTTATAAAAATTTTTAGTTATTTAAAATTTTTTTCGATTATTTCAACTTCAAAAATTTCCATTGCCCACGGAAGGGCATGGGTGTTATTCCAACATATCGACGGAGCATTATTTGGTCACATAAACTAAAAAAAAAATTTTTTTTTTTATTAATTTTATTAAAATTTTATTTTATAGTATTTTTTTACAGTTTATTATTTTATTTCGAATATCTGACTAAATCAATTTTTAAACTTCTTGAAATTAATCAATATCCAACTAGTTTCGACAACATTTTTCGATAGGCTTGTGAATTTTTCTAAGGTTTTGTAATGAAAAGATATAATCTCTTCATAAGCTCACACTATTATATCCGCAAAAAGGAGCACTATCTAATATTATATTAATATAGCCGAAGTAAAATATATTAATACAATAGTGTGAGAAGTACTCAAAAAATTGAAAGGAAAATAGAATGCATTAAAAAAATATATCCAGCAACAAACAGAAAATAAGATGTAAACAAAATGCGAACAAAACACAAAACGAAACCTGTAAAGCGAATAGCGAATTCAAATGAACTTACACGTACCGGAATCTTTCAAGAATGATTTAAAATACTTTCGTGATAAGATTGCCAGATTACAAATAGGAAAATATAAGAGCAAATGGAGTTAGAGGCGTAAATAGAGGGAATTTTTATAGCTTGTTTCTACTGCAGTACTGAAGCGCGTTTGACTCTGTTAGTTACCAAGGAGTGGCCCGAAAATAGATGTACGCAAGGCAATAATATAATATTGGATAATTTAAAGTTAATAATTAATGAGGTTAATATTTAATTATATAATTTTATTGATTTTAGAAAATTAAAATTTATCTTATAGTCTAATTAATCTAAGTTGATAGTGAATTTATTAATAATAACATACAATTAACTTAATGACTTTATATAGAACTTGATTAACATAGTTTGGTATCCCTTCTTTTTTTTAAAATCAAATTTCGAAAAAGTTTGCCAATTTGTTTTTTATATATAAAAACATTGCTCTATTTTCTTTTAATTCTATTCATTTGATTAGAAATGGTATTTAAATAGATGTTTTTAGAAACATTAGAATTCTATAGAAATTAACATAATTTCTTTTATGAATTAACCAAACAGATATTTTCGCCGTTTTTATTACTCAAATCCTAAAAATTAAAATTAATATTATCATTATGATTACGAAGCAATCACAATGATACTTCCTTAGGGTAAATATTATTTAACAAAATTGTACAATCTTGAAAATTAAAGGTATTTAAACCTTCAATAAATCTAAAAACAAATTTAATATTAAGAGTATATTTTTTTTCGTAATCGTATTAGCAAAACAAAAAATAAGTTTGCTAAGAGAAAAAACGTTGGATCCTTCGGGTATTCGTGATATCATCAGTTTGAATAAAAATATGTTTTCCATGGTAAAGATAATTATTAAAATGAAAAAAAATAATTAAAATTTCCCAATAATAAAAATCGCAATTAATGATAATTTTAAAATCATAAAAATAACTCGAAAGAACATCTTTTGGTATAGAAACTGGAATGCCACTGAAAAGATCTTGGAAATCAATAGTCGTAATAGAATAAATTTTAGTTTGGTTAATAAATTCTAAAATCGGTTGATTATTAGTAACAATCCAAGAAAAATTTATTTCATTTAAGTAGTTAGAGAAAATGGTGCTAAGTTTAGTTAGGTATGTATTAGACCCACATGTGACTGTTCTAAATTTTAGAGGAATTTTATAAAATTTTGGACTGATCATTAAGTAAGGAAACTGTATATTGCTAATTTTAATTTTTAACCTCTTATATGAAGATAATTTTTTTAAATTATAATTTTAAAAAATGAAAAAAGGAGAAAAATTTTGGAAATTAAGAAAAGTAATTGGATATCGATACAAAATAATTTTGCCATATGGGCTAAACGATACCTTCCAACATGCACAGATTAACTTTAATAACTCCTCAACTTACTCCTTTTATCTCATTAAAGATAAGCGTACAAATCGAGGTAAACGGGTATGAGGAAGTAATAAAAACTCTCTTAATAGTGATAAATTAAATGCAAATTTTATTTCTAATGTGGAAAAAAGATTTTAATAAGCATTATAATATTAAACCAATGAAGTATTTTGTTTTCTCCCTTAAGGATTTTGGTATTTATAAATAAGCTTCAAGTTCTTATTATTAACTTTTCTTTTACAAATTTACGCTTTAAAATTCTTTGCTTCGATCTTGTGAAAGCTAAAATGAGTAACATTTTACAAAATACTAATAATAGAATACCAAATACAAATAAAAAGCAAAAAACTTATAATTTATATTTTGTTATTAACTTTGAAAACCCTATTTTCGATAAGATTAAATTTAATAATATCTTTGAGAATTTTAAAAATTTGTTTCTTTTAAAATTTTTTAACATAATTAAAAACTTCAAACATAATAAATCTCTTTGGTAGAACTATTTTTTTATTACAGTGATATTAGCAAAAATTTTCGGAAAATTTTAAACCTGATTATGAATGTCACTTTGACGAAGAGAAATATTTTGATTTTGTTGCTAAACATCTGTAAGGCTCACATATGTTTGATTTTATCTCAGAGCAGAAAGTTTAACATTTATATAAAAAAGGTGGCAGCAGATTAGATAGATGAATAGAAAACTTTGCTTTAACATATTTATCGCTGTTTTCTATTGTTTGATAAAAAGTTTTTTTTTTAAATATCTTCTCGCTTCTTAATTATATTTCCGTTAAACTAAATTCCGTGTCCTTCAACCTTAATTTATATGTCGCAGCCGGCAGGATCTGTTGCATCCGGGATTCAAAGTGGTAAAGGGAATACAGCAGCTGGCAGCATATTTTCCTTCCTACAAAGCATTGGTGCTACAGGTGTCTCTGCAGCTGCCTCTACTGGTTTTGGTACAATTGGATCAATATTGGGAACCATGATTGGTTTTCTCTTCTAATGCAAAATGTGTCAGTAATGGTTTGAACCTAAAAATGCAATACATTTTTACATCTCATTACGTGTGTGAGAGTGAGTATTACAATGCGTAATTTTAAGTAAAAGCATATACGCATTAGCAAATGACGTATAATACCAAACCGTGTAGAAAACAAAAGTATATTAGTTCAATATTTTCTTTTTAAAATGTTATAGTTGATCAAGCTTATGTTTTTTTAAAACACAATTCTAATTATTTTTTATTTTGAATCTTAGAAAAATAGAACACTTCGCTTTAACAAATTTGACGTTGCTACTATTGTTTATTAAAATGTTTTTTCAGTCATCCAAGAAACTGAGAACTCGGAAGAGGAAGTATCAGTCTGAATTGCAGGATCCAATAGAAAATATCCAGAATCCTGACAATCACTCCAACATCATATCAAGCCACTATGATCTGCTACACAATCGACGCCCAGCTGAAAGACTTTGACAAAATCTGTCTTAGAGCCTTTAATTTTAACTCAGTGCAGATAGTTGAACATTTATATTAAAAAGGTAGCAACAGATTAGATACATAAATAGAACACATTGCTTTTACTCATTAAACGTCACTATATAAACATTTTCAATAAAAAATAAAAATATATTGGTATTTTCGTATGTTTTTAAAGTTTAATAAACAATTCTAATCATATGAGTTTTAAATTTTTCAAAAAAACTTTATTTGGTTAAAAGATATAATAAGTTCCGAAAATGGGAGACTTGGCGTTTAATGAGACTAGCATAGCTAACTTACGCACTGAGCTACAAGTTGAATGTTCAGTTTCATTACTTGTATACATTTTGTTAAAAATCACAAAATCTGTTTTAATGGGATCAATAAAGTTAAATATGAAATAAATATGTTTGAACGAAGAAGCAAAATAGTTCATAAATATTTTTACCTGTTTTGTTATTTCTGTTCAAATTTTCAAGTTTTAAATTTTTGTATCAAACAAAATTGAACAATTTTTGTGAAGCATTACTGTACATTTTTCACAATACAAACGAGTGCTCTTTTTTTTTTACTACTTACATTATTTCTGCTTGACAGTGACTGGCTCCCTCAAAATGTATGTTGGTATTTATTTGCCAACGTGATCCAAGTCCATTCGGATCAGTTTCTTGTCTTTAGGATTTTAATAAACACTTGACTACATCTCGAAGAAATGTTAATTGTGACATCTATCCATTCACCTAGTGGTGAACCCCTCATGCTGCTACCACAGCCATGTTAGAGTATTGGTGAAAAAGGGCCACCACCACTTTTTACCCTTTATTTTGGGTCTATAAGTACTCAGAAATCGATCAAGAAGATCAGCACCACCCATGTTCTGATTATACGAGGCAACTATGGCTGAGGCAAATCGATATTTTTCTTGAACTTTTGGCACCAACATTTTGCTTGTCCTATTGGTCCCATTCCCTCAAAATTTTATGTCATGCATACAATTTTATTGTCTTTCCATTTTACTACACTAACGTTATTTGTTGGAATTCAGACAGATGTTCCTCTTTCTTTTTTCACTAAATCTTTACTGCCGTGCAAAGGACGATCTTGAAGTCTGTTTTCTCGCACCGTTCCAGTTATACGGAATTCCTTTTCGTATTTCTTCAAGCATTGTCAGAGAGTTGAAAATATTTTCAACATACACTTTATGTCTTCGGCAGTTTTCTACGCATTCTATCAAATATAAGAGGACTCTTGTTCCGAGGGGTGTGTTACATTCAGTTGTTGTTTCTTTTCCCACATAAACCTACAAATTATATGGATAGCCTTGTGAAGAAGCAGGAACCCACAATTTATAACCAAATTTTAGGAGTTTTCCCCTCATGTACATCTTTGCAGAATGTCTCCCTGTATAAGGAAATATTTAGGAAGTGTCCCAAATTGTTGCAATTTCTTACAAAACATCTCACTATAGCATCTCACTTTGGCCAACTTGTCGGTGGTATCAATTGTATGATTACTGCATAAATGAATGTACTTTTTTTATGTCTCTAAATTTTTGCCTACTCATGACATTCTGTATAAAGGGTAGATTACAATCTTCTGCATTGCTCCAGTATAAATCCTCTTGCGGCATTTGATGGTATATCCGCTAAACAATAAAATTCCTAAAAAAAAACATCTAACCTCTTCTCTGATAAGGAAAATGCATAATTATTGTTTTGCTTAGCGTTTGTTAATGTCTCGTCTTTTACCAGATTCAAAATATCATAATCAAAATATATTTTACGCAGTCCATACGGAGTTTTGCCTGACAATTCAGTGTTAATTTATTCTAATACTGGTGTCATTTCCGTTTTAATAGAATCCAATTTATCAGCTTTGTTCCAATTGTAGAATTTTCTTTTAGATTTCTTTTGTTTTTGCGTTTTAGTGCCGTTTGTAATAACTGAAACCAATTTCATCATTTTTGCGATTTTTATTTAGATTTTACTTGCTTATTTTGAATTGTGGGCAAATCATCTGATCACTTGAATAATACTTTTAACGGAGAGACCTCTTCTTCTCTTTTCAATGATTTTTTTCCCTGGAGCATTCCGTGCTGTATGACCTTTTATATTCAGTTCTACTTGTTCGCAGACGTTTACTGGCATAACGTCTTCTAAATCATTTTCTTGAAAATCTTTTTCGTCAGTTACCTTACTTGAACCATTCTCACCGAACGATTAGATCAAAATACTGAGGAAAAAAAATTATCTAATTATTAAAAAATTTGAAACATTCTACGTAATAGAATGGAATATGGGAGGGGTAACAATGAGTAATTCAACACCTGCACTGACCTTCAACAACAAAGAAGAGTATGACAAAGAAAAATCCATGAATATTTGCCTTGTAAATGTGTAAATATGTTGAGGGTGAGTTAAGTCAGATGATGCCAAGTCTCCCATTTTGGGACCTCTTTAAATGAACAACTGTCAAATCGTTCTAAAACTTTTTTTTTTACTTCTGTTTGTGATAATATGAAGACAGAAAATTTTTTTTGTGTATACAATATTTTTAAATTTCTCCAATGGAAAAATTATTTTTTTTCTGAAATTATTTTCATTTGAAGTAAAAAGAAGCGTTTCAATAAAATTTAAGCAATTTTTAAACATACAATTTAAATTTCAATCCTTCTGTGAAAATTTCTAATAAAAATAAAAACTTTCATCAGTTGATAAAAAAATATAAAAAATATACATGTGAATTACTCAGCGAGAAAAAAATTCATAAACAAAGGTTCCTAAAATGGGAGACTTGGCACTTAATGGGATTTAATATATTTGTCGCTGTTTACTATTGTTCAATAAAATGTTTATTTTTTTAATATCTTCTAGTTTCTTAATTATATTTCATTTAAACTAAACTCCTTTTGTCTTTCAACTTTACTTCATACATCATAAACACTTTTTATTACTCCTAGCTAAAATATTATAGAAAACTTCGAACTTGGAAATTTAATGATAAAAGCCAAAAAATTTAAACCCATCTACCAAGTATTAGTTAATAACAATCTAAAATATTTTCTTAGTTCTCTCAATAATTTTTGTTTAAATATATATCAAAAAGATTCTCTTTACCTTTATGTATGTTAACAGAGTGGAAAATGGCTGTTTATTATTACTTTAAATACTTTGTTTTCAATAATAAGGAAAATTTAAAAAACAGTAACAATTCGACATTTTTTTTTTAAATTGATCAATAAATCAACTACAGCATAATTTTATAAATACTCCCATAGAAAAAGCTAACAATAATTATGCAGTCTTCTGAAAAAATATTCTATCTTGAACTTTTAAATAAGGAGTTAAGATATAGTAAAAATTTAAGGCTTATTAATTTAAATAATAATATTATCAATAAAAAAAGTTAGATTTATATACCTGGTTAAAAATTAAAACTAGCAATGTACAATATCCTTACAATAATTATCCGACAAAAATTTAATAAAATTCCTATTAAATTTAAAACAATCACATGTGGTTCTAATACTTATCTAACTATACCTACAGCATTTCCTCTAACTACCTTAATAAAATTATTATCAATATTATTAAAGAAGTTTCTCTGGGATTATCACTAATAATAAACAGATTTTAGAATTTATTCAACAAAACAAAATGATTTTAATTGCGACTTTTGATATACATTATCGTCAATAGCGATCTATTATTATTTAGTTCTTTATTACATGATTCTAAAACTATCCTATTTATAGGGATTTTTATTATTGAGAAATTCTAACTATATTTATCTTTCTAATAATTATTTTTCAATAGAAAAAATATTTTTTATCAAGTTTATGGATTACCATGATCCATTTCTCATTTCTCTTAGCTAACTTATTTTTACACTATTAGAAAAAAAAATTTATTTTTAATGTTGAATTTGTTTTTAGAATTATTGATGATTTAGTTTTCTTCAATTTTCAAGATTAAACAATTGTGTTTAATATTTACCCAGAAGAATTAATCTTGCTTCCTAATCATCATTATAATATTAATTTTAATTGAGTCGATTTAGGTATTAAAAAAGAAGAAAAAATCGGCATTCTTGATTTATACGATTAAAAATATGACTTTAATTTTATTATAAACTAATTACTTGTAACTTTAATGTTTCTAAAAAAATTTTAAAACCATTTTTAATCAAATGAAAAGGATTAAAAGAACGTAAACCAAATAGACAAAAACTTTCAAATTTTAATAAAAAACAATGGATACCTAACGAATGTAATTAAGTTCTACATAAAATCATGGAGTTAATAGTAGCTATTATTATTAATAAATTTGCAAAAAAATTCTTAGTTAAATAAATTTATATTTTTACAATGTGCAAATCTTATTCGGGTAAATGCGTGGTTAAAAGTGTGCAAATCGGACAAATCTATTTTTTAATAAATGTTAATTTCTTGAAATCATTAAAAGTTATATAATATGTTCTATATTCGTTTAAATATCGTGGGTGCTCCTCTCACTATTGTATTGATATATTTTGCTTTAGCTATACTAATACAATATTAGAAAGCACTCCCTGTTGCGGATATAATCGTGTGAACTGATGACGCGATTATATCATTTAACTATTTTGTTTTCCTACTTTTTAACATTTTTTAAATAATTATTATATATATTTATACTAATTCTATAGTTAATTTTTTCACCGTTTCACCCTAATGAATTAATTTTGTTACACAAAGCCTGTATTTATTAAATAAAAAAAAAAAGTTTTTTAAAATATTAAAATGAGTAGAAATTGTAAAATTATGATGCAAATATTACTTTACTTAATATTTTTAAAATCATCATTGATAATTTTCGTTAAAAAAATCAGAAAAAAAAACTATTTCGAGCATTAAGAAGTAAATGATCCTTTACTTAGATCCTTTACTTAGAATCTTATACATATATTCCTTTTTGTATTAGTTTATTCTAGTTTGTGGAATTAACTAATCAACTTTATACAGCTTTTCACTATTTAGGAATAGTTACATTCTCTTTAGGTTTCAACTAATCACACCCTCTGGTGATGAAGTATTTAATTGGGGCATCGAGCCACTTCCATAACAAATTGGATTGCCTGAATGACGCCCACTAATGAACAGATTGAAATTTCACACAATAGCAACTTTAATTAGAAGGTGTTAATTGACCCTTACGCAATTAGGGAGTGACGAAGCAGAACTAGTCAGCATTGATAAAGAAAAGAAGACATCTTCTTCAATTTGTCTGTCAATGGAAGTAAATTAAATTTTTCAAATAAGATCCGAGGTTGGAAAAGAATCGAGACAAGAAAAAAATTGCAAAAAATAAAGAAGGAAGTCTTACTAAAAAGAAACTCTAAATAAAAATAAGTTGTAAGAATTGAGAAACATATTTAAATTTCGTTTATTTTTAAAAAAAATATTTTAAAAGTAATTTTTGAGTTATTCTGCTTCTTAAAATTTTAAATAGTTTATTTCAAAGCAATAAATCACTAAAAATAGTTTAAAAGTGAAATGTTAATGCAATCAAAATGCAAAAAATGCAGGTTTTAGGCGGAAATTTTTAAAAATTAATTCGAAGGCCATGCTTTTCAAGTGCGATTTTTTTTTAATCTGAGGATATCGGATGATTTCTACTTAGTGACCATAGGTCTTTAAGTAATTCACATACCTGAACAATTAGTTAAGGTTTAAGTTGAGTACCAACTATATAAGCTGAACGATATAAGCTGAACTATATAAGCCAACTATATAAGCTGAAGACGTTATTTTTCTAGTTCAAAATATATGAGTTAATAACTGTTAAGTTCAAAATTTTAAAATTTTCTTCCTATGTTTCTATTAGATTTTATTTAACACTTTGCAAAGAAAACTGAGATGGACTAAACCTTTAAAATATTAACGATATTAATAATTACTTTTATTGAACTAAAATTTGCTGCAATATAATTCATATCTCTTTAAACTAGACAGCTAAACTTTCAAAACAATATTTATTTAATGAAATACAATCTAACGCACTGATTTTTTGTTCTTCAGTCTGTTTTTATAAAACATAAGAATATATGCTTAATCGTTCAATATCAAACATGTAGATAAACAATTCTGAAAGTTTTTCAAAAATTCTTGGCAAAGCTATTGATGACTTCTTAGAGTGAACCTACATGCATTTTTTTAATATTAGCAATTAAATATACTAAAAATAAGTATTTTTCTTAGAAGAAAAATAATTTCAAACATATTTTGAGCTAAAGAATTCTGATAGGTATTGAAAACCACTTTCTTATATTCTGAAACTCTAATTAGATTTCTTCATTAAACTCAAATATACAGAAAAAGTAATTGCTTATTCCCTATATTTAAGATTTTATGAGACAATTATTATTTTAGTTTAAGAAATTTATTTAAAACGTTTTAATTTGAAATAAACTAGATCTTTGATTTTCAAAATAAAATTATTTTGCGTCCTCCTCGATAGTCAGTAATATTGAACTTATTTTTATTTTATTTTAAACATACTCTACACTTTTTAATGAGGATAGCTAAAGATTCAGAAAGAATTTTTTTTTTGGAAAGCAAATTTATTTCAGTTAAACAACTTTATTCTGTATATTTGAATGCGATTGTTTTATTCAGAACTTATCATTTTTGTTATTTCTAAAAAGTGAAATTGGAGAGAAAATAAAACGTATTTTTATCTAATGAGAAAGTAATGCCGCGAAAAGTATCCTTCAGAACTGAATGTTCTTCAATTATATCTATAGAAAATACATCATTATAAAACTGGTTTCTATTCTATTTTAAAAAAGGTTTTTTAACTTCCCGAGGAAAAATATTTTAATTTCAATTTAAAAAAAAAATGCTTTCAATTTATTTTATATTTTCTTCTATTTTAATTAATCATTTTTAAAATAAACCACAATATCGATAAAATTAATAAAAAAAATTTATAATTTTTTTTTTATATATTGCTTTTATTATAAATAATTACTTTAAGTTAATGTGCACTAAATATTTGCTTTTGAAGCAAAAATATGCATGTCTTAAACATTTATTAAAATCCACTAATTGTTTATTAGATTTCTTAAGAGTAATATTTTAAACTCAGATTTTGTCTTTACGTTAAAGAAAAACTGATCTTCACTTTTGCCTAATTTATAACTTTTTTAATGTTATTTAATTATTTATTATCAAAAATTACAATTTTTTTTTAAACTCGTCAAAACTACTGGAATAAGCATTTTGTTAGTATTTCTAAACACACTATATTTACTAAACACAAACCGTAATGCGGTTTTGATAATTCTTATTTCTCTTAGATATTTCAAAAATGTAAAACAAAAATCAAATAGAAATAATACTAAAAACTGTTTTCTAGAGCTAAGAAGTTTGTAATAAAAAAATTTTAAAAAATTCCAGGGTTTTCCGCAACCTAGAGAAATGCGAATGCGTGAAAAATACCATTTTTGTTAATGTGCAATATTCCTATTTTTTTTTTCTTTTTTCGAAAGTTTCCATTTCTTAGAAAGTGATTGTATTTTTTGATATAATATATGTTCCTTACATTATTTGTGTTCAAAATATAGGATAAATTATTTATCTCTTGAGAGTTCTTCAAAGCTCACTATCATTTATTCCAAACAGCATTTATCAATTCATAAAATCACCTAACTACAATGACTCTGATTTCATTGCACAGTAAAAATCCTGTTTCGAAACACAATAAAATGGAGGTGCATGTAGTGCTGTATATAACATCCCCGCACTCTCCATTTTGGAGGAGAGGGGGGGGGGAGGACAACCTTAAAGGGCGCATTCACCAGAAAAAATAACACTATGTGTAATAAATTATTTTTATTGATAAAATATTTTAATTCACTTTATAAATAAAAATAACATTTAGAAAATTTTGAATATACAGTTCAAAAAATTACGTATTAAATCATTATAGAGTTCCTGCACTGTGAATGCATCGTTCGCGAAATCCATTTCACAGTAAAATCCATTTTTACTGTAAAATAGTGTAACGTAATTTGTTTTAGTAATGTTTATTTATTTAAAGAGATTCGATGATTACAAAGTAAATATTACTGTAAATATATATATAAGTTAGAAACATAAAGAAAACATAAGTTAGAAACATAGAGAAAACATAAAAAATTAAATATTAATTAAAAGAGAAGAAGGAAAAAATTATTTAAATAAAAAGAAATTAAAAGCTAATATTAAAAAGACGGAAAGTAAAAAAAAAAAAAAAAAAAAAAAAAATGAAA
This sequence comes from Parasteatoda lunata, assembly GCA_949128135.1. Lineage (NCBI taxonomy): Eukaryota > Metazoa > Arthropoda > Arachnida > Araneae > Theridiidae > Parasteatoda > Parasteatoda lunata. Next base: position 50,969,827 of record OX421976.1, read on the forward strand.
AGTTATAATTTCTTAGTGACTCGGATTTTTACTATTAGAATTTGTCATTTTGAACAAGGTAAAAATTTTATTTTATAACCGCCGTTGAACAGCCAACCCAATTCTGATCGTCGAACGACCGAACCAATTTCTCCAAATACTCCTGTAACAAGTATTTGAAGAAATTTGCCTTTGTGGAGGACTTTTCGATGGAACTAGCCTGCATTTGCGTTACATGGAGAGTAAGACCATTGGTAGCCTGGCGACAATAGGACTCTAACCCATGATCCATCAACCAGTGAGGGTATATTTGTTTGAGCTGTGGTCGGTTCAAACTGGATGCGAAATTCGCATCGACCATCCATAGCAGGGATTCGAACCTAGTTCACTTCATTGGAAGGCGAACGCTCCACCCATTAAAACATCACGGCTGTCGGCAGCTTAGCCTCACATGGTTGACTTGTGGACGTGATCTGAACACGTCTGCCTCGACTGAAACAACCCCTTCGGTTTACACACACTTAGTTCAATGGATGGTTCACCATGAAATAGAGCAGCATTGTCCTCCTCACGCTGTTTCTACTCAGTCCTGATAAAACACAACAGGGACCTATTCACACCCTCGACTACTAATTGCAACACATGAGAGCCCACGCCCCAACCGTGATCATAGTACAGCTCTCACGACCAGCACTCAAGGCCAGAAGATCTTATTATAGCTCCCCCGACCTTTCACAAAACGAAAATCAATCTACTAGTGATATCTATCCATCGAATTTTATCGCAGATAAAATTCTGGTGGGGGAGTAATGTATTGTAGCTACCACTGCAACTATTAAGTTCCAAATCACTAGTATATAAGACATGTTAACTGAATTCTATCTGATATACCTTTTTGAGACGACGGTAGATATTGTTGGTAGCCCAGCCCCACAAGTGGTTTCTGAAATATTAAGAAAAGTTTTTGGAAACTACATGCACCGTAGCTGTCGTTCATAATTCGTAATATATTCATAATATAATGTCGTAATATATTCATAAACGTTCCGAGAATATTTTTATAGTGTATATTTGTATTCGTTCTATTCTCGCTTCATAATACAAATTTATAAACTTGCATTATTTTGATCAAATTAAAAAGTATCATTATTCTAATTTATTTCACCGAATATATGTATTGTATTTTTTGCATGTTTGGTGACTGGTGTGATTAAAAAGATAATGGTCAAATATAACAAAATCTTCAAATATGTTTTGGTTCTTCTTTCCTAATTTGAAACATACATTTATCTAACCCTAAACATTAATGGCACTCCTGTGTATAAAAATATATTATGCGAATGGGGCAAAAAATTAGCATTACTTTCGAAAAATAAGAGTAAATTTTTAAGGATTTATTTCGCATTCCATTTGTTAATATAAAAAAAGTCTTTCAATAAATGCTGGAGCATAGTTTGGAGTATAAAGACCCTAAAGTGAACCACGGGGAATTTTTGTGCTTTCTTTCTTCGTGCTTTCAGGGTCTCTTTGTCTTCTGAGTCGAGTTAAAACTCGTATTAAGTGGTTTGTGTTTCAAATTCACTTACTTGAAATAAGTTTTATTAGTTTCTACTACTCTACTTTCAATGAAAATTTTTCAATTTCAAATTAAATTTCAATAACAAAACAATTTCATTTTTTTAAATTTTATTTATCTGACACTCGTCTGAGTTATCATTTGATACTTTGACCCACGTTAATTGAGAAAATGGAAAAAATTTTAACAACAGAATATTTTTATCTCGTAATTAAATTCTTATTTGATATATTTAGAAAAGGCATTCCACATAGCATTCCTCTCATTATGAATGTCAATTGTACAAAGAAAACAATACTGATTCGTATGAACTAGAAAGAAAATATCTTCTAGTAGGTTTCCGCTTCCATGAAATTGGAAAAGCCAACGCATACATTATGCAAGGTTTACATAATGTAATACAAATTATCGTTTTTTTTTTTTTTTAAATTAAACTAATTCCGGAACTCATTAAGGCAAATTTACCCTTTCTTTGTATTTAGCATTCCCATGTTTACCTAAATACTATTTAATAACGCAAATCAAGATATCATGTTTTCAGAATGTCATTCAAATAATAAATTTGCCGAATACTTACTTGTTATATATTTATGCTTGCGCAACTGTTTGATTGAATTAATAGTTTTTGACACTGACTCTCCCTAATCAATAAGAGGAAAAGAATTTCAACAATAGAATATTTTCTTCACGTACCTAAATGTCTCTTTGGGATATTTTGCAAAAGAATTCCAGGTAGCATTCCTCCTAGTAAGAATGCCAATGGAATAAAGAAAACGATTCTGATCCTTATGAATTAAACGAGCAGAAAGAAGATCTTTTCTATTGGGTCTTAGTTTCCACGAAGATTGAAAGAGTCAATAAAGTTGGTATTCAAGGAATAGATTAAATATCAGCAGGGCGTAGAAAAGGATTTAATTTATCTCCACATACACATAAGGGAAATTGTTAAAATGAAATCCTATTAATCACTCTAATAAAATCTACACTGGAAACTCATTTAGGCCGACTCGGTGTTTAATCGTATTTGATATTCCCAAATATATTAAACTCGTGGAAAACATGAGCTACTTGGATTTGCTCAAACACTCAGCTTTGAAGTACTAAAGTGATATTTAAAGTAACTAGAACGGAACTCGTTAAAAAGCCTTTAATCTCATTCACTAGAGAATAGAAAATTTTAAAACAGTTTAAAGTTGCATTTCTCAGGGGGTGATAAGTTTAGAGGTAAAAGGAAATTTAAATAAAAGCCCCGAAAATCTTATTTATTTAGAAAAATAAGCTTTGAGAATATCAAAGAGAAAAGTTATTTCAAATAACATGATGGTTGGTTTCTTAAAATTGGTAATCATAACCTTAGATATTTGTAAGATTGATAAAATTTAACCCATTAATTGACTTACTCAAATTTTTTGAACATTATTTTGCACATTATTATTAGATTTTATCAAATCAACTGGAAAATTATAGAAACTCCTAAATATCTTTAAGTTTTATGTGAGCGTCGAAAAACTGTCAAAATCTTCAGAACGCATAGCAGAACTTCAAAAAAAGGGAGAAAATTATATTGTTGGTCCATTTCAACTTTTAATTTAAAAAGCAGAAATGTATAACTTAAACGGAAAATGCATAATACGTTTGTCTATTATTTCTTACAATTTATTATCTGCAATTTTTGGGAAATGGTTCTGATATTTACTTCGAAAAGAAAAATATTATTTTTAAATAAGGTAAACTCGTTCAAGGTACAACATCATCCTATGCTTTACATTGTAACATTGTATCATATAATTCTCTAGTTAGGTTGCATTTGATTGTGTTTAAAGTAAGCCTTATTATTGGCAGTTTCACTTTCCCCAAATGATGATCAATGCCGTCTGGAATTGGTTAGACGGGTTTTAACTTCTCTATTTATTTTCTTTCAACCAACTGGGTTTGATTGTGAGAGAAATATGGAGTTAAACCTTTGATGAATATTAAAGATATACCATAGTTGTTGCATAACAGCACTGACAAACTGAGTACATTAACGTTTATTACCTTTCTTGGCATTGTCGAAGTGAGACTTTTTTCTGAAGAGTTGTGTCACATTCTTTGGTCGTTGCTTCCTTCGAAGCAAATAGTTATATACATTTTGTTGCTCAGTCTTGTGCAATAAAAAGCCATTTTTCATTATATGGTGTTTTAGGAAAGAGTTCAAAAAGGTCAATGAACCTTTGCGCATAAATAAGAGTTTAGAGTAATCTAGATGACTTAGATTTGAGATTTCATAGTGACAACATTCAGAACCGCTTTTAATATTGTCCGCTATACTTTTTCTCTTGCAACCAAGTAATTTTTTTTTCTATTCAATAAAATGTCCCATAAGATCTATAGTGAACCATGACGGGTGAATCACGATATTCTTCCAAAACGTCCTTCTTTTATTTGCTGGGCTTCTAAATAGACGTGCTTCTTCTTATGAATCAAAAGAGCATCAGTGCCACATTCCTCTATTCATAATGTTTGCTAAGTTAGCATTTGCCAAGGTAGTTCGCTAATGTAGCAGTACAGTTCCTAATATACCCTAATCAGATTTAATAAAAAAACTTTTAATAGGAGTGGGTAAATATTGAATCTTGATGTTTTTGAATTGAGTAGTAGATTAAATTTGCAAAAAGTTTGCAAGTAGGACATTTTACTTTATTATATGCAGGTCTTACAGCAACTAAGCAGGTCAACGCTGATATTTCTGTGTTGTTAAGTAAATTTAATCTGTTAGCCTTTTTAGGGCAAAATTTGTTTTCGCCGAACAGTGATTTCGAATCTTAATGTTCGTTTTTTGATTATTTACTCTGATTAGATAAATCTACATGATTTTTTATAAGTAGCATCTACATGCTTTTTATAAGTAGTTTTAAGCGATTATAAGTATCTAGCTTCTCTATCAGTTCAATAGGAAAGTTTAAATCAGGCCAGATATTAAACAAATTCTACTTTAAGTCTAAAATTTGATAGAAAAAAAATTATAAAAGAACTTTAATAAATCCTAATTTTTTATAAACCACTATTTTAATTCCATTAAATAAAAATCTTTGAGATAAATATCCACGTTGCTTGAAAGTTCTTCGAATACAATTTAACCCAGTCTCTTAGGGAAATTCTTTGTCGACGAAATATGCTCATTTTTATGTACTTTTTATTTATCTTTTATATAAAAAAGAACTAATTTAATTAAAAAGAAAAGAAAAAACTGAATTTTAGTAAAGTAGTTTAGTGCCGGTATGTAAAAGCTTTTTTCCCCTTTGAAACTGAAATAAATAATTTAATTATACTCTGAATGGGTAAATATTTAAACTTAATTAACACCAAAATAATTTTTACGCATATATATGATTCATTTGTGCTAATAAAAAATTAAACACTTGATTTAAAGAAATTCTTTTCTTTATTTTTCTCTTTTTGTTATTTTAGTTCTGAATTTTTTGTATTACTTTGCAATATCAACTTAATTAATTAATTCTTAGCACTGGTTAGAAATTTTAGGCCTTGATAATGATTCATTAATTTATACTTATAGATTTTAAACTGCTAAAAACATATCAGTCATGACGAGAATTTATATTTTAAGCGTCTAACAATTTTTTTAAGAAATAATATATCTTAATTACTGAAATATATAATAAAATATCCGCAACAAAGGTATAATTTGTACTAAAGTGAAAACAACGAGCGTAAAGTGCAAATAAAGTACAAAAATGGACATACTCTATTTTAGGGTCTTTAAACGAGAACTTTTTTCAGTGTCTAAACTCTAAGTGTCAATAAAAATGTAAAGAGGAATGTAAAACGGTATAACCAATCAGACCAGAGGAAGAAGAGAGCTTTAATAAACCAAAGAGTTTCATTTCAAAATAGTGCATGTACAGGACATAAGTGCTGAGAGGATTACTCATAGCTAAGCTGTCAAACATTTGTTAAAATATAACATTAAAATTAAAAATGGACTGCTAAAAATAAATGCGAGTAGGATGCAATAGTTTAGTCAATTTCAACTTGGCTAAAGTGGAATCTATTTTTAAGCCACTTAAGGACACCATTAAAATGAATGTTAGTAAATAAAGTTCTTACAGTGAAAGAGACTATTATGTTTTCATTAGGTTTAAACGTAGAAGGCTCTTACGCAAAATCATCTCAGTTTTTATTAGTAAAAGAATTCATATTTGAAAATAAGGATAAAATTAGAATAAGATGCTTAGATAATTTATAAGAAGCGGTGCTGATAATAGAAACAATGGGTATAAAAGGAATACTAGCCTTATGAACTAAAGGTCAAGCAAAAAACCTAGCACAGTATGAATTAGTCGATGCAATAGAATATGTAAGAGAATTATTAAGACAGTAGGTGTAAGAGAACACATTATTAACACTAAGATTTTTAGATAATGCTTTAAATGGGCTCTCATTATTTAATTTTTGAGATTCTTCAAGATATTTAACTTCATCGAGAAATACTATTCAGCCATATTTATCAGCTTTAGTGAGAATAACTATAGTGAGTGGTTACAAATCAAATATTTCAATTTAGAAAGAGCAGTTTCGCTAACATTTTTGGTAAATGATATGGAACAGTATCAGCAGTCAAATCGCATCCCAGCAAGATAAGTGACGCAAATAAAAAAACAACAATTTTGAGGTTATGTCGATAAAAAATATGTATGAAGTGCCCCATGAAGCTCAAAAAGTGCCACATCTCTAACTCGCAATTTATCCAGCTAAGGGCAGTTATGTCAGTTTTGTGTCCATTTCATAATAAGTTTTTTTTATAGTATTCTTGAAGTTTATTTTTATCAAATGCTGCATTTTAGAGTTATGACACTGTTCTTGCCGGGGTGTGAAATATGAAATTGATAATTTTTTTTACAGGTATTGAAAACATTAAATTTAAAAGTTTCAGAGCAACCAACTTGAGTATTCAGTGCTACAATGGTAGAACAAAATTATTAAGTTTAAGACCATTAAGTTGGTTATTTTTTTAAAGTAGCAGAAGAGAGATTGACAAGAAATTTAATATCTAATCTTTTACTTTAGAAATCTCTCTTCTATAACTGAGATTCCTTGAGAAGAAATCCGATAAATTGCTCAAATTTAATTATATTCCTTTTCGTAGTCCTTTACTACCTGTTATTCTAAATTTCAGTGTTAATCTCATTAAAAATTCTCAATTCCCCTGTCAAACTTGTGTTGTCCTTGTACCTGTTTATCTCTTCACTTTTCTAAAGACAGACTTGATATGACTTGAAAATTTGCTGGGACTTTAAAAGTCCTGAAAATGATTTTTATAAAGACTATTCTATTTTGCTGCAGTAATATGTATTTACTTTAGAAGTATGAGAAAATCAAAAATATAAAATTTGGTTGATATTCTCCTTTTTTTGGCCGTTATATATATTAATGGTATTAATTTTCTAACATGCTTTTATTTATCTTGACTGCATACATTTTGCAATTACGAATTAGTGATTTCTTACGAAACTGAATTTCTTTGGATACAGTTGAGTTTTTGCCTCAAGTCTTGTAGAGAGTTTAATTTGGTTAATAATTAAAATTTTGGCTATAATTTACCAATGAATTTTCTAAATATTTTTGACATATTACTTTACCCAAAATGGTCAACCCAAATGGCACTATGTCAAAATAGATTTATTGAATTTACCAGATAATTGACACTGATAATTAAAAGATAAATTGTATATATACTGAAACAATACTCAAAAAAAATTATGAATGCATCTAAAAATTAAAAGGAATTGTTTATTTAATTTTCCATATGTTTTATGCTTAAATAAAACGTTTTTTTCTTTCAATTCTAAAAAAATATGTTTATTGTTTAAAATTTTGTATTTTATAAAAATATTGCATGAAATTGCTTCTTTTAATCAAAATTAATTTTGAAAAATTATAAGCTCATTAAATATTTTGAGAATAATATTTTTCTCTTTAATTCGTGTTTTATTTATATAAATCATGATATTTCATAGTAATTTTTATAATTTCCAGAACTAATGTAAGCTATGAGTTGTTTTGTCCTCAAAGTCACATTTTGAAGCTTTTTTTTTTACATAAATTTAATTTAGACTTATAGGTATCATATAGGTATATAGGTTTATAGACATATAGGTATAAATATAGGTATCAATCCATTTTATAATTAAAATTATGTATCAATAAAAATTCAAATGAAAAATTACGTTAAATTTAACGATTCTAAAAAGAGAGTTTTCATAATCTTTTACATATTTTTTGTCAGTTAAAAAAAACATACTTTTAACTGACAAAGCAGATTTATATTGTGAATGCAAGCATTTACAAGAAAAAAAATCTATTTATCGAATATTATTTTTTGAAGCTATTTCTTATATATCTCTTTAAATAATCTTGAGGAAATCCTTTCATGATATTTTAAATTTTAATAATTATTTTCTGCTCTCAGCGAAAAATTGCTCGTTTGAAAAGATGGAGCTCATTTTAATTTCTGTTGCACCCCTCTTTTTCATAAGACCATAAATACTTTTGAGACTTATGAAAAGACATAATTACTTTATGCGGGGGAGAAAAAAATATCTTTCCATTTCGAAATGCATTTATATCTTCTTTTGATGATTCGAAAGATTTAAGACTAACAAATGCGTATTTTTAAAAGGAAATGTACGAAAGTAGAATTTCTTTAACCCAGCCAAAAGGAGTAATGACTTTATAGATAAAATTCATAATGAAATATTATTTCAAAGTTTCATTATTTTTAATTGGAATTTGCTTTTTATTTCTTTTTATAATTGTATTATATTCATTCCGTAATGATGTTGAAGGAAATGCTTTCTGATTTAATTTAAAGATCAATTAAATTTCTCTTTTTGACTTACACTTTAATGAGTTTTATTTCATTAAAATAATTTTTATTATGAAATCTAAAATGACACAATATAGGAAATGACAAATCACATATATTGATCAAGAATTTATTCCAATTATTTTTGCTTTATTTACATTTATCAATTGGTTGTAATGAGATATTAATGATAAGATATTAATAATTATTAATTTTATATTAATGATCGTCAAGTATATTTTGGTTACTATGGCATCATATAACCATGGTGAAGCACCTAGCTCAGTTTTCCAGAGCTATATCATTTAATGGTAAGAATCTCGTAGGAATTCCTCATTAATTTGACCCTGGTTTGGCGACGTGGTCAGTAGCTGAGTTGGCCTCAGCAGTTAAGTAAATAGCTTAGCAATAGTTGCTAAATAAGTAGTTGTAATAGTAATCAAATCTACGTGAATTACTTATACAATGCATAAGCCATGTTTCAAATAACTTAAATGGATAGTCTGAAATAAAACTATCCATTTGTTAATATGTATGTTTACTGTAATATAAATTCGTAGTATAAAGTTGGTACGTTTTTCGACAATTTGGGATTTAGTGCATTTTTTACCATCAACGTAGGTAATCTTTTAATTGCTTAAACATTACATAAATTATCTAAAAGCAAACGAAAAAGTATTTTTATTCTGTAAGGTTTACGAATATTTTATTCATTACAACTGAAAAATAAAATCAAGAAAGCTTTTTGTTTTAATTTCCAGATGACGTTGTGAAGTTTATCTTTAATGTAAAGCTACTGGATTATAAAAAAAGAAATATGTTTTAGGTATTGATGGCTGAAATACATCGTTTATAATATAATTTACGATGTTGCCCAGCATAATATTATTAAAAAAAATTATAATACCTTAGTATGTTATTTTACTACATTGCATACACCGTGTCCCATTGTTACCGGCATACATTTTAAGGACAGTTGGGGTACATTATACCCCTTAGGTCTATAACTTTCTGTTTAAGCGTCATTGAACTTGTCCAATCATTATTATTACTTAAGTATTATCTTAATTTTATGTTGCCGCATTGTTTTTTAGTTTCTTTGACTGCAGCCTGAATGGAAACTAAACGAACCATATAACGTACCATGGAACCAATTTCAAAATATTTTTTAATTAAAAAAATTCTTAATTTAAAGGAAAACTTAACTTAAGAATTTAAATTTTCTCTCAAATTAAGAACAGAACCCAAACAAAAGACTAAATTGCTTTTTGGAGGAAAAGGTTAGCTTAATTAGCGTAATTTAAAAAAAAAGAACGAGCTACTAGGTCAAAAATATTAATTTTTGTCTTTTACTCAAAATTTATTATGTTGGACATTTAAAATTTTATTTAATCTTAGCTGAAAGAAAACTATCATGGAAAAAAGTCTGAAGAAACAATGTATTTGCGATTGAAGCGTTTATATAATATAGAGAATTTTTTATTTTGGAAATGTTATTGTTATTCTTCATGCCACTTGCCAATATCAGCAAGTCTGCTTGTGGTTCTTGTTTTTAAGTTTCGCCATCCATGGCCAAGAATGCGAATTCAGCCACACACACACGTCACAGCCCTTTTATAAGGCGGAACTATTCATACATCCATGCATCCACAGATCGTAATTTTGACCTGATCTAGAGAACGATCTACCCCCAGAGGTATTGGTTTGTTATGGGAGCATGGATGACTTTGTAAGCCAACAGATTTAACGTGTATCAGCCACCATTTACCACACGGGGAACCTTTGGCAGGCAGGGATCGAACTCACGACCTCTTGTGGACATAGGTAAAACGCTCTACCGGCAAGGCAATCCCGACCCTACTCACTTTTGAAATTATATTTTTAGCAAAAATGTACATTTATTTTCATACTCCCATATATAAAATTTTTTTATATTTTATTAACAAAAAATGCATTATATGTAATTATTTTTTAGTTAAATTTTTGACTAAAAATCAGACTTGGGGTGAATGAATATTTCTTTATACCTATATTTTTTTCGTAAAATCAAATACTAGATTTAAAATGACTTGTCTTGCAGATTACTTGAGAACTCTTTGTAGCTCATCAGTCGTTGGTAAATTAGTAGCCAAGATCCTCTTATACACATTAATAGTCTTAATCATTACTATGCATGAATTACTTATACACTGTAAAAATTGGATTCACAAGTATCACATAACTTTTTCGTTTTTGAGAAAACCATTTCTTGGTTTATGTTCCGAGCACAAATTTCTTCAAAGGGACAGAACAACTATCTTCACTTCTTCGAAAAAACTAATCTCGTTAAAATTAAACAAATATTTCGCCATTTAATTTTTTTCGCAAAATAATAATAAAAGTGCTTGTTGTATCGAACTTTTCTAATAATTACTCTACTGCGGGAATCATATAGGTGCATCAATGTCAACGAAAGGAGAGGTAGGTACTCAACGCCGCACTTCATTTGACCAATGGGTTAATGGCGATGATCTGTGAAAGATCCCTGAGGATGATCCGAAGACATATGCCATCGCAATTTTGACTCTCTGCAGAGGGGATAGCTTCCCTGCTTTGGTAGCCAGACGACTTGCGCGCGAAGGCAACACAAGGAGATAACAGATATCTTACACCCTTTGCCCGAAGCGGGATTAGAACCCGGAATCTTCCTGGCACGAGGCCAACTCCTTCACCCTCATACAGCCGGCCAGCTTATTTCATCACTTTATTTTCAACCGTCTAGTTTTCGTTTTAGTTTCGTCCCTAGATATAAAGATATATAGATATAAAGGCCCCTCTATTAGTCCCTGGTTTCGTCACACTAATTAACAATTTTCCCGAATGCAATAAGAGCTAAGGTAGAACTTCCGTCATATATTTGAGAGTTTGTGTTTCGTCATAAATCACGTAATTTCTTGACGGAACTTTTTTTTTTTTTAAATATTAAAACACAGTAAGGATTTCTGAATCGTCCAAAGGGAAAGTTTTATTTTTGAAAGAGCAGTTACGTTGAAAATTATTTTTACCTCTTGAATTAAATGCAATAAAAAATCCATTTGTTATTTTAACCAACGATTATAATTTACATTTGTAGTACAAAGTTGATAAGTTTTCTAAAATTTATAATTTATTGTAAATGTTACAATCAAAATACAAAATCCATCATTGTTTAGATTGCTTGATCATTACTTAAAATGTGTAAAAGCTACCAAAGTGTAAAAGCTACAAAAGCTTCACACATTGCTTAGGGCATTCTATAAAATGGCTAACAGGCATTCCATATAAAGACTGGGCTAGTTACATAATAATTCTTATATTTTAACCATTCGTTTTCATTTCCCACCTCTTGAGTCAAATTTAATGAAACAATCCATTAGTGGATATGACCAATTTATTGTACTATAAAATTCCAAAACAAATGTGAAAATTTTTCAACAATAGATGATTTAGTGTCAATGTTGCTATTAACATATAAAATCCAACATATGACAAATTTGCTTGTCAAATACCTAAAATGTAGCAAAATATGAAAACTAGCAAAATATGAAATGATAAAAACATTTCCTCTAAATTCCATAATATGTTTAATATTTATTAAAATGGAATTTTATACTAATTTTTAGGCTAATAATATAATAATTACTAGGCTACATATAACAATTTTCGCATTTCTTGCGCAAAACATTCTATAAAATAAGACATCTGATAGAATATTAAAATTTTAAACTTTGACAGTAACATATACCAAATTTTATGTTGTAACATCATTCAACATGGTTTGTTTGCTCTCAAAAGCACAAAGTTTTAAACAAGCTGAAAATGCATATTCTGACAAATTCCACATAATTTTATGTTTCATACTTTCTTCTAGGCCAAGGCTGTCTAACTGGCGGCCCACCAACACATATTGTGTGACCCGCCAACTTCAGATTCAGGCTGATTGGCCTCAGTTTTCTCATTAAAATGCAAGCAAATTCTTTTATAATCCTTCTGTTCCATTGTTTTATAATTAATGATTCAATTAATTGTTATTGTATAAGAGATAAAAGGGTATTGTTCAACTTTTTCAAACTGCGGCCCGCCAGGTGATCAGTGACCGGAATTCTGGCCCGTGGGCTCTTTGCAGTGGGGCAGCCCTGGTCTAGGCTATGGTATTAGTGGGAAAAATAAGCACTAATTGTTTTAGACAATAATTAAATAAGATCTAAGCTTAATACATAGCATGTACTCATTCTTCTGATGCAGAGAAAACGGAGTCATTTTTATATTTTTCGTTTTTTTCTTACCTTACTTAGAGACAAAAACTTGGTAGAATTTTAAGTAAAAATGAATTTATTTATGAAATAAACGTTTATTATGTTTCCTATATTAAGTTTTCACTTTGTTTTGCACTTTAAGAATAAAACAAAGTGATGTGTAATAAATGTTCAATAGAATAAATTTAAAAATTTCATATTCTACTTTTTATTTGAATATGTTCTAATCTTTGTTATCATATAGATAAAATTATTCTCCATTGGCTTCTCAGAAATTTTACGTCATAATTGCATGACATAATTTAAAATGTTTTTCTCTCTGTAAAAGATAATTGCTCAGAGAGGTTGAGTGCCGTAGACCACCAGGCGTGAATCTGGGCAATAGTAAATCTGGCGTAAATCAGGAACTCTATGAGGTAATGGTAATCATCTTCTGTGGATTGCGCATATTTAGAACTAAAGATACAAGACTACAAAAAAACGACTTTTGGGGTATTGCAAAAATGCGAAGTATGGCTTAAACGGCTATCAGAAGCATGATTTCAACATTTCAATGATGACTTTGAAACAAAATTTAAAAAAAAAAAAAAAAAATGGAAGCATATTAAAGATAGTTTTTTCCGCATAAACAAAACTATTAATGTGAATAATGTTTAAATAAATTAAGTTCAATGTTATTACAGCATGGAGTTTTATATTCTTGTGTATAGTTACCTGAAATCAAAACAGTAAGTATTAAATATTTACATATTAAAGCGAAGTTCTCAATCAATTCTCTTACAATCAATGCAATTCTCGTGAATCAATTATCTTGCATATTGAAGCGAAAACTTACATTAGTCAATGAAATTGCGAAAAACAATTTTAATATTATGTCAATTTGCCTTTTATTTATTTGTTTTTATTTCTTTCATATTTATTTCAGTTATTTTTGTTTTTGTATTTGGTACTTTTTATTAGAACGAGAAAGCTTAGTATTAAAACATGACAACTAAAGTTTTCACTCAAAATAGTATTTAAATCTATCCCTGTCTGTTTGCTTAAAGAAAAAAACCAAAAGCATAGAAATCGCTTTTGTTTGATATTAAATAAATTTTAATTTATCGCTCTATGTGTTTTTAATAACGTTTGAAAATAAAGACACGTTTTTGTAGTAATTAATTTTGTTCAAATCTTTCTTCCCATTTAATTTAAATAAATCTTCGAAGAAATTAAACCAGAAAGTTTGGCAAGCTAAAAATATTTTAATATCGCACATTTGAGAGGAGAAAAAGGGACCCAAATCGAGAATAGATTGAAAACAAAACTTAAGTATCTCAAGAAACAAAATTGTTTCTTTTTATATCTCGGCAAAAGAAAATGTTCTTTTTGTTTCATTTTAATTTCGTTCCGTTTCCTGCAGCAAATGCCTAACATTATTTTACTGATGAAGCAGAAAATAATTGTTTTCCTTCTTCTTTTCAAAATCGCGATTTCAGATGAACGCATTCCTGCAATCTGCAATCATAACTTTTTTTGGAATATAGCCAAGATTATACCAAATTTGAAGAAAGTGTTACTTTCGGATGACAAATAAAGTACAATTTTATTTTCTCATTTAAACATACTAGATTTAATGAAAAACGAAAACCTCTAGCAGGAAAGTTTAAATTTTCTAACTTTTAATTTTTACTGGAAATATAAAAATATTTCATTTTGATTGTAAAATAAAACTCATGGCTTTATATAAATTCTGTATTTTGAATTGTATGAATATAATAGTAGTAGTCTTATATAAATGTATATATATTATTACTTGAATTAAGTAATCCTTATTTTTGATTATTAATATCTAATTCATTGGTATTGCTCTGGCTAAGAACAAGTTGTGATAAATTTATCAACAGATAGATTATTTTTAAATATAATTCCTGAAATAATTCTTAAATTATGAGATTACTAATCAGTACTGTTATTAAATCACGGATCACTAAATTAACATTTCTCTTCAGATTGGTCGGAAATTCTGAATCTCCTGTCAGAATGCTAGCAAAGATAAATTGTTAAATAACTTCAATGATAAATAAATAATAAAATAACTTGTTTTAAAATCATAAGGCCATTCTTGGCTTATGCAAAGACATTTCCTTCTCAACAAAAAATTAATGTTTTGGATTAAAAAAAACTGCTAAATTTTGATCTTATGCTCAATAACGGGGTTTAAAGCATAAGGAACAACTTATTATAGAAAAACAATAAGCTTACATGAAACAACAAAACAGTTTCGTTCAAACTTATTGCTTTAAGTTACAACTATTTCTGACTTTTGATAATTAATTTATACAATATATTAGATAGATATTTTTCTAAATAGTTGTCATTAAATTTGTGTTATTTCATGATTATTTTACTCCATTTATTTTTAATGGTAATAAAGAAGCAAGTGGAAGAATAATACAGGTATCTAATTGAAAAACAGCAATTTCCTTGGATTGGAAATTCCTAAAAGAGTTTGAACTCTACCGTTGCTTATTAGCAATGCATCGAATGTTAAACTTTGATTTCAATTTCTAAACCCTTATAACTTGAAGTGAAATTAGTTCTTCTTAAAAGGTTTTGACTCGAAAAAAACTTCATAACATTTTAAGCTGCATTACTCTATCAACAGATACGCATCTACTACATTAATATTTTAACTACTGCATTACATTGATCACTAAACTAAACTAAACTCAGCGGCGCGACAGCCCATGGAGGGCCAAGGCCTACTGTGCCCATCTCAGTTTTCTTGACCTTGGGCTCTGGGGTGCAGGAGCAGATGTTCCGGTCAGGTGGTCAGCCGAACGCGGAACCCCCAGTGTTTTGTTCCCAAGCATACTTGGTACTCATTTATCGACCCACTGAAGGGATGAAAGGCTGAAAATTGATCACTATTTCTTCTTAAAATGTCTATGTTTTTCTTAAAAAACGAATACCTTTTTTTCAAGGACAATTTCATTAACAAAATCAATTTATCCAAGAAAAGAATATTTTATTAATAAATATTTTGTAATATGTATCTAATTCCAAATTCTATTTATTGTAGTTCTTAAAGTACACTTTTCAAATCTTACAAGCAATTGTAAATGCAATTATAAGGACCGCGTATTAAACAAACTCACATTAGTTTTTCATATTCTTTAAATCTTTTGAAACTGTTCAAAATATATTCACTGACTGATTTAAAGTAACACTAACGTTAAAAAAATCCAAAATGCAGATTTTTACACATTTCTTTTAAAGATATCGCTATAACTGATCCTTTTTTTCTTGATTTTCTTGATAAGTTGAAAAGTTAAAAAATAAAAATTATGGTTAACTTTTGCAATTTTTATGCAATTACGGATATATGACCCTTACTTAACCCGGCAGGACACGCGCCTCCCGTACACACTCGAAAACACGCGTGGGGTCCTTATGGACCCCACAAGCCTAAATTATAGTTAAAACTTTGTTCATCGTAATATTTGAAAACAAAATTATTATAATTATAAAATTTAAATTTTTTAAAAATTAATAACACACGAAATCATTAAAATACTCACAATAATCCAAAAAATAGCATATTTATTATACGTAACTTACTCTAAACTGTCTTCTTTATCTTATCTAATCTTTATTCACGCAGTTTTGATATATACTAAGTGTGTGTTCTTTGCACAAAAATTTTTCATAGGTTGAATATGCAGTTGATGATTTTTTTGTCCTTATTACGTGGGGAAGTCTAGCAACGTCCCTTATATTTCAGAGCTTTCTTTTTTAAAGTAGGTTCATTTTCGTCTTTTTCGTTGTTGCATGAGTCCAGGTATCTCTTTTGGCAGTCTTTAGGTCTTGATTTTTTTTCCCACAATGAACATTTATCTTTTCCAATTAAATTATCGTTGTTTGAAACATCTTCTTGAGCGGAATCTTGATCTAATTCTGATTGTGAGTCATGATCACTCATAATTTCTCGATGGGAATTGCATTCTGCTTCCTTATCAGAAAAAGTGTCATCCTCACTTTCAACCGCATCCAAAATCTTTCGCAGCCTCCCCACTTCCTTTTCGTACGGTGTTGCCATGCTGCAGCTAAGAAAAAACATCCGAACACAAAGAATATCAATGTTCAAATGCATCTTTTCGACTAACGCAAAAAGGCTGCGAGGGGACCAGTCACACCCCTAACTTGACCAATGAAAAAATAATGACCCTTTGGAATTTCTAACACCTGGTATAGGCTGGTGGGCGCACAAAATTAGACTGCTGAAAAGAAAAAACTCTCAAGGTCAATAAAAGAAAAGAAATTCTATTAGCAAATCATAGCCGCGCGTCCTGCCGGGTTGAATCAAAGAATAAATAAATAAAAAGAAAAGAAAAATAATTCAGAAAACAAAATTTAAAACTGCAATAGTTTATAAGAAATTTCAAATTTCTAAAAGCATTTGGGGATTACTTTCACAATAATATAAACATTTTAGCATGTCAAATTTGAAAAGACTACGGCTTGATCAATGCGACTATGGCGAAACAATGGCAGATGAAAAATAATTGCATTTCTTTGCCCGACAAAACATTATTTCATCGTTCTCTCAATACAATTTATGTATACCATCTTATTTTTTAATATAATAACTTTTCCGCATCGAAACAAAATGTTATGTAAAGCTGAACATCCAAACAACGGTAGTTTTTACGATTTTTTTAATGTCAATATAGAGACAGAGAGAAAGTAAAAAAACAAAAGAAAACATTTGCATTTATCATATGTCATGTATATGACGTTAATCAGCGTGCGCAACAGTTATACACAGGAAGAAAGATTCTGATAAAATTACCGTTATGTTTGGGGATGTCATTTCTAAAAACAAAGAAAACTCTGGTTAATAAAAACAAGATATATGGTGCTAAAACCATAGGTCATTTTTCCTTTCATAGGGTTAATCGAAATTCTGATTTTCAAAAATTATAGTTCCTATTATTACACAGTTAATAAAAAATACAAAGCTGAAAAGTGAATTTAACCAAATAACTTGTTTATAATTCAAGCTATAAGGTATCAAGATAAAATTATCAAATTTTACCACATTTTATGACAAAATTTACCAAAATCACATAGAAAACGCCTCTGCAAAAAATACCAAGCATTTTGGTATTCCTTAGAGTCAGAAACACTGTAAATTTTACCGCATTCCGGTAATTTCTTAATATGTTAATTGTATGGTGAATTTCAGTTTCCGCATGTCTAGTTGTATGCTCAAATGTCATTAATAATGTTTTACCTGTTTCAAACCATCTTAGTAGAGTAAATCATTAATCAAAAAACCATAACAAAATTACGGATTTTGTATAATTGACTCAACAGATAATACTTTCATATATTATATTTTGACACATAATGTTGTGAATATCCATTTTTTAACCCACATGGAATGAAGTTTTCCTCTTTAATTTGTCGGGCTTTAAGACATGTTTGAAAAAAATATTAAAGAGATAATTGATACAAAATTCTTTTTTTTTTTATTTAATTTTCAGAAAATATGCACCAAAAATACTCAGAAAATATTTATCGAACTAAAATTATTTATTTTCATCAATTCTCCATGTCCCATTGACTGTTATCGTGACGATATGAAGCTGAAATGACCAGTTAAAAATTTATTATTCCATAAATGGTATTTTAACTGTTATATTGATTACTAAAGAAAACGAAATGTTTAATTCTTCGATACTTAGGTTTTATAAAATAGGTATTCTAGACACTATGTAAACAGATATTTGATTTAAACACTTAACTGATATTGCTGAATTACTTTACACTCGACGTGAAGACAATAATTAGTGTCGGTTGGACATTTCACTTTTTAAAGAAGAAGAAAATAAAATAAACTTAATTATTAAGGAAAAACTTCATTTTACTATGAATAAATAATGCCAAGTATAAATATACATCTTCGAAAATGTAAATATTTTCATTTATTAACTTCAAATATCAAACCAAAATTAAAAACTACAAAAAATGACAATTCTATTCATTTATTTTTATTATTTTTTATTAAAAAAAGTAGTTTTGTGCTATTAATGGAACATTCCTAATTTAACGTTTTTTGAAAAATGCCAATACAATATTTTTATTTTTGATAGACCAAATCACGTTCAGTTTAAAAAAAAAATGGAATACATCAACTATAAAAAAAAATAATAAAAAAAAATTAAGAAAAAAACATTTTTAGCATGTGTATAAGTAAAGAAAATAAGCTAAAAATTGAACATTAGCTTTGACGAACGCTTTTTTTTATATTCTTGCTGTCTTTCTTTTTTACCGTTTTCGCCATCCTCCATCAAATTCTGGAAAAACAGCTCCTGAAAGCTTACTGATTTTTTTCCGTTTTCATCAGCAAGCTTTTTAAAAGGATGCGCAAGGCCGATAATTGCGTATAAGCATCAGAAGCATTTGAAAGACATGTAAAAGTGGTTGAAAAAATGGCGAAGCTCTGACTTCCTCGACTTTGATGGTTTAAACTACAATAACCTGCATTGCTAACTAAAAAGACGTGGATGCGGGGTAAAAAAAATCCCACTGAAGTTTTTCAGAAAGCGATGAGATGGTTTGCTTAAAAAAATTATGCAGATGAGCTATTTATTCTAAACATTTTCTTTAGCTTCTACGCAACATTTTGTATTTATTTGCCATTTTTTTGTGTTCCTTAAATATATTTATGCTGCCCTAGAAAAACGATTTGCGTTTTTATTATAATATTTGCTTTCGTGTATAACGTACGAGCAACGTTGTCAGTGAATGATTATTTTTCTAACTTGCATGCCCGATGAATTATGTATTTTGAATAAATCTTATATTTAATCTGAATAAAATTTATTTTATTTTTATTTATGCATTCATCCCTGAACAGGAAATATATAGAAAAATTATAGATTACATCTATGTTTTTATATGTTGTAAATAAAATATATCATTTTTAAATTTATATTTTATTTATTCATATCATAATTGCTTTTAACATTTTATAATAAAAATACACAGCATCCATTTCATAATTATGAAGATCATAGTCTGAAATTAGGATTGTTCATAAAATGAACCTTTTACCTGTCATAATATTATACTTGACATAATATTATTCGATATGGTATTTTTTACACCCTGTTTTTCACATAATATTAAATCCATTTTAATCCTTCTACTTCCTCTTATTTTTAAAGTATCATTCTTTTCTCTTCGCCTTGCACGCAAACTAGCAAATAGCAAAGATTGCCAACTTGCAATAAGCAAAGCAAATAGTATTAAAACAGTTAAGAGGTTAAATTCAACTCCTTACGGATCCTTTGCACATAATAACTGAAGTATATAGCCCATGCTTTACGAATATAGTCTCAGCTATAGTTAATAAGCCACCCGTGCTTTGAAATTAAGGTTATAAGACGGCTGAAGTATACCTCATCAAGAGTTCAAAAAATCATCAATTACCACGCGTTGCTGCTACCTTTAAGTTTAATATTGGTAGCTCCATTTGTTTTACTTCTTATACATCAGCTCATTTTGATGCCTTAGTGTGTTCTTTCTCTCATGCGAATACCAAAAATCTAGAAAATTGTATGTGCTCTAACCCGTCAACTGCTTTGCGTACTGAAATTTATTCTTCTCAGTTTTGCTGTTTTGGTTTAGCCATCACTCGGTTACCATCTCTTCAATTGCGTATATCCTCAATTAAATATTTCGCAATAGTGCTTTTTTTTCTAACCTATTTCAACAACTGCATTGAGCCTACTGCATCGCATACCGAAATTTATTCTTCATAATTTTGTCTATTTTGATCATTGCTATCTCTGTTTGCGTGTTTCCTAGTTCCAGTTTTCCTCTTCAATGGTATAGTTTGTAATAATGCCTTTTCTTGCTCTTAAATTTCGGTTTTTATTATTCCTGTAGTATTGTCTTGACTAATAGCGCCGCATTCAAATACTTAAAACATATCGGTCGAACATGTTTTTAGTGCCAAATATATATTTTTTCACTTATTTTGATATTATTTGTTTCAAGCATATGGATAGTTTCTTAAAGAGATTATTTTTTACTTCATTTCTTAACATTCCAAAAAGAATTAAGTTTGAGATCATTTCCATATATCTGTATATAAATAACATTAACAATGAAGCCTTTTATCGCAATTTGTAGACAATGATGTCAAACTAAAAAGAAAAATATGTTAAAAACTTACACTTTTAGAAATTTAAAGACTTTTTAACTGAAAAAAGAAACTGTTTAAAGACTATATATCTCAGAGGATAAAAACATTATTCTTCAACAAGTGGATTTCTAATCGGGAATACACTTCGTAATTTGAATTCAATCACCACGACCGATCATTAAGTCGAACGTTCGATTAGGATGAAGAATATACAATATGGACTTTAAACCTGCCACTAGTGAAAGTACACTTATTAGTGGCAGAGAGAATTGGAAAAATTTACCAGCTCATGTGCCAACCGCAGCTGGTAACCAAAATAAAATTGTGTTTGTTTTTTGTGGTGTTTAAAGAGAAAGTTGCGAATATTGCTGAAAAAGTTATTGTTGCTTGTCCATGACTGATTTTGGGTTGAATTCACAGTTTCATTTTTTAAAAAAATTTTAAAAGCATTTATTCTTTTATTAATTAACATTTACATTAAAAAGCTCAACTAAGTGCTTTGGTATTACTTTTGGCAAAATTAAAAATAAAATGAGATTGCATTGATAAAATTTCATAAAAGTGGTATAATTTGGCAGTTTTTTTAAGGATACTAAAGCTCTTTGGTTAAAATTACAGAGCTCTTTGGTATTCTTATAGAGCTAGAAACACGATAAATTTTACCATATTCCTGTTCTTTAGAGCAACTTCTTTTTTCTCAATATGGTGAAAGTAGAATGGGACCAAAGGTTAAACTAATGGGGGGAATGAGTTATTTTAAACTTAACACCCAATTAATTAATTAACTGTGTAAAAAATTTTACTCTGCATTATAGTCGAACGCTGAATTTTTATAATGCGAATACGGTAAACAAGTATTATGAGTAAGGAAAAATAAATTATTTTAATGATAATGGACTGAAAAAGAAAACTAATTAAATTTAAAAACAAAAAGTGCTCTTGCTACGAAAGAATCTTTTTAAAATCAGCGTAGCAGCATCAAATTTTTTAAAAAAATGCTTCGCTTTTTATATCATATATTTTTCACTATCGGGTAAAAACGTTGACATTTTTTGTTTTTGAAACATAAAGAGCTTTATATATTCGTAAACAAAGTAATAATTGAAAAAATCACTACTTCAATAAATAAGCCTTCATTAAAACCAAACATACATACAGCCTCTCACTTTTTTTAAAAAATAGAAGAAAATTATTCACTTGTTTGATTTTATGTAAGCAAAAAACGTTCACATCTGTTGCTTTTCTGTTGAAAAAAATTAATATTTATAAATGCTATTTTTTTACATATGTAAGCACCGATGCACCGATTTTTGTATTTCATATTCAGAATTAATTTATTAAAATAAAGCTTAGGAAAGCGAGAAAAATGTTAAGAATTTTTTGCAAAAATATCAAAATTTATACTGCGGGTTATTTTTTTTTTTTTTTGTATTTTATTTTCATCCACGTCTCCTTTTTACTTGATATTTAACTTGATTTTATTAAATAATGGTTTGGTTTTTTAACTCAAAGATTTGTCTTGCTTTTTGTGAAGTTCATATTTTCTACAGCATTAAATAAAAAGTTTCCGTTTACCCATCAGTAAAAATTTATATTTTCATGTTTAAGTTATTTTAAGTTTAAACGAAACCTTCAAAAATGTTTAAAATCTATTTATTTCTAAATTTAATGGATGTTTCTACTCTATCAGAAGGATAGTTCATATTATAATGAGAAGCACTATTGTTGACTCAGCATTGAACTAAATCCAAATTTTCTTTTTTTTTTCTGAACAATTTTTTAGAGAGACTGTGATCCAAGGGTTTGGAAAAATCCTGCCAAAAAAAATAGTTGCTGCTTTCCGATATTGAAAATAGAACCCCAGTACTTCATAATAATACATCAAGTCAATTAAACTCGAGTATTTTTAAATATAAGCTTTTGATGAAATATAGGAATATTTTCTTTTGTGTTTTCACAAAATACCTTCATAGTAAAAGTTTAAACACAATTTAAGGGTTTCTTTTTTTCAACTCGATGACTGTTGCTTTCTTGCCGAAGAATCATTTACATTCTCAGAAAAGAAACTCTCACTTGAGATGATTCAGCAATCCTTGAACTATAATTCGTTCAATCCTGTACGTCTATATATATATATATGTACAGGATTGAACGAATATATATATATATATATATATATGTTACGGCCAAAGTCCGAAATTTTCTTGATTTCGAGTATTGGTCGGCCAAATCGCGAAGTGGCCAAGGATGGCTGGCCAGACTCCGGAATAATTTAAACGATCAGTGAATATTTTACTTTGGCGGCCTTCTATAATTATATAAATAATTCTTATAAATCTTCTAATTTAAAATTATAAAAAATAGAAGTTTTTAAATTGTCTATTAAATAACCATTAATTTAATAATCATTATCTATTTAATTGTCTAGTCCTACTAGTCCTGCATACAAAAAAGGTCTAGTCATACTAGATCTAGTCAAGTGACACTGTCCGGTATACATTTGCCCGGTATATCCTTCAGTGATGTTTTTTAAGGTTCAGTGCCACTGCCCGGTATACATTTGCTTGGTATATCCGACACTGATGTTTTTTTGGCTAATTCGTTCTTGGCTAATTCGCGATCTGGCCGACTTCGAGCCTAGGTCGTAACATATATATATATATATAAATATATATATATATATATATATATATATATATATATATATATATATATATATATATATATATATATATATATATATATATATATATATATTCGTAAGGTATGCTCCGACTTTTGTCCACTTTGTAGAATCTTAACTTTTTAACGATTTTTAATAAAAAGTTCAAGCAACTTAAGTAATTAAACTATTTTAACTTAAAGTTAATTAAAAATATCTTTATGAAAAAATATTAATGTCTAAATTCCAAGAAATACATTTTTAATAATAATTATTAAAAAAACTGTACTAAGTACAAATTTATTCGCTTAGAAAGTTTCATTTCAAGTTAATCCAGGCTTGAAATTGCGTAATTACTAAAGTTTTATTTTAAAGTAACGTACATATACCGAATTTCTTATCAAAGAATTCAAATAATTATTAATCTTCAAATACAATCAAATTAAATCCTTTCGCGCCATTTTCCTATTTCAAGAGATACCACTCAAGTTAAACTCTTTTATTTATTAAAAACTATACGATGAATAGCTTAATTAATTACATTAAATAAAAACAAAATAAATTCCATGGGTAAACAAATTCGCGCCAACGTCGCTGCGTTAAACTTAATTGCGAAGCAACGTCATTTTGCGAAATGAATAAGGATTGGAGCAATTACTTCTCCATTCATTAAGCGCGCCTTGCGGGAATTGGAAGACTGGAAGATTTTCACATTAGTAACGGGATTGAACTGAATCTTTCAGTTGCTTTTTTTCAGAAAAAGAGAAGTTGAGCTCAAATGATTTGATGAAGGAAGGTGATTAAACACAATGAGAATGAAGACAATAACGTCTAAGATTACTGAAATTGGAAAATCTTTTGTCGTAAGAAAACGTATTGTGTCGAATCCAATTTGCGATATTTTCCCGTCCTTTTTCCACGTCGTAAAAAATAACTTAAAAATGCAGTCGATTTTTGGATCTGGAAATCCTCCATGACTAATTACAATTATCGATTTTATTGGCAGAAATGCAATATGCTAAATGGATCTGGAGGTTTATCGACGAAGATGATAAATGAATTTCCAAAACGGAATAGTCTCAAAAGAAACTCTGCTTCGTTTGAAATATTCAGTAGTTTGGAAGGAAAAAAAGTAAAATAATTCTTAATGCAAACAACTTTCAACTGTTTTCAAAAGTAAAAGTAGTAGTAACCGGATTAAAGCCTATTACTGAAGCAAATTATGCTTTGTTTGAAAAATACGTATATTTGCTTATTTTGCGTAATTCACTATATCTCCAAGCAAACAAACCTAAACTATACAGAAGTGAAGTTAGTATTAATCCAGATAAAATCCTATTAACAAAATAAATACAATAAACTACATTGATATTTTAGATATACTTAAATATATTTGCTTTGGTTTGTATGTTTCTCTGAATCACCATGTAAACAACATGCATCCACTTCCAAGAACGAGAATATTATTATAAAAATTAAACCCATGAATAAAATAAATACAATAAATGATACATAATAAATGTTTGAAAAATGTTTACAATAGTTAAGTATTTTGCATCGATATGCATGGTTAATGCCAAACGAAATAGAAAATAAGCCAGCGCAAATAATTCACAAAAAATTATAAAAAGCTTTTAAATATTTTTATGCGAATTTCTAAGCTACTCTTTTTATCATAATAAGTTATTATATAACATTTTACTATATATACAGAGAAAAATAATTGTAAATCAATATAATATGGATAATAATTATATAAATTTTGTATTTAATTGGTATATTGCAAAAACGAAAAAATATCTAAATATTTAACGAAGGAAATTTTTCTACAAATGCATATTTAAACATTTTGAATATGTTGTATTTCCATAATAAATTCTTAATAATTTTGATGGTAAATAACTAAACACACGAAATTAATAATAACCACGAATTAGTAATAACCAAAACTCTAAATAATTACATAATATTTTATCAAAAACATTGAAATAATATAATATTAAATCTTATTCGTTGCATTAGGATTTTTCTCTAAATAGACGGTACTTTATGTTAAGTTTAAAATTTTAAAAGAAATTGCGCAATTACAATAAATATATTTTGTTAATAATTTTGTAATAAAATGAATACAATAGTTTATTTAGAAAATAAATCGTCGTACAGATTTTGAGAAACATCTAGAATTTCAAAGTTATTTTAAAAAGAGCATTGATTCTTGTAGTTTTTTCTTTGCATAAGAATTTTTTTTCTTACTGAGAATGGCATATACTGTATGCTATGTTCAAATAAAGTATAGTAACAAGAATATAGCACAAATAAAGGTATAGAAATAGATTTATTATCGTTTTTCAGTCCTACAAACGTGAGCCGTATTCAGTGTCGAAACCCAAAATAACCATCACTCTACATAGATGGAATTCACATCACTTTGAGATTTCTTCTACGAAAATCAATGCATTGCTCGTCGTTTACCGACCTTGATTTTTAAGAATCCTTCTACATTTTAAGAAATTCTAATAAACTAGTTTATTATTTTTCTAGTATCCCATTCTTTTCCAATGTTTGGATATCAATTTTAATTTATTTTCTACATCTAGCTTCATTGCGTTCCTGCACAACTCTCTTTCACTTCTCTCCTATCTCCAAGCTTGTTTCTCTGGCTTTCCGGATAAACCACTTTTTACGAATTTGTATATTTCTTTTTCGATACAGTCATTTTGGGATTTGATACTGAGGAAGATTCGAATTCACGGAACCAAAACTATAGTATTTCCACTTTTGATGGTATTACATTATTGGTATAGATGGTAATACAGTAATGTGCTTCATTCACGCTGTCTTGTATCACATTTGTTTGCTAACAAGCTTGTAAAATGTGTTCCGTCAAGCCATACAACTTCTAAATGATTATCTGACTTGATAACAATATGCTGTTTTAAAAATTATGTCATGAGTAAGGCCCGGATTTTGATGACATTTGCATTTTTTGTCCTTTAGAGCATTTTTTTAAGATTTATAGGACATTTTTCTTTAAATTTTGGGGCGTATTTTGCATTTTAAAGCATTTTTTTAAGTTTTTTGTTAATTTTTTCCAATTTTTATTATTTTTTATCAATTTTTATTATTACACTGACTTTCAAACAATGAAAAAAATCTCTAGGATATTAACAGGTGAAGCAACATCTTTTCAAATTGAAGAAGAATTGTCAGTAAATGAGACCGTCTTTTTCAAGTACGCACCAATAACATCAGTAGACGTTGAAAGAGGCTTCTGCAGGTATAAAAATTCACTTTCATACAAGAGACACTCGTTTACACTTCAAAATATCAAAAAACATTTAATAATCCAATGTTATTCTGATATTTAGTAAAATTATGAGATGGAAGTTTTTATATTCCTTAAAGTTTCTATATAAAATGAAAATGTTATGGAGTCAATATATTTTCCCTTTTTTTTGTTGTTATTTTAGGATATAAAACATATTTTTCAAACTTTAATGAACGTAGAACAATTATTGCATTGCTTTATATTTTTTGAAGTGGCTCATAATAATTTTAAAGAGTAAAACATTGTTTTAGTTCAATATTTTTACTTTATTTAAGTCATGTCATAAGGCATTTTTAGCGCAATTTTCTCATTTTTAAGGACATTTTTTGCACTTTTTAAGGGCATTTTTTGCACTTTTTAAAAAGTGCAAAAAATGTCATTAGTCGAGATTTTTTAGGCATTAGTCGAGATTTTTTAGGTCATCAAAATCCGGGCTCTAGTCATGAGTTATCATAAGCCCACAAAAATATGCTGAGTATCAGGTGAATTATTAGGTACTTTACTTGTACATTATTGGTATTTTGAGTCTGGGACTTCATGAAACTGGAACGTGTTTCATTTAAATTTAACCAAAGAAACCGTTATGCTGAATACCCATGACAAAATGCTTAATGAGACTATAAAAATATTTTGATGTTTTATGTTGATTTTTTAATGGTCCGAAACTATTTAATGGTAACATCATCCAACAATTCCCATCATGTGGTAATATATTTTGATAGGCATGCAAATTTCCATCATTTCATGTTGGTAGATGATATTTTACTATATGATGGTCAACTAACAAGTTATAAAGTTTAAAATTCTTGGGCCAGCAACTGCCATAATTTCATGATGAAAAATTTTGTGTTAGCATTATGATCGTCAACCATCAAAGGATGTTTCATATTGGAGGCAACAACACACATCATTTGATGATTGGACGCATTAATTTGCAATTCCTAGACTAGTAACCAGTCAAATAATCTTTTCTATTAATAATAGAGGTTCATCCTTTATTTCATGATAGGTAATAAATAATAATAAACCATATATGATAAGCTATTTTACATTAAATAATGATGCATTTTTCATCTCATGATGACAATATTTTGGGCCTAATTTTTTTTTTAAATATAAATTAATGTTTACATAATAACTATATTTTACAACCATCAATTTGTTTTGCTACAAATACCAACTGTCGGTTAAATAAATTAAAAGCGGAAACTAAAAAAAAGTAAAAGTCAATTCTTTTTCCATAAAGGGAAAAAATGTAGACCGAGGGTGTGTGAATGAGTGTCGGTAGTGGAAAACACTCTCGATGCTTTTCTCGATAAGTAGCTAAAATGATCATCGCTTAATAACGCATATTATAAAGGTAAGATCCATTGTTTGATGTGAAAGAAGCCCATCCGGAAAACTCAAGCGAAGAGAGAAGAATTTACCCAGCATAAAGCTGGGTCAATTTCAATATCGGGGTATTGGGTATATATCGGAGTCTTAATGGTCCCAACAAAAAGCATGATGGTTTGTGATGGTAAATCATAATAGCAAGTAGTAAATGATATTGGATCACGTTGGATTTTTTTATTGGCGCACAATAAAAATCCATCATACTGTGGAATTTTTTTTGTTATGCTATGCTGGCATAACAATCTACCAATTCCTAAGTAGGGATGTTGGGTAGATTTGATGGTCCTATCAAGCTGTTCGATGGTTTTTGAAGGAAATTCTTTCACGTAATGGTTACCATCACGTTTATGTTGATCCATCAAAGGAAAACCATCGTGATTTTTTTGAAAACTGTATAAATAAATAATAATAAATATAAAGCTTTCTTTTTACAAAATATCAGAAATTATAAAGGTAAATAATTAGAATTTTCATGTAGTGATTCAGGACAAAATATGGCAGTCAAGTATTGATAAAATTGTTTTGCGTTCGAACTATATTGTAAACACATGAACAGTGAGTAAAGTTGCAATACTTTACAGTCTGCATGAGTACTTGAACTTTGAACTCCGAGAAAAAAGTTTGATCAAAACTTACAGCATATAATAAAATTTACCGTGTTTCTGACTCTATGGGAAAACATAAATACTCGGTAATTTTCACTGAAGTGCTTTGGAAATGATTTTTGCAAAATTAACGATAAAACATAGTTTTATAATATGTGATAAAATTTAGTAGTTTTATTGTGATATTTTAGAGCAGAAAAACCATTTGTTCGTTTATATTTACATTTCAATTTTCTATTTTTTACAAAATATGCAGCAACAAGAATTGTAATTACTGAAAACCGAAGTCACCGGTAAACTATTACCATATGAACGGAAAAATTACCAAATGAATTGTTTAAATATTTAAATTTTGGCTTTATTAAGCAGAATTATGTTCTTTTTTTTCACCGGAAATGTTATAACCATTCAGAATGTAACTTTATCAGAATTTTTTCTCCCTGCACGCTGAGGATAAATATGTTCGTTACTAGTAATCATTAAATTCTATTTGGGCCTCTTTTTCACATCTGGTGCTTAATTCATAGAACAGTATTCTACATTTGAGAAGAATTATTTTTTCTCCACGTAGCTTAAAAGCAATGCAACCCATTTCAACACAATTATAAGCAATGTTTTAGCTGAAGTAAGCTAAAATAACTTTTAAAGCTTTATATAATATTTAATACAAACTTGTATAAAATAAGCCCAAAATAAAAGCCTTATTAAACACATTATTACTTCGTGTGGAATGTGTACAGTTTTATGAACCGCAGTACTAATATTTGTTTTGACACCATCACATAATCATAAATTAGTCTTTTGAAGAACTCGATGAATAAGATATAAAAATCTATCAGGATGACACAAAAAGGAATGTAATGTAAATAAACAAAAGCAACTAACGGAGAAAACCGATAATAGAGCAAAATCGGGAATAGGATAGAAGATCGAAGTAGGAGAATCGTAAAGATGATAAAACACATGTCGCATAAAATAATGAACTGTTGCAACAAATTATTTTTGTACAAACAAGAGAAATAATGAGTACTTTTGCGCAAGAACTCTAAATACTCTCGTTGTAAATAAAAAGGCACGAAAACTATAAATTTTAGGGATAGATTTTGACTCAATATATTATTTTCTCTTGAGAAAATGATGCGTTCAATAAATGAAGACACTTGTTTTCCATGTTTACTCAACAATTAGTATTCTTGACTAAAATTAAAATTGCATATCTTTATCAACATAATATTTTTCAGCATCATGCACGGCATAGCAACTCATGCAAAAAGATTAGCTTATTAACATAAATTCCACATAACTTTATAAACATTTATTAGAGTTGTTTAAGGACTAATATTTTCATTTTGACAGTGAGTTTAAAATAAATACGAAGTATATTGAATTGTTTGATTAATTACAGGGATATGTTTCGAAATTAAAAAAACATACATTTCCAGATGTTTCAACAAATACATGTTAGCTAATTTTGTTTTTAATAACTGTATTTATTAAAAATATACCATATATTGTATTTAGGAAAAATTTTTAAAAAGTAGCAATAATAAAGAAAAATACAAATTCAAAGTATAAGTTATAAGATACTTCCATTTTAATTAATTACCCAAATGAACAAAAAATTGTATATTGTATCCAAACTGTAATAAAATAAATTCCGTAATCTGAATTTTAAAAACTAAGTATTATTTTGTCAAATTTAATTTTATAAACTCTATCCTAATTTTTTTATCGCATTTCCCACCACTTATATATCTTAAAGCACAATCAAAGTTACCCACTTAAAATAGAAATAGAAAATCTAACTGAGCAACCGAAATTAATTTACTTTTAAAGGGGTGGCAAGGGTGCATAAAAGGCTGGTACTGATAACTAATCAGATGCTTTCGTTTCAGAATTGATTATTCAGAGGCATTCTCAAGCGTCTTGATTAATGGAGAAAAGCATCCGAGACCCAAACCGATGGAGAATCCTCGCCGTAATCTGGAAATTTGCGATAAGCCAAATGAAGCTTTACTGATAAAAGAATAACTTGAAGAACACAGGGAGAAGGCAAACAAATTTAATTAAATAATGATGGAGAGAAAAGGGAGGGGCATTTTAATTCCACACCCCTTCTTTCCTTAATACAAAAGTGTCATTATCGTCTGCTGCATGAGATTTCCAGGCCTTCATATCAATATCATAACTTCGAAGTTAGGTATGTATTGATAATTCCAGGCCTTCATATCAATATCATAACTTCGAAGTTAGGTATGTATTGATAATTCCAGGCCTTCATATCAATATCATAACTTCGAAGTTAGGTATGTATTGATAATTCAAGGATGCGTCAGAATACACTATCAATAAAGAATAGATGACTGGAGCTTTGTCAGGGCTGAGGTTTTAGCAGAATAAATCATAACTGGAAAATTAAAAAGAAGTTTTTGAAATCCATACAGTTTACGTCATCAAAACTTTAAGAACAAGCATCTATTTTAGTATTTCTGGAAATTGGAAAGAAACAGTTCAATCAAATTAAATAAAGGGAAGCTTTATGCTTTCACTCTATGTATAGATTATTTACTATACTATTTTTTACGATTTTGCCTTTTAGTAAAGGATGATTCCATGAATTTGTCTCTTTCGTAATACACAGAATATAGTGATATGTTTGAAGGTCAAGATGAATAGTGATATATTTCACTGTTCACGCATCACTATAGATTTTTCTACACTACTGATCAAGTTGAACGGTGATAGTGGTCAAAGTAAATAGTGATCAAGAAGAATAGAGATATATTGGAAAATCAAAGGGTGAGAACTTCTTATGTAATTGAAAGCTAATTCAGAGAAGATAACAAAATGACGCAGACAGGAACTGTCTTTTTTTAGCATGATTTTAATGTGTAATAACTATCGGGAGAACCGATTTTCCACGTTAGTGATTTTTTAAAGCTTCATAATCCTCGAAATGCAACAGCTGAATGATTGACAAAAAATAGGCATACTGTGAAAAATGGACATAAATCGCTATTCCCCATTTATAGTTATTTGAATATTTATGAATATTATTTGAATACTTAAATATTTTGTAAATATGAATCTATGCCTCAAACATTTTAGTACCAAACTAGAATGAATAAAAGTTATTTTATTCGTAATCATACTTTACGTTTATTGCAGAACGTAATTCATAGCCAATAAAAATATGCATAATATTTAAACAAAACTGTAAAAAAATCCTGAACAACAGCGGTAAGGACAATTTAAATTTAAATTCAAGTAAGAAAGAAATAAAGATGCGACTGTGATTCTGATGTCTCTATTAAATCCTATTATAAAACCGTGCAAAGCTCTAAGTTCTCGTTCAAAATCTTAAGCTGATAGCAAACAAGATATTCTTAGTAAACAATTTAAATTATTTTTTAAAAAGTACAGTCTGTATTGTAATTAACAATTATGTTGCTGGGGAAGAACGTTTAAAAAAATGAATAAAAATATCAATATTTCAACACTACAACTTTTTTCTAAGCAACCAGCCTTTTCCCACAAAGAAAAGAATAAAGGCACAATTCAGTTAAAGACGCAGTTTATGCTTTATTCATACTTAGTTATCAGTTTCGAATAACAAGTTTTTAGAGGAATAGGGGTGATTATAATGAACTAAGAAGCACATTCTCTATAATAATAAAAATATAACAATCTTGTGAATAACTTTATTTCTGCTCTAGGATGTAATTAATGCTGAAATGAAAAAAAAATTGAAAAACAAATACAGAATCAAGTAAGTTGCAACGTGAAATTAAACGGAAAAATTGACCGATGAGGATAAAGCAAACCAGTTGAAATGTGAGAAAAGAAGAGGAGATTTTTAAACTGAAGTTCAGGTGCATAACAGCGCCGGAGAGAACATGGTGACAAACAGATTATAGAAGTCGTAGTACTCTATATAATTGCATTAGAGTTTCAAACTGAGCTACTGGCAACGGTCTGGGAAGCATACCTGAGGATGAACAGAAAAACAATGTCAAAACAATGGTATTGTTTTGATATTGTCAAAACAATTTTGATCTGAGGTTGTTCTTCCGCTTTGGTACTCCGACGAGATGTGTGTGGAGTACTTTATTATAGACCAGGAGGCCGATATATGTTGAGGACCGATATGTGTAATAAAAAGAAATTTAATGTATTTTTTTTATCAATACTTTATACTACTATATTTTTAGATATATATTTTAAGATAAGCCATTGACAGTAAATCGTATTTACTGGATGTAGAGAATAACATGATCTATGTTTTAATTGATTTTAGTAGATTTTAGAATAAGTGTGCATCTTATTCTCAATTTTTTTATTTTTTTATTTGAAGTAATGGAATGATGTGCCTTAGATTTTTTAAATTGCAGTTTACTGAAAAGTTAATCTTGTGATGACAAATTTCAAACTTGAAGTAGTGTATAATTTGGAAATATTTGTTTACATGATAGCATTTGGAAATGTTTTGAGTGTGTTTTTGTTTGAAGATTTGAGTTTTAATAATTTGGCATATTAATTTTAAATGTTTCAAGTGATTTTCTTTATTGAACCTGGGTAACTGTTACTAAAGTCAATTTAATGATCACAACATAATCAAAGATTGAAGGGTAACAGAACAGAATTGGTGCCGTGACCAGGATAGGAACATTTAATAGAAATGTCACAAATTGGTGACGTGGCCTTTTACATTTCCAGATGCTAGCATTTCACTTTTTATGTGTTTTATTTTATATTATATTTAAATGTATTTGCGTATTCCCAATTTTGAGGTAGACATGGACAATTTCAGATATAAACAATTACAAGTATATTTGTGACATTTGAGTTATAATCGAATATGTGTCCTAAAGATAAACCTTCACAACAGGATGGCCAAACGGGTGTGCTTATACTAGGCAGTTTTTCCCTTTTTTCACGTGCTGACCGGGAGGATTACGTTGAGGATTTGGCAGACAAATTGCATGATGCTTATGCGGTGGCACGGGATGACATGGAAAAATTTGCAGCAGATAGAGAAAGTATGAGGGGAAAACAAGCGAAGGTCTATAATTGTAATTTTAATAGTGCATTGTTATAATCCAGTTTTGGAGAATAAGTGTAGATTTTTAGTCTCCACTGGCAGTGATAATTATATATGCAACGAGTCAAAAATTAGGTTTACCTCATTTTTTTATCTTTTTTTTTTTATGTTCTTTCGGAAATGGGGATTGTGACTGTTAAAATGTTTAAAATTTAGTGAAAATT
Organism: Parasteatoda lunata; assembly: GCA_949128135.1. Classification (NCBI taxonomy): domain Eukaryota; kingdom Metazoa; phylum Arthropoda; class Arachnida; order Araneae; family Theridiidae; genus Parasteatoda; species Parasteatoda lunata. The sequence continues at coordinate 51,003,976 of OX421976.1, forward strand.
GAATATTGGTAACATTGCAGTATAATTATTTCCTGACCCCCTGTGGGCCTCTTGAAAATATATTGCTAAGAGTAGAGCTGATTTGTAATGTTTTTAAAAATTAAGTGTATTTTGAACTTCTTGGGCTCAAATTTGATTCCTCTTTTCTGTTTCCTTGCAAGTTGCACATTGTTTGAGGCAGATATGATTTTAGTCATAAAGATCTAAAAGTAGGTTTAAAGCCGCATGGTGCTTTTAGAGATTTTGAACTTTAAGCAGGAATTTTTGAACAGCTTAAGGAAAAAGGAAAAACAAGATTTTTTTTTTTTTTTTTTTTTTGGTGACACCAGTAATTTAGTTTTCTTGGTTTCTTGATAATGTTCCGGCGAATTTTCACAAATTGTGCTTTAATATTTCAAAAAATTAAAAGTATCTTTTAATTTTTTTTGGTGAGGCGATGGTATTGAAATAAATAAAAAATTTATTGTATTTTTTTTATCAATACTTTCAAAGATGGGTTACTTTTTCAGCGGAAATATTTCTCTTATTTCATCAATAGATGGCTGCACTGGTTATCTCTCTTTTTGGTTACTCTTCTTTTTTTTTCGAATTCTTGTGAGTGCTTATGGTGTATAACATGATTTGTCTCCAGATGGTACCACTATCATAAAGTTTAAATTCAATCACAATAGTGATATTTATTAAAAATTTTAATTATCCTTTTAAACTGGGATTTTAGGGTGGAATTAGGTGTATTTAAGTTTATTTATATTTAATTAGTATGGTATTATCACTTTCATAATGTATTATTGGATTTGTGACTGTTTTTCTCATCGAACTTTTTTGTTTGTTCTGGCGTCCACTGGTTGCGTGGCGGCTTGTGAGGGAGTAAACAGGTCAAACTAGATACTTTCGCCTTGCTGAGAGGAGAATGAAAAGCTTGTGAAGAGTGACTGAGAAAGGAAGATGGATTGAGACCTCTGGAAGGGTGGACTAAATCGGTACCACTGAGAGAATGAAAGCCGGAGTCGCTGAGTAAGATGGTCTAAGTTGAACCACTGACAGGCTGATGTATGAAAACCAGAGTCGCTGAATGAATAGACTAGGTAGGAGCCCCTGAGCGGATGAGCAGTTGTCTTGAGAAAAGTTAAGCTGAAGCCTCTGAGGGGATGATGGAAAGTGATGAGCTGAGTGCCGCTTTGTTCGAGTCTGTTGGCCAATCCCGAGCGTACGTATGCTGAAAGTCTGATATCCCACTTGTTCAAATTGCCTTACTAGAAGGAAGCCTAAAGAAGTTTAAAGAGTTGGAGTGCGGTCTATCAGAAACTAAGAGTTTACTTGATCCACGAGTCTGGTTGCAATACCGGTGGGCGTTCCAGGAATTTGGTTCGTAATTTCACTTTGTATTTATAAACTATCATTTCGATTTGAGTACCGTTTTAAAAGAATTATTTACCCTGAAATTTAAATTGGTTCTACTATATTTTTAGATATATATTTTAAGATAAGCCATTGATAGTCAATCGTATTTACCGGATGTAGAGAATATCATGATCTATGTTTTAATTGATTTTAGTAAGTTTTAGGATAAGTGTGCATTTTATTCTCAATTGTTTTTTTTTATTTATTTGGAGTAATGGAGTGTTGTGCCTTATATTTTTTAAATTGCAGTTTATTGAAAAGTTAATCTTGTGATGACAAATTTTAAACTTGAAGTAGTGTATAATTTGGAAATATTTATTTACATGATAGCATTTGGAAATGTTTTGAGTATGTTTTTGTTTGAAGATTTGAGTTTTAATAAATTGGCGTATTAATTTTAATGTTTCAAGTGATTTTCTTTGTTGAACCTGGGTAACTGTTACCAAAGTTATTTTAATGATCACAACGTAATCAAAGTTTGAAGGGTAACAGTACATATGGAACATCCTCTGACCTTTCGAAGGCTGATCAAAGTGATCATATACCCTTTCACTAACCACTGTCAATGACGCGTAACTTCAGTGATGCACTGGGAATTGTATCTTGCAATACGTCCATCGTGGGACAGCATATCGAAAAGAATTAAGAGTCCTCTCTTCAGTCTCACATTTTGCCTTGTTATGTTCTTCATTTTCATAACTAAGTGCCATAACATGTTCTTCATTTCCATAACGAACAGTTCCACCATTTTTTCTTCATATTTTTGAGTTGCCTTTGTTAGTTGCATTTAGAAACGAAATAAGTGCCTGCTTTATGAACTTGTTTGCGTGTGTTTTTCTTACACTGTTTTATTGTATTAATCTATATTTTTATTTCCGAAAACATTCCAAACCTTTTTCGATTTAGTTAGAGATGAAGATAAGGGAAGGAGAAAAGGTGATTTGTTGTTTTATTTACAGTGTCTTAAAAACTAACAATTTCAGAAATGCGCGCATCCTAGCGTTTTACCCCTATCCCAAGAGGAATCATCCTTTGAAATAGAGTGCGATGTTTGCTTTCGAAAATATACAGTGAAAGCGTTATGTCCTAACGCGTTTAAAAAACAGCAAGAAATTACTTGATATACAGTTTAAAAATATTAAAAAAATGTTATGCCCAATACAAAGTTAATTCCTTTACACGTTTAAGTAAACCTTTGACTTATAAAATTTCATTTTTTAACTCTTAACATTTTGCTTTTATTACGTTTTAATACGAGTCGATACTTATGTACCCCTATAAGCTTAGCTTGCTACATTAATTTCGGTGCTTGTCAAAATAAAGCTCAAAGGAAATTTTAAAACATTGTTTGGCACATATACTTAAAATCCTGTATATGACACTTATCCTTAGAGTCCATATCATTCAACTACGATGGTTATATCTTCCGACATGGCTAATTTTAAGTGATAAAACGCCATCTCGTTTTCGTTATTATCTCAGTTTTAGTAAAGTGCCCAAATACTTTTTATTCTTTTAGAACTAAGATAAATTAACAACGCTTCTCACTCACCATCAATCATTTTTAAGGCTACCCATTTTTTTTTACAAAAAATTTTGTTTATTTCAAGATAATTTAAGTTTCCATTATCCTTAAGTTCAGACATTGATGAACGATGCAGTTGAGGCAGCTGTCGCTGATATGTTAATGCTTCTTCTCCAAGTTTTAAAGACCGCTCCAGGCGTAGAAAGAAATTTTACTTTTTCACCGTTCTTTTTATACTTTCCTTTTTCGTGGTTGGTGTAATTTTACCACTTTAGGGTGACAGGGGAAGTTTCCCGAGATTTCCTTGCTCAGATTTGCGATTTTATTTTTTCATTTACTTTTTTTTACGATAAGGTGCTAAATGCTTAGAATATATTTATAGAGTTGTGAAAAGGAGATAAGAAAAAATGTATATTAAAATATTTTAAAACTTTTTTTTTTTTAATTTATCACGATAATTTATGATTATATTTTTTGATAACTGAAAAGGAACACCCCTTTAGAATAAATTAATTACTCTTATGCGGTGTTTTAATTAATGAGAAAAAAGTTTTTTTCTCTATAACTATTCAAATACTTAATGTTTGTCTTTATTAATTAATCAAATAAAAATTTTGAACTTATTTTCGTTTTGAAATTAGTTTTCGATGCACTCATAGAAATGGGACAATCTAATTAATTTAATCCAGACAATTAAAGAATGCTATTTAATTAAGCCGCATAAAGAATGAAATTTTACAAACTAAAAAATTTTATTTTATAAACTAAAAGCAAATTTTGTTTCCTTATTTATTCTTTTAAGAAATTTTCCGAAATTTATATTTGCGATGCCTTTTACTTTCGAATTTTAATATTTTCTCCATCAAAAAGAAAAATTATTATTAAATATAATAGAACTTGGTATATCCTGTAAGGTACAATGGACATTCAGAATAAGAAAATTACTTTATTGAATATCTTAATTTAATCATACACTGTGAAATATTTCGGATCACTTTACAATAAAAAGTATTGGTACCCTAGGTTCAGCATTCATATAATCTATTTTACTGTAAAATTCCTTCTTATCGTAATATTTGATGTCTAAATTTTTACAGTAATATTTATTTAAATGCATTGATTAAAAAATTTTATAGTAAATGATACTGAAATATAAGCAGAGCTTGACCCTAACCCGCCCCCGCAGTTGGCATCCAGAGATACTGATAACCCGATGTACGAGCTCGCATCTACATCAGTATAAGGGGAAAACACTTGAAAGGAATGACTTGAACACGACAGATGACAACACTGCCGGTCAAAGGTATAGACCTGTGATTCAGCACCTGGGGAAACCCAATGAATATGATGCGCAAGAGATAAGGAAAAAAGGGAGAATTTAAAATGTAGCAATAGTTCATTATAATATTTATTGCCGTCAAGAGCGTCATAAAAGAGGGTCGTCAAGGTACCCCGCGCTCAGAGCGGTAATTGCCCCTCATTGTCCCGTTCCGGACCGGAAGGTTGCAAAGAGATTATTGTTTAATATATATAACAAAATAACAAAACGGGACAGTTTGCCTATAAAGAAGGAAATCAGTGAACATTGGATCAAATCCAAAAAAAAAATCGTGCAAAATCAAAACAAAACCTGCAGGTTTGTAAACAAAACCTGCAGACAGAAAAATCAATGCCACTCGCTTTTAAAATACCATAATGAAAGCAGATACAGATGAAAAGAAGTCACTTAACAAAAGAATTTCCACTTAAAATAACGAACAGATGAAAAGATGTTACTTTAGAAAAGGAGTTCGAAAATCTGAATTCAAAAAAGAGTTCTAGAGCTCATGTTCTATAAGCGGTTTTGGCAAAATTGATTTTACTAGTGAATAAAGGTCTCGCCATAATTTGCATGAAAAGAGGAAAATCTATATTTCAAACTGAAACGAGCAAAATTAGTAAATATGGTGCAAATTTAAAACCAAGTCAAATGATTTGTGCAAATGAAAATCAATTCTACAAAAATTTCTAACTTGATGATCATGGAAACATATGTATGTAAAAAAGTTTGAAAACAAACATGCATTTTGTGGGAATTAAGTCGTACAGATGTGAAGAAGTTTCTTTACCGTTAAAATTTCGTATGTAAAACTTTAAAATAAAAGATCGAGAGTTCATGAGTGTAAGTGTTTTGAAAATTTGGCAATATTTATGTCATAAAAGAATAAAGATCCCGTTTTGATTCTCCCAAATGAATCCAAATGGTTTTCCAGGAAAGTCGGTTATGAATTCATAAATCAAGATGTCTGAGCAAAAAAAGGAGTAGTGTGCAGACGAAACATCTTCCATGTAAAAGCATTTATTATATCTTGTAATCCTTCCCGTAAAAAATTGTGATAAAATTTCGGGTATGCAGAGGAAACATTGTTTTTTTAGCGAATATCAGTGTTGTTTTCAAAATGAGTTTTCATAATTCCCCTTATACCTCTCTTAATCTTAGGTTCCCACCTGAACCGTTGAAGGTTCTGGAAAGAAAACTGTTTCAGGAAATAATTCTTTCGAATGCTATTATATAAGGGACAGTGGATAAGAATATGTTCCAGGTCTTCATAGATTTTACATTTTTACAGTTTAAAGGTTTATTGAACATTCTTGATTGGTAGCTACTCTGGGTTCCATAGTTTGCAAACAATTGATTGAGGAAGAAATCGAAGTCAATGATTCTGTGTTCTAAAGTTGATATAAGGTTATGCGTGTATCTTCTTTTTGAAACCGGGTTGTCCCGTCGTTCCTGCCTTTTTTCCAGGTTTATTTTATTGAGTTCTGTTCTAATTGAGCTCTTAGAAGGTATGTTACTTAAATCTATGCTATCTTTCTGGCAAGCAAGTTTAGCCTGGGTGTCAGCCTTCTTGTTGCCTACAAATCCTCTAATGGCTTTTATACAGTGGAATTCTATATTTCTACTGTAGTGACTCTTAATCGTCTCGACTAGTTATTCTGTGTGTTATATTTGTTCTATTGCATTAAGACCGTATAAAGAATCTTTATATAAGATTAAGAGTCTGTTTTAATATTGTTGTCATGGAGCCAATAAATCACCTGGAGCATGGCCCAATTTAAAAACAGTTGAATGATCGGTTAGCCTTAAAATATATTTTTGTAAAAGGTGATTATCGTGATAAACGATGAAAGCACACCTAACTCTGAAAGTGTTATTATATTTAAGCCGAGAACCATCTGTATAAATTTCGATATCAGTATTGTTAGGAGAGCTGTAATCAAAATGAATAATTTGTGTCGGCTGAATGAATTGCTCGAACAATAGGATTTGGTGTAAATGGTTCTTCATTTGTGAAATGAAAATAAATATTTGTGAGCTTATTTCTGTATCTATTCTTAAGTAGATAAATAATGAAATATAGTTAAATAGATACAGTGATCATCGTTAAATATATACATTGATGGTCCAGGAATATACTTGTTCTGTTGTGCTTCTGTAAATGTTCTATGGGCCTTGATTTTTGATAATAAAGATAATTTTTCGATCTTCTTAATTCTGTGGATGGTTCTTATTTGGTGACTGTTCCAAATATCTATTCCATAAAGAACTATTTTCTGTGTGCAGTTATAATTGATGTGTTTCTTGATCAGTGGACTCATTCCTCAGTCAACCCCGGACATCCTGATTAATTTTGTTTGGAATTTTACTACTTTTTGACGGGTTCCAAAATGGTGGTTATAACTGGTCCCAGATGGTCAATGATTGTCCCCGAAATAAATTTCAAAAAAACATCTGCTAATGCAATGATCCTTTATCCATGGTCTCTTCTGGCGTTTAATACATTACTGGCAATGATCCATCGTAGAATTATGGACCCAAGTTCGACCCCTATGGCACACCGTTTGTGACTTGTTGTTCGATGTTCGTACCCTCAATTTCATAGTATGCTTTTCTATTACTCAGAATTTTTTATTATATTTAAGAAAATCTTGATTTAATTGAGTTTGTTCAGTTCATGAATGATATTTTTCCTTTGACCCATTCAAAAGCTTCCTTGATATCTAAAGAGTATCCGAGGGAGTTAAGTCCGTTTTGTTCACCGTTGTTCAGGTCAAGAAGTGCTTTTAAGGCAGTGGGAGTAGATTTATTTTTTCGGAAACCACATTGTTCTTTCTGTAAAAAATCATTTTTTTCCAGGAAAAATGTGAGACTATCAGACTAACCAATTTATCATGAATCTTTCCCCTTACCGGAAGCAAGGAAATTAGTCTGTAACTAACTGGTTTTGTTGGATCTTTTTTAGGTTTTTGTAGTAAGACTATTTTAGCTCTTTTCCAAATTTTAGGAAAATAGTGTAATTCAAAACATTTATATAGAGTTTTCTCAAACCATTTTTATTCCAATTTAAAAACTGCATTAATAATTTCTGGTGTGAGACCGTCGTATCCTGGGGCTATTTTATTATTTTATTTATATACAGTATATTTTATTTTGTTTCTCGTAAATGGTTAATCAAAATTATTACTTAGTGTCTTCGGCAATAGGGAGAAGTTTTGAAAAGATGTCAAATGGTAATTTAATATTGCAATAACTGTGTCAAATTTATTGGCAGTTAAGGTTCAATCAAGTAATTTTTGTGCTTTTAAAATATTGTCGTTTAAATATTTTCCCCCAGATATTCAATATCCAGGACCAAAGCATTCTTCCATAAGAATAGCTTCAAGTGAATGATTTAAAAATTTCTTCTTTTGTCTAATTACTTCTTTATTGTTTTTTGCCTTTTCCTTTTTGTATTCTGTTAAGTCGCTTTGTCTTGTATAGAGGTCATTTTATTTTTTGCAATCTTCTATATCTGGCTTTCAATCTTTTCCTGGAAATTGAAAGTTCTATTGTCCACCACTTCGGGCTCTTATTAAAGGATTTGCCAAACTTCAGCTTTAATGACTTGCATATGTCTATAATTATTTATCATTTCCTCTATATAGCTATCTAAGGTTTCTGCATCTTTAATTAGTTGGAGTTTAAATTTATTTTCATTAAAAATGGTCTTAAATTTTGTAGAAAGGTTTTAGACATTTAAATAACATATTTGATCCTATTAGATTCAACTTTGGTAAATGGTAAAAGTCCATAGTTATCAGTCGGTGATCGCTTAGTGTTTCTCTGTCTTCCAACTGCCAGTTGCTAATGTTTAAGATGTTACCATGAATTGTGACATCAATCCAACTTCTACCAGTGGTAGAGTCGAAGGGGGGGGGTGTATTAGGATCAGTTGCAAGAATGAGATCTGTTAAAATAATGAATTCGACCAGTTTAACTCCCCTTTCATACTCTGTATTCCCATACAACGTGCTTTTGGCATTAAAATCACCATTTATGATAAAAGGAAATGACGAAAAATTTCGTAGTTGAAATAGAATGCAGAAGTGGTGTATGTTCAGCTGAAGGTGGTGCTTAAGCAGAAGCAAAATAAAATTTTCTCTGGACATAAAAATTACAACAAATAAGATTCTTGATTCTAAAATTTTTCATTAAAAATGGATACGGAATTTTTTACAGTGTAAACATGGTAATTCTACCGTTTTTCACGCCCGTGGCGTAATAAATTATTTAACTTCTTTGTTAAAAAAAAAAAACACATTTATGTGTGTATCTATGTTTGAAATATTAGTACTAGATGAGAATTTGTAAAATTATTTTTTCAAATGCATAAATTAATCATATTTAAAAATTTCAATTCTACATCCCCTAGAACCGCGCCTTACAAGACATTAAGATTTAAAATATGCGTGCATTCTTTTATACTAGCAATCGCTGTAATTGATTTCCAAATATTACAATATTTAGATTAAATTTTAAAAAAAAAGCATACTTTATTTACGATTCATTTTATTATTTCCAAAAAGCATTATTTTCAACTGAAACGAGTTGTTTATTAGGGTAATAACACTTAGATTTGGCATCTTGCAGTTAAAGAACTACAACGGGGAAACAAATGATGTCCTATAATGCTGATATCTCGAAGACACATCACATCTAATAGCATCTTCAAATGTTGTCGTATCACTTAAGTTACATCATTTGCGACTCAACTTGACGACGGATGTAAATGACGGGGACTAGTTATACAATTTGATGACATCTTTCTCGACTCAAAAGCTTAGCATGAATCACTACGTTTGTGTTTTCCTCTATCACTGGAATCTATTTGCATTTTTGTTGAGAATGGAAATTTATTTTGAGCTTTGAATTTTTTTTGATTAATTTGTTTTATTTTTAAATATTTTACTAATTAAGTTTTTTTTTAAAATTATTCAAGATAGTAATCTATACACAACTGAAAGAAAATTATTCCTAAAATTTTATTGAAATCTGAAAAAATAAGCAAATATAACAAAATTAGAAAGTAAAAAGCTTGATATTCATTCGCATTTCAGTTAATCTTTGTTTTATTGTGATGATTGATGTTGATGTTTTACTAATTACTAAACTGAGAAAAAATTATGATCACAACTACCAGAATATAGTAAAATTTGCCGTTTTTCTGGCTCTATGAGAACACTAAAATCATCGATAGTGCTTTTATAATGATTTTGGCAAAATTAACAATTAAATATAATTTTATAAAACGTGATGGAATTTGGTAACTGCAGTAAAATGCGATAATTTTATTTATCATGATACCTTAAGCTTGGCATCGAATCCATTTAATCAGGTAAATTTAATTTTGAGTTCTCTATTGTTTTACTAAACGTGTATGGTAATAAGAACTATAATCTTAAAACCCGAATTTCTGGTAAACCGTTACTATATAAATGGAAAAATTACCAAATGAATGGTCTTAGTGCCGAATATTTTGCTTTTTTTTTTAAAATGGAATTAATATTTTTTTGTAACAGAAATATCATTACCATACAGTACGATAATTTTACCGTTTTTTTTTCTCCATGTAACGTAAGAATATAAATATTTACCTACATTTAATAGCTAAAAAGTCTAGATAAGTGTAAGATTTTTTATTGGGTAATCATTCATTGTTAAAATACGGAGTCGCTTTATTTCAATCTAAAACCAAACTTCCGAATATAGATGTTTTCAATAAACTTAAGATTTATTCTCAAACGGCTTCTCTTCCTTTTTCAGAATATTTGTCATCACAGATTATTGAGTTATCTATGTCTATCGTAACTTTTTTTGAGAATAGAACTTAATTAAATTCAGAATAATCAAAATAATATGGGCAAATATTAACTCAGAATAAGTCATGCAATTCAGAAATAACAATACAATAGTGTAAATTTTTTTATTATAGCAAATTCCTTCCTACCAAGTCCTCCTATTTATTTAGAGTAGTTACCTTTTGTCCGATTAAATTCTATTAGACCAGTATTAAAACAGATTTACAATTTATAAACTCTAAATTTCAAAAGCTCAAAAGATAAAGGATAGTTTTGTGAATTTTAACTTGTTTTTATCAAATCAAAACATAAAATAACATATTTTAAATCGGATATCAATTCATCACTTCTTCATAGTGAAATTGATCTTGTAACAGACTAATGTTTCAACATGTTTTTATTTTATTTTCTATATTTATCGTTATTAATATAGTTTATTTTGTAGTTTATTATTTACATATTATATGACAAGTACACCAATATTATAATGTAATAGTTAATGGAGAAAAATAACATATGCTTAAGTATAATAATAAATAAATAAAAATAATGAATACGAAAGTTTAATAGTAGAAGTTTAAAAAGTCATATGAAAAACGCAAATTACTTACATTCCATATTTAGACACCAAAATATTTATATATAAGTCTATAATTTGTAACAATTAGCCATTCCTTTATAAAAAAACCTATAGTGTAAAATTATCCATCTTATCCATCTTATCCAACTTATCCATCTTCATAAATATCTACAACTTAACTTAATAGTATAAGTAAATCATATAAGGAGAAGTTTTATTGCTAAAGTACATTTCTTATATATCTTTTAATTTTTTAAATAAAAAACGCTTGACTGTTTTCAAATTTATTATTTAGTTATATTTCAGTGCCTAGTACTTTTTTTAATAAAGGGTTTGCTCGGTTTGAAGTAATAACAGCTCAAACTCTTTATTCGTTAAAAATCCTTCTTAACGACTGAAATACCGTTGCGATAAATACTTTTGTTTAGGGAATGGCCCCCAATACTATAAATGCATGAGAACTATGATGTTCTTCCTTTTCTATCTCTATATAGTTTTTTAAATTGAAACAAATTCATATCGGTTTTATACATGTTAGATATTTTTCTCTTAAAATTTAAGCATAAAGCATTTGGCTCATAATGATCATAGAAGCAATTTGTTTGTGTAATGCATGCTTTACAAAGGATCTCGATTTAATAAATTGTATCAATTTTTGAAACTGTAACATTATCTTCTAGAATGTTTTATACTTTTGGATTTAGTTTTGGCAAAATATATTTTAAAAAAATAAAATAGAGCAGTTGTTTTCCCTTTTGGCTGCGATCTTATCATATTTGAGATTTCAAGTGACGCGGATATTTTAAAGTAAAGGATATTTTCAGGGTTCTATTTTTAAAAAAGTTTGATGCGTAAAAAATTTTTATTTTGCGTGCATATGTACCTATTAACATGTGTTGTTTAATAATTAAAATTAAATTAAAAAATCCTTAACAGGACAAAAATAACTTTGCAGGATAAAAATGTATTCATCAGTTTAAAATGACAATGACCATTAAGTATAAATAAGAATTGAGTTTTAATTCTAAAGATTATCATAATTAACAGTATGTTTTAATAAATTTAGGAAAGCCAACTCTTTTTATTAACTTCCTAAATATTACAAAACTCTGTCAACAATATTAATTATCTTTAAGGATTGATTTTAGGAGTGAAACTAAAACTTAACCCACATTTGACGATTCAGTTTCATTCTAAAAACTAATGAGTTAACCAGAAATAAAACTTTAATTATGGATTTAATAAAGATTTATGAATTTATACAGAACTTTACTTTTAATAATATTATTTGTGTATTAGAAATATTTTCCACTAAAAATTAAATGGACTTTTCATATTTTCTAAATTTCCTAGTGATTTGTCGTAAATCCGATCTAATAACAAAAAATATTACAAAAAAAAATATTAAATATATTTTTATATTTCTCTTTTAATAATTATCACCTTAACTTCCTTGATGAAAATATTAATTTATAGATATCAGAATCTACAATTAATACACTAATCAGTTTGAAAACTAATGAATAGAACTGACTTAAAACTCAAATGTAATTTACTAAATATCTGTTTTATGTTCACTTAAATCTTTACTATAACCTATTAAAATTTTACTTTTACTCGGAGACACAAAATTCTTGTATAATTACCATACTGTTTTGTAAAGACGGTCAAAAGAAATATTACTTGGGTTATTAAAATTAAAATATATGGTATTTAAACTATTCATTCAGTAATTTTTCCTTTAATACTGTAACGATTTACCGGAAATTCAGGTTTTCAAAATTACGGTGCTTATTCTCACATATTTTGTAAAAAGAAATATAAAACTGAAAAGTAAATTTAAACAAATAAATGGTTTTCATGTCATGATATTATTATTAAATTACCACAATTGTCAAACTTCACAAAACCCTATTCAATAGCAGATTTTATCAAAACTATTACAAAATCTTTCAGAAAAAAATTACCGAGCGTTTTTGTGTTCTCATAGACTAAGAAACGTGATTAAATTTACCATATTCTGATAATTTAGACTATAATTTTTTTCTTAATATATGGGCATTTTTTGTGTATTAAAAAGATTTCCCTTTCAAGCAAAATATCTAGTTTTTGGTATATAGATTTCTGTGTAATTTGACCCAAATCCTTATTTTTTGAATTATTAAAATTTAATTGCAAAAATATATAACCAAAGTTGTATATTTTCTTTGTTAATTGACTATATTACATTTCGATAGCACCCATAAAAGACCTGCAATGAGGACTTATTCATTTTATGGCTTTTCCCTGGAATATTAAATATTATAAAGGGCTTTAATGCTACCGGCAGCTGTCTGAAATGACGAGCCTTTGAAAGGACCCTCCGGCTCTTCGAGAACATTTCAGGGATCACCGAATTTCACACTAGCTGAAACAGAGGAAAGCCATTAGTCGCATTTTAGCAGCAAACTCCAATTTTCCTTTGATTTATTCCATCACATCAGAAGTTTCAATCTCTTAAGAGCGAAGACTCTTTCAAATCATGCCTTTATAATGAGTCGATTTCTTTGATTAAAGACTGGAGGGGTGGAGTAATTTGTGCTGGCGTTTTTGAATGCATTACGGGAAACTCATTTTTTTACTCTTTTTTTTCTAAAATATATTCATTCAAAGCTAAGGAACTATAGTTGAGATTTAGGAGCATTGGAAGCTGATGGTGGGATTTATTTTCATTGCTCACCAATTGAATTTATGATTTAAGTATTTTAAGAAATGGATTACTCGTATAAGTAAATTAAAACTATAATACAAGCATATTACAAAAATAAAATATATAAAATATTAAAAATTAAAACACGTAGCTGTAAGAAAAAGTAAAAATTAGTCAGTACATGTCATTCTCAATGTATGAAATCTGGCATTATATAGCACATCTAGATATGGTGTATAACATCTGGGACCAACAGGTAAATCGCTTGATTAATAGACTGGATAAATTAATGATATTGCCCACATTGCCTAGATACTATACAGAATGACTATTGACAAATAGGTAAAATATAAATTATGATTGTTTTCTGAATTATGATTGTTTTCTGAATTATGATTGTTGAAGTAGGTTCATATTAGTTTCAGATTCTTTAATAAAAGCTGTAAAAAGTTTTTAATCAACGCCATGCATTGCTAAAATTAACTGGATTGATTACGACAAATTACCCGACAAGAATGTACGGTTAATTTCTCGGGAATCCGAGATATGTTTTAAGGTAAAGGTGTTATTGCCGTTTATATATTTCCCCGGTTCTCATTAATCTGATGTTTTTCAAGATTAAGGGCAGTTGCCTTGTTTCCCTAAACAGATGTTTTCGAATAGGATTATATCAGATTTTTTTAATAACAATCAAGTAAGAAAATTAAATTAAAATGTGATTTTTCCAAGAAAGTGATATAATATAATGCGAAAATGAGATTTCTCTAGAGTCGTCAATTTAGTAATACTTTTGTCAGAAAAGAAAGCGAGCATTATACGCTATTTTTCTTTCGTGATTATCAGCCATACCAAAATATCACACTTTGCCTAAAAATTATTTGTCATTGTATGCAGTAGGTAAAGTCTATATAAATTTTTATATTTCCTAATTTGTTTAAAAGCGCTAAGTATTGTATATCATACTGGCATTTACAATAATGCCAATAACAAATAATATATTGGAATCTGTCATGAATATTATTATGGCTGCCTAAGAAGTCTTTAGATTATTCAAGTGGTACCTACAAAAATACTTACTTCTCCAAACCACAGACTGATAGTTTCTGAATATATTTTACAATTACGTAATTCGCCATCACATGCTAAATTTTACGTATAATTAAGTAGAAAATTTAGACGGAAAATTTTATAGTAATAGTTTTATAGTATAGTAAAGACTTTAGAGTAACATTTGTCTTGTTTCCCTAAAATAAATGTTTAAAATATCTAAAAGTAATTTTAAATATACTGTCCCGTGTTTGAAATTTTCAAAATGAAAAAAAAAAAACTACAAAACAATTGAAACATATTAAGTATTATTGAAATATTTCTTCATTATTTAGCATGCAAAAGAAAAGTTAAAATATACTTAAAAACTGCAACGAGTCTAAGTTATTTTAACAAAGCCCTCGCATCAGTTTAATACTATTTTTATTTTCAAAAAAAGGAAAAAAAGACAGAAAGAAGTAAAATTGAAAATATAACCTAACTAGTTTAATGAAATATAATGAAGAACATTATTCAGTGGGATTTGCACAAATGGATCCAAAGTTAAATGATTAAAATGGTTCCACAAAACTAGTGATAGGAAATGCATAAAACGATATTTATGAGCATGAAAAAAAAATCTGGCAAACATTTCTGATAAAGAAACCATAACCATAATTGTAACAAAGTACTCCGTATTTGAAACAATCAATCTAAAAAATTAAATTTAATTAAATATATGATTTTTATGCCATGTTCTAAAGTATCATGATAAATTATCAAAATGTTCTTCAGAACTGTAACGCATTTCACCATTTATTTCGTGATTTTAACCTTCTGTTGTCTATGCTTGTTACCCAATAGAATGGTAATAATCTGTTAACATTTTTGTTGTTTATTTAAAATGACAGTTCATTTAAATCGCTGTTAGGTGTTAGATGATTATCGATTATTTCTCATTCTTAATACGGTTGTTCAATTAAAACAAGGAGTAAAGGAACATGCATGGTAGATTAGTATGTGAAATTTAAGTTTTTACAAGGTACTAAAAACAAATCCATCAGAAAATTTTTATTGTTTTATCCATCTTTTATGCACAGTCAGAATTTTCCTTCTAAAATAACGGTAAAATAAACGGCACCAGTCGGTCCATTCAATTAACGGAAAAGTTTATGTCAACTTGTATGTATACTTTTAAAACTATAAATTAAAAGAAATTTCTTAGAAAAAAAATTCCTTAGCGTAATTTAGAATCGAGAAGAAGAAAAAAACTGATCACATACAATTTCGAAATTTATACTTTTGACACTTGCAATTTTAGACTTCTCTTAGGGAAAGAAAGCCTTGAAGTAGGTTGAAATCTTGCTTTACCCTTTCCGACCGTTATGAAACTGTAGTTAATAGTAGCATACATTTGAAGTGGAGCTTCCATTTTAACTAACTAGAGAAAAAAGAGAGCAAGTACAAAATGTATTAATAAATAAACAAAACTATCAAATAAAAAAAATGGAGAAATCACAACAAATTTTGACCCAAGTATATTTAATTTGAAAATTATTGTTGTTTGGAATATTCGGATATCTAATAATATTTAAACAAAAATATTAAATTAGTGCCTGTAACATTTATATCTCCATTAATAACAAAATTATAATATTTTCAGGTAGCTTTATTCAAAATTTATACTTTTAAATCTGCAAGTTAAAATAAATTTTGAGAAGAAAAAAAAACATTTCCTTAGCATAATTCAGAATCGATAAGAAAATAACTGATCACAAATTATTTCAAAACTTATACTTTTGACACTTGAAATTTCAGACTTCTCGAGGGAAAAAAAAGCCTTAAAGTAGGTCGAAATTTTGCTTTATTCTTTCCGACCGTCAAGAAGTTGTTATTAATAGCACCATACACTCAGAGTGGAGCTTCCATCTTAACTAACTGGAGCAGAAAGTGAGCAACTACGTATTGCATCCTCTTCCACTGTTCTTACTTTGTAATTTTTTTTCCTCTTTTTTCCTCTTTTCTTTACTTTCTTTCCTGTGATTTCCTTCCTCTCCACTAGTTACGACTTGGAGGAGTCTTTGATGTAAATTTCTGTCTCGTTGTCCTTTTTTTTCAAAAGAAATCTGGAGAGAGTGTAAAAAAATTACTTGCTCCGTTGGATTCCTGTGGCGAAGCAATTAGGATTCTGCCTTCATTTTAGTTTTGTGTAAATGATGGTGGTACATACATAACAAATGGACTCAAAGGCAATTTGAAAGTTACATCAGTGTTATGTTAGAATAATGCTAAATTTATTGTTTGATATCATATATCTCTTCTTGTTTTCAATATAAATGGTTTCTGAAATTACTTTTGTGTGAGTGTGTAATAAACGATCATCAGAATTTAAATTAATTTCATAATGATGTACTTCACACAGAAAAAGGCATCTAATTATTCTAAAAAGAAGAAAAAAGCTAGGTTCTTGTGATTTTTAAGCCATTTTTGTTTTTTGCACGAGAGTAAATCTTGGTTTGATTTTCTGTAAAAATTGCAAATGACCCCTTAAAGATTAGTATATGAGAAAAGGAAGTAATTTTTTAGAGTTGTTTTTAACTTTGGTGTTTGGTTTCCTAATATATTTTAAAAATTAACTATTTATCATAAAAAGACAATTATCGTTTCACAGTTTCATGCATTTCTTAGGCAGACAAATCATATGTATAATCACGAAACCCCAAATATTTTTTCTGTAAAAAAATAATGAATTCTACAACGACACTTATATAACTTCTATTATAAACATTATTTTTTTATTCATCAATTATATAATTATATTTTACTTAATATTTAGTTATCACTCAATTTTAATGCTATTTTCTTAAATTGCGTTTTTAAATTTCTTCTTATTTTTTAATACAAGTCTTAAATTAAAATTGTTGATTTTTATTATAATTTAAGTGCATGTAATAACCTCATTTTGCAATATATATTGAGATATTTAATTAGCATTTAAATATTTAGATATTTAGTTACCGCTTTACAATTAAATGTCAAAAAGTCATGTTTCATTTTTTTTATTTAATTACACCCTGAATGACTTTTGAATTTTAATTGTCAGATTTTCACTTATTAGGATTCAATCTTAATGGTTCGAGGGGAGAGACTATCGTGATACCTTAGAGCATGTCATAAGAGCATTTTATTGGGTAAAATCTACTTTTTAGTTCAGTATTTCTCCAAAAATTGTGTGGTAATATGAGCTCTACTGTATGTCATATATTTTGGTTTTTTTAACCAGGCCTATTTTTTTTACCTGAAATGTACAGAAATTTACAGCAATGAAACATACAGCACTGTAAATTTACCAGATTTTTTTTCACCGTGTATAAATTTAAGATGAATTAAAAGCAGTCTTAATAATTTATTTTACACATTAAATCTTGGATTCGATTGAACTACGAGTACACAAAAAAGCAATCGATTATGGGTTTTTAATGACTTTGGATTACGTTTTCCGTTCCGAATCTTCAAAAAAATTTAAGGTCATCGTTATAGGATATCTAAACTTGAATTCCAGTTCATTTCTAATGTTTTCAGCATTTATCATAAACATTAATTCTCACATTACAACAAGATAAAAATTATAAGGTCTTAGCTTTAAAAATAATACGGTCTGTATAGTCTTTTAATGGGTTTAATTCGCTACCTTTATACTCCAAAAATAATTGATTATTTCTGATAATTTTTAAATATTTTTTAGACGTAAAGATTTTGATTTTTTTCACTCTTTATTATAAAGCTTTTAACTAACAAGGAAGAAAAGGAAGAAATACGTATATATAACAAATAAAGTCCCCTTATACCTGAATAAATAAAATTGGTGTTACAAAAGAAACTGCAGGCAAAAACACAAAAAAACTACACATTCGTTAAGAAAGATTGGAATGTGGAAATAGATTATAATTATAGTTTAAATGTAAGATACGTATAATATAATTTAAATTTAACACTTTCAATAATATAAGCATGCGATGAATTCTGAAAACGCTACTAAACTATTCAAAAATTTATATCTAAAATAACTTTAATTTATGTGTAAATTTTCTTAGTAAACTTTTTTTTAAACACGAACCATACTCCCGTTAGCTCTGCATATGGTTTTCAAATTTACTCCAGGTATTGAATTAAATAATTTAGTGCTTCAGCAAAGACGTCATTAGTACAAAGAAAATGCTAAGTTCGTTAAAACTAATGCTCATAGCTGAAAAAAAAATATCTAAAACTTTCTATCTTTTTCGTATGCATTAAACAATATAAAAATATCCTTGAAATAATACCTCTTAAATGAATAATAATTTATTTAAAATGCGGAAAATAATGTAAATTATGGGACAATTTTTCAGCATAAATAAAAAAAATATGTGCTTCCATAACAGCATTTTCAAAAACAATGTTACCAAACTGCCTCTATCGAAATCATAAACGCATTTCTTCCACCAGGCGAAGAAGAGATTAAGCACCTGATGCCAGAACATCTATCCGAAGTTCAATTACCCAAAGATTTCAGCATTGTTTCCTTGGGCCGTTAAGGTTTTGGGCCATTAAGCACGATTTCTTTAATAGCCGTTGTCCGCGAAAAAGAAATTTTAGCGATCTAAAATGTCGTTTGACACTTTCATTTATAGCCATCATAAGGGAGAGGTAACCAACTGATACATTCTTTTTTGATTCATTGACATTATTTTTATTTTTTATTTTGGTGAACATGATAAATAAAAGTAATTAAACAAAAAAGACATCTTTTTTTCCGAAAAATTCTTTAATGCTTTACTTAAAAACTCTTTAATACACTTTCAATACGTTTTTTTAATAATTACACTGAGAAAAGATATGGTCAAAACTAGCAGAATATGGTGAAATTTACCTTTTTACTGACTCAATGGCAATACCTAAAGAGCTCTGTAATTATTACGGAAGCGCTTAGGTAATTATTTTGGTGAAACTAACAATAAAACATGGTTTCATGATACGTGGTAAAACAAGGTAATTTAGTTATGGTACCTTAAAGCGTGGCAAAAAAAAACATTTATTCGGTTAAATTTACTTTTCTGTTCTATATTTTTTACTAAATGAGTGGTTATAAAAACTAAAATTTTGATAACCAGAATTTCCATTAAACCTTTACCATATGAAAGGAAAAACTACCAAATGAGTGTTAAATAAAAGGCCGTGCTAACCACTGCTAGCCGTGTATTCAACCCTTATTTAGTTAATTCAGCTCTTGCTAAACTCGCAAGACCAAACAACCCATCTTCCTCTAATCCTTACAGAGAACTTGTTACTTTACTGTTTTTTTCTCCTGTCTGATATAAAATTGCTAATATTCTCCCCGTTTTGATTTTAAAGTCATTTTTAAGCCTCTTAGCAAAATTAAATTTAAATCTCTAAAATATCCTATTAGTTTTCGGGCGTTTACCACATTCTTTCTCAGTATGACATTGGCTTCATCAGATGAACTAGACGATTTTTAAACTTTAGACTTAAGGAACATGATAGATACGTCGTTATGAAGAATTCAGGAAATTATGAATTGCTGCACATTATTGGAATCTTGTGTTAAATTCAATTTCAACAATGCTATCCCCCCTGTTTTAACATGCTCATCGTGATTCTTGTTTTGTTCATGTGAATGCTGATTCCCTTGTTAACTATATTAACATATGTTTCTCATATTTTTTCTCTCTCAGATGTAATGACTTTTCCAACTTTATTTCTCGCCTATGATTTTCCATTTTTTGTTGGCAACTTTACGTTTTATATTTTAAATCACTTTTGTTTCTTTTCATTCAAGTCTGGAAAGTCTTGAAAATGGGAGCTTGTTTTTGAGTACTGGAAATATGTAGACTGTTAATGCCAATTTGTATATTTTTGAAGCGAATTAAGTTTTTACTTAAGCAATACCAAACGAGTAGTTTAAATACCGCATATTTTGGATTTCAAAATCAGAGTTAAAGCTTTTCTTACCAGACATATCTTACCATACCATGCAGTACGATAATTTTACCAGAATTTTTTTCTTTGTGTAAAAGAGCCTGAAATATTTTCGTTTCCTAATCATTGAAATTTCTTTCTTCTACATTATCATGAAATTAAACTGGAGAATTATTTGTAAAGTTCGTGTCAGTTTGTTCGAAGACCTGCCATTATGTCCTTAAACACCTCAGTACGAACTTTTCAAACTATGCAATGTAAGGAAAAAGTTATAAATTCGTAATCATCATAAATTCACTGAAATAGGTATCGATATTCTTGTTTAGACAATGATTAAAAAAAATTACGAAAAACTTAATTTATCTGACAACGAAATACAAACGATACAAATGTTAATTTAAATATCAACGAATCTAAGAAAATGTTATCTACACTGTATTTGTTACTTTAGAAGGAGCATGAATCTACTTTAATATCAAAGATGTTGTCTTTTAAAGCCAAATTATGCGCGTTCTAAAATTTAAATTAAAGGAATGTGACAGATGTGGTTGTCATCAAGTCAATAAATTATCTATTGCCACACTTTGTTGAGAACTTTGACCTAAATTTAGATTTAATAACTCAAGCAGTCTTTGCCCTCCAGTTCCATAATCTAATATTGTTGCTTATGACTCTTGTATAATTCATCTTAATAGCAAATCCATATTGAATGACTTCAGCTTCATCCTACATTCCGAACGGTGGTGTATCTCACCCTGAATTGCTTCTTTAAACTACCATCATCCTCTTTAGCTACAGTGGTGATTATTTCGCTAAAATATTTCATTTAATTTTTTTTTGTTGACACTTATTTTGATTTTATACTGTTTAAGAAAGTTGTTGTTCCGAGAATCAGCGCCATGTTAGAATTCTTAGAATATGTTTACTCTTTTTACACTCTAATAATGATGCAAATAAAGTATAGAGAACATTAGTTGTTTCTTAAAATTAAGGGGGGGGGGTGACTATAATATTAAGAATAATTCATAAAATATTTTAATTTCCAATTTTGTGGTTATTTATTTATGAGAAATACGATGTTGTTGAAGAAACTACATGTATCTCTTTGAAGAGATAAATGGTCCGTCACACCAATAAATGTAGAAAAGATTAGAGATAACATTAAATCAATACAAGAAGACTGTTATCAGTTTTTTTTTAATTAGCCAATAAATAAAATCATAACATTAGTAAAATCATATATGTTAGTTAAAATAATGAACCACTAGTGTGAAGAATAAAGAGCATATAAAAGTAAGAAATCTGCAACTCATTAATCATCTTCGCACAAATAACACAAAAATTTCTATTCAATACTAATATTGGAATTTTTCGTTCCTGAAATGTTATCTTTTTACATTTTTTTCCGCGCTATTATTATGTGATTTCCTATTATAGGTTAATAGAAGCATTGCTAATTTGATAGATTTTGAATCCGAGGTATTAAGGTAATTTTATCCGAGGTAATTTTAATAATTTTTGAATCCGAGGTAATTTTAAAAAAATAACTATGTCTAATATGCTAATATAACACTAGAGAAATTGATCTAACACAGTTTCACAATTCTCAGTTTAAAAAATTGCTCTTGCTGGCAAATCATACGCTACTTTAATTTCTTTACATATTTTTTTTTTCAAATTCTTATTATGTAATATATGATCTCACGATTTTCACTTTTATAATTCAATACATAAAACATGCATCAATTGATAAAAACTACATATTATTTGAAATTTTGAAACTTTAAATGCAAAAGTGTATGAAATTCAAAAAACATAACACCGAAGAACGAAGATAAATAGTGACAAGAAATAATGAAATAGAAAATAGTGAAGGAAATAATGAAAAAAGTAGGGATTTCTTTTTCATCTTTTCAAAAACACATCCCTAAGAAGCTATATTTTTTCCAAGAAAATTACATTTAATGTATGAACGAGTAAGAATTGCTGTTTAATTGTTTTGAAACGTTTCCCAAAATTCTTTCTCATTATAAAATACTATTGTAAATATAGGAATGTAGCATTATTTATTTTAATAAAAATAAAAATCAATCTTAATTACTAAAAAAATAAACTCTTTATATTTTTGTAAGATAAATTTAATAATTTTTTTTCTGAATATATCTAAGTCATTGAAGCAAGAAAATTTTTCTAGAAAATAATCTATGGTAATTTCAATTTTACACAGAGACTATTCTTGCATACAACTCCCATGCTATTTAGCTTTTTTAACAGATTTGATTTTATTTGCATTGCTGCATCTGCATCTGCATTACCACACAACATCAAAATTCGCACTCTTTTAATCCGATCATTGGACCATATACCATTGATTGAAATTACACATTATTTGAGACTTACACAAAAATTTAAAATGCAAAAATGTTCAAACTATGCTATAAAAGTCAAAGAACATGACACGAAAAAAAAGAAGAAAAAAATAGTAGAAAGTTTGACGAAAGTAAGGAAAACTTAAGTGATTTATTTCAACTTTTCAAAATCGCATCCCTGAGAAACGGTTTTCTTTCTAAGAGTATTACACTTGAAGTAGGAGAGAAAAAGGATTGGTATTCCAAGGTCTTGAAAGGTTGCATAAAAGAAAAAAAAAACTTCAGACATAGTAGAAACTATTTTATGCTTCTCTCTCTGACAAAGACTATCAAGAATGAAAGAAAAGAAACTAAAATTGAAGAGAAAAATGAAACTTACTGTTCAGAAGCAATGCATGTGACAGAAATGCATTATCGAAAAGTGAGCTATTTCCTTCACGCTTCACCGAATAGATGCTTCGAAATTTACGGCGCTTAAAACGGATAAAAATGGAAACCGAATCGAAGAAATCTTTCGAAAAGTATATTTCCTATAGAAAACATGGAGTATAATTCATTTAGAGAAGAAACTTGGCGAGGAAACATTGAATTAAGAACGTTCAGTTGCCAATCATTTTTAGATTCAATTTCTTTTTCTATTAAATGGTTCTGTCTTACGGAATACTTTTTTGTTCTTGGGCACAACTTGACAGCGTTTAATGCACCTCTTATCGAAAACAAATCTTTCTTTTGACATTTCTGAAAATACAAACTTTATGAATTTAAGAATATATAAAAAGTTTTGTTTTTCAAATCTGATATTGAAAGTGTTTTTTGATTCAATAAATGTAATTATTTGAAAAAAAAAATTTTTAAATTTGAATTTCTCTTGTAACTTTTTCTTACGCACTCGAAGTTTATATTTAATACTAATAAGTTTGACGTATTTTTGATTACTTCAGTCAAAGACTAATGTTTATATTTGAATGAAAACATGAGAAATAAACTAATAAGTAAAATTGCTTTCCATTATCATTTTATTTTTATTTTTATGCAAAAAATATTTCCCAATTTATGTAAATGTAAGCAATTGTTTTGTTGAAATATACTTTTGATCAATTAAATTTAGTTCTAAGTGTAAAAAAAAAAGCTTAAAACTTTTGTAGAAATTAAGACATTGTAAAACAATGAAATGGGTGGAAATGGGAGCTAAATGGAACTAAAAAAAAACATTCAGAGTACAAGTTTCAGAAATAGTCATTTACAAAATAACCTGAATAGTAGAAATAATGAATAAGAAATATGCAACCAGAACGTTAGATTCAATATCTTTTTATATTAACTGACAATTCTTTATGATGTATGCGTTGTCATAAATTGTATCTTAACAAAATTTAATGACGCGCGAAAACTAGGTATGTTCTGGCGTTTCTGAGAATTTTCGCCGTTAGCTTTAAAAAAAATATTTAAAATAAGTAAAAGATCTGAAGTGTTAAATGAATAAATAGAAACTGTAACGGTGAGATATTACTCGATTTAAGACTTTATTCGCTTCAAAAATATAAAAAAATAGGACATTACAGTCAGTATGTTTCAAGAGCTCAAAAACAGTCGTTCATTTTCAAGACTTGCCATATGTGAATCAGAAGAAACAAAAGCGATTTGATAAATAAAGCGTAAAGTTTCCGATGAAAAAGGAAAAATATAAAGGTAAGAAACAAAACTAGAAAAACCACAGAACCTGAGAGAGAATTAAAAAAAATCACTACAAAAAAAATAAAAAAACAATGACCAAGAAGGACAAATTTGGGTAAAATTCTTTACGACGCGTATGGAGAGGTCGTGAGGGACTTAGCCGTTAGCAAGGAAAGAAGCAGTCATATGAATAAAAAAAGATTCCAGGGCATCAAGATGAGCAATAATGTGTAACAATTGGTGATTGCTCACTTTTGAGTTATCCCAGGAAACTGAGGCTGTAATATATTGCTTGATTAAAATTTATTTAAATTACTTGATTAAGATTAGTTTCTAATCACGGAATATCTTGCAGCTTCAGTAGTTTCTTGGGATTATTTATTTAATTAGCTATTAATATGGTTATTTATTAATATATTTATGCCCAAGATTCCAACAACGTGCAGCAATTGATGATTTCTCGTATTCTTGGCAACGGAAATCTAGTTTACCTCATTAAAAACACCACACCAATTGTAATCTTAATTTTGAGGAAATTCAAAGAATTTATTTTTCCTAGGAAATAACAAATATATATATTTTTTTCTTTTTTAGAAATTTGGTGATGAAACGAACCATTAAGAACGTTCGATTGCCATTAATTTTAAAATTCTTTCTTTGTATCAACAAAATGATTCTCCTGTTGCTATAAATACTTTTTGATGGTGCATACATCTTAAATGTATTTAATGTATCTAGTAAGAAGCAAAAATAAACTTAGACAATTGTAATTAAATAATATTAGCAATATATCTGCGTCTCGTTTTAAAAATCTCTTCTGGCAAATACGTACTTTTTGTCACGGTAAATGTTTTGGTTTAGATCATTGCAATTAATTTTTTCAGGCAAAAGTTTAGAATCAAATTTACTTTTGAATTTGTTTTATATATTTTAACCCGATATAAGAAAATTTTATTTTAACCCGCTATAAAAATGACGCCATTTTAATTATCTTTCTACTTCCAAAAAAGTCATTTTTTGTAAGAAAAAAAATTTTAAAACATTTTATCGTTTAAATACTGCCAATGAAATGCATTTTATATAAATAACAAAATGGGAAACTTATGCACTGCTATAAAGTTGCCCAATTTGATTTTGAGCAGTAAGTTTTAATAACTTCTCTTTTTTTTTTTGAATTTATGTTTAAAACTTTCTAGAAATATAAATATAGTGACGTGTGTGAACAATATACTAATCGCATTAGCCTTTCGCAAAATAAATTAAATTTCATTTTTTTAAAATTTTTTAATTTTTTTTTTTTAAATATTTATCTTAAATATCATTTTACATTCAAATTTCGGATGAAAATCTCGTATTATTTTGAATGTTTTCTTCAACAAAAAAATTATTTTTTCAAAAACATTATTTTTTTTATTCAAAAATTTAATCTGATATTCTACTAAATCTGATATTTGGAAAAAAATTTCTTTCGCTTTAGTATTTGTGCTATTCATAAAGCTGTACAATCAAAGAGATATAAACATTCCTAAAAGGCAAACCTAAACAAAATATGAAATATAACATATAGAAACATGACACTTATATTTTATTATGTTTTTGTAAAATAATGTTTATGCGATCAGAGTAATCCGAAACCTTCTGCTCTAAGATTTAGAAAATATGCAGCCACTTGAATATTCTTTTATAGAATATTTTGAATGAAACTTTTATTTGTGAAATATTAACACTAACTTGCAAAATATTATTCCAGAACACATTTTCTTTTCAATATATGCATTTTTAAGATATTATAGTTAGAAATACTTATAGAAATAAAAGAGGTAACTTAAATCTGTAAAATATAGAGAATAATACTGATAAACTATTGTTTTTCCTAAAAAATTTTTTAATCTTAATAACTTTGGTAGCCCTTAATAATTATTTTACATTAAGGGTGATTCAACACAGCAGTTAAATATTGGAGAAGCTACAGAGGATTGTGACATCATGAGGATTGTGAATTTCAAAGCAGCCCAACGTCCGGATTGCCATCGCGTGTCACGAGGGGAGCATTCCGATTTTGGACTGGCTATTCATGTTCATTTAAAGTGGTATTTTATTTTTCTACGATGTCTTTTTTATATTAGTTTAATGTTCTATTATTTTCAAAAGTTATAATCATTAAAGTATAACAAATAGCTGTCTTATCATAGCTTAAATCAGATCAGCATAATTGGTAATCAGATTTGGCAACTACATTAAAAAACTCTGAAAGTTGGTTGCCAAAAGAATAAAATTCGAGAAAATGGTTTAGTCTAGGCCAAATTAATGCAATTTTCGAAAAAAAAATACATTTGAAAACATGAAATTTAAATAATTTAGTTAAAAAGTACTGATAAAATGCGTATGAAAATCCGGCGCTTAAAACGACCCTGATATACAACGAGAGAAACTTTTCATCACAAATTCTCTTCACTTAAATGGCTAGATTAAAATTTATAGTATAAAAAAATTAGTTCAGACAAGCCTGGAATAAACCATGAAGTTAAAAATACTGAAAAAGGGTTAACGTATCAAAATGGGAATAAATTATGACAAAATAACTTAGAATATTACACAATGGGGAAGTTCACTTCAAATAATTTGTTTGCATTTTAATATTTTCAAAACAAAATTTTTTTCAGCTATTGAAACTTTATGACTTACTCTAGGAGTGCTCGAACTTACTTTTTCTTCACACTATTAATTAGTTAAGGTAAAATAGAATTTGTGATAAAACGTTTATCCCGCGATAAAGCGTCTTCTTAATAAGAAAATTCCCCTAGCGGCATATGATGACAATTCTGGTCATTAGTTCTTTCTTAAACTTCATGCTGAAAATTTTATGTTTCTTCCCTCGAAGTTTCTAATCACTATTTTAATTCACCGTGTATGGTTTTCCTTTACAATTTGTATTGTAGTAATATTGTCCATAAATACTTCCCATTCAAAAAAAATCTTATTTAATAACATTATTTTTATATAATAACACATCTTACGAAGAAAAATTTTTTTTAAGAAAACTTTCTCAGACTTATGATATTGAAGTGGAAAAAATCAAAAGCACTTGAGTGATAACCCACATACAGGTATAAATTTTTTGCATCTTTTCGCAATCCATCCAAACATTTATCATAAATTTTTCTCATTAAAAAAACAAAAGTAACCTCTTGTGTAATCATATTATTTCTTATATAATAACTTTTCTTACGAAGATATAATTTTTATAAGAAAACTATCTCAGACTTATGATATTGAAGTGGAAGAAATCAAAAGCACTTGAGTGAAAACTCACATATAGCTATCAACTTTTTGAATCTTTTCTCAATCCTTCCAAACATTTTCCATAGATGTTTCCCATTCAAAAAAAGTCTTGTTTAATCAAATTACTTTTATATAATAACAATCCTTACGGAGAAATAATTTTTATAAGAAAATTTTCTCAGACTTATGATATTGAAGTGGAAGAAATCAAAAGCACTGCAGTGAAAACCCACTTAAAACTATCAACTTTTTGAATCTTTTCACAATCCTTCCAAACATTTTCCATAAATGTTTTCCATTCAAAAAAAGTCTTGTTTAATCAAATTATTTTTATATAATAACAATTCTTACGGAGAAATAATTTTTATAAGAAAATTTTCTCAGACTTATGATATTGAAGTGGAAGAAATCAAAAGCACTGCAGTGAAAACCCACTTAAAACTATCAACTTTTTGCATCTTTTCACAATCCTTCCAAACATTTTTCATAAATGTTTCCCATTCAAAATAAAAATTGTTTAATCAAATTATTTTTATAAAATAACATTTCTTACGAAGAAATAATTTTTATAAGAAAATTTTCTCAGACTTATGATATTGAAGTGGAAGAAATCAAAAGCACTTGAGTGAAAACCCACATAAAGCTATCAACTTTTTGCTTCTTTTCGACAGTCCAAGCGTTATTGAGACCCCTGCAAGTTAACGACTTCACTAAATGAGGTGAAACTCTCTCATTCGGGAGTGATTCTTGGAAGAAAACCGTTTACTTAACTTCCGCTACTGCCCATGGTTATGGCCACCATTTCTATCTATGGGCGACCATGTGCTTCTATTCTATAAACACGCGAGGTTTCTTTTTCTCTCTTTATTTCGATTCCCATCGTTTACTTCATCGAAGGTTCTGTTTTCTCCATCAGGCGACCTTTTGTAAGTTTCTTTTATAACCATTTGCTTTCTTTTTTTGGACTTAATACCACAGTTTTCATCAACTACTAAGACGAAATTGTTTTTCGTGATGAAAGTTTCAATAGTTTTTTACAGTTTTCTTTCTTTGATCAACAGAAGTAAATTCGAATATTTTGCTTTTCATTTTGATTCCCATAGCAAATGTTTAATCTTAAACTAAAAACATCATGTATGGAAAATGTAATGAATAGTATCTGACAAAATCTGTAAGAGGCAAAAGTGTACGAAATATGTAAAATTCCAAAAACAGCATATAGTAGTACCAAAGGTCAATAGATAAAAATATTGTATGTTCATAAAAGCAAGCATAAAATTTTTATTTCTAATTGCCATTCCACAATGGATTCTTCCAAAAGTTAAAGTTATTTGCAATACACACTCGTATTTTTTCAAAAAAAAAAAAAATGGTATTTGAAAACAAATTTTTAATTATTTAGATGATCTTTTAAAAACAGTATTTGCTTCTGTCTGGATTTAAAAGATATTATTGTTTTTCTCATGCAAAAATAGCTTCGGTATTTAAAAAAAAGTCAATCAATATATCATGTTAAATATAAATTAAATTTATTTTTAGCAATTAGATTTTTGCCATTGTCGTGTAGAATAAGAACCATGCTTACCAATTACACCAGAAGCATTAAAAAAAACACATTTCCTGCTGATTCATACGTAATATAATCTATTAAATCTGAATAACACTCAAATTGTTCCCCATCAATATCACTCACCTTGAATTTGATTTGAATGAAGAGATAAGAAAATTATTTTTAGCAATAAATTTCTACTGAGAGACAACAGAGAGGAAAGGTTATAAGACATTAACAATTGTAGCAATTAACAATTGAGGAAGGTTTGTGAGGAATTCCCTTTAAAATTGCAAACAAATCGTTAAAAAAAATTTTTTTCTACAGTTGTTTCTACGAATTCCAGCTATAATTTATGAAGACTTAATTCCCTTGCATTATAATGACATTTCTGATGGGAAAAAAACAACATAATTATGGAAACAAAAATTAAAATTAACAATATTTAAACCATTCATTTGTAATTTTTCAGTTCATAAGGTAACGGTTTTCCGAAAAATTCTGGCTTTCATGATTATGATTCTCATTACCACACTTTTTCTAAAAAAAAAACACAAAACTGAAAACTGAATTTGACCACGTAAACAGTTTTTATGCCATACTCTGAAGTACACAGCAAAGAATTTGGGATAAAATTACAGTAAAAATAGCTGTCACTCAAGTTGGAATACCGTAAATTCCATTTTAATCGAAATATATTACGGAAAAATTTGTAACACCATAATTTAAAGTAAAAATTACCGCAAAATCACTGAATCACTCTAATTAAACAAATATTATTGTTAAAAGAATGGTGTATCTCCAGGTAAAAATAAATTTTATGAATGTTACATTTTGATTTGGAATTTTTTACAGTGTACCAGAATGAAATTATCATATTTTATTACAGATTATTAAACCATATTTTAATGATAATTTTAACAAAATTGATATCAAAGACCTTTGATAAAAATAACCAAGATTTTCAGTGCTCCAATAGAGCCTGATGCATGGTAAATTTTACTATATTCTAAAAGTTTTGACCATAATTTTTTTTCTCAGTGTTTTTTAACCAAGTTAATCACCTCTTTTCCTTTTTTTTTTCATTGATCTGAGTTAAATAATGCAGTGATTACTTTTTGATATTTAAAGAGGTATTCCAGGTGTTATATTTTTAAGGAGTTCAGGTAATGTTAAAACATACTTATTGAAATTTCATATTATTTACAGATTTCGAAAGCAAGTGTTTTCCCACTGCACTCGAAGTTCTATTTTAAGAAAGGCATTTTACCAATCAACTAAAAATTACCGCCTATGCTTCCTTATGCGAAATAGAATGGATATGCTAAAATAAACCTAGTTTTAAAAAATTGAACAAGAAACACGAAAAATTATTAGGTTATAAAATTAACAGTAAAATAAGTTATACTTTTAAGTCACGCTGTATTAAGTTTTATTACACCTTATCATTGAGGTAATATCAAGGTCACCTAAATGCATTTCTTTTTCACGCATTCTTCATTTTCTAAATAAACAAGCGTAATTCCTTAATGTAGAACAGTACATTGAGCCTGGCAATATCCGAAGGAAAAGTTCGACATCTGGATATCTTCCGGCCAGGATATAAGAGAGTACTCCGGAAATTGCCAATCTTCCAATTTCCGGGAAAATTCGGCAGTTGTTTGCAAAAATGACATATAATGTTAGATATCAGAATTCTTCCAGTGTTTTCTTATCTTACCATAACTCAGTTCAAGTAATAATAAAGGAAATATCCTTGGACCTTTATTAAGATCCAAATGTTCTTGTTTTGTTTTCTTCCCAATAATCCGAATTATTGAAAATAGGAATGTATGTGTATGAATCAGGATGGCCTAGATTTTGACAACATTCTTCATGCCTTTGTGCGTGTGCTGATAATAATATACCTCAAACTTTCAAATTATTCATCAATATTTTTATTTTAGGTCTATAAAAGCAGTTTGAAATTCTATAGTATTTTTTTTTCTGTGTTCTTAGTTCAATTTCCATTCAGATAAAATTTACAATAGGTTTTTCTGAAGCATTGAAAAATATAGAAAAATAATACATCTCAAAAATTGCAAAAATTGTAATTTCGATTATTTTACAATTAAAATAAAAGAAAGTTGTTACAAAAGGCAAACATGTCAAGAGCTTTCATTATTTAGCAAAAGTATATGCTAATTTATTAATAGATTATATATGTAGACAGAAAAGAAAATAACATTTTTCGTTTTCCCTATGAAATTAAAAACTCAATTTATCGCCTATCATATATATTATATATATATATATATATATATATATATATATATATATATATATATATATATATATATATATATATATATATATATATATATATATCCACATTTTATAGAACGATGTAATGAACGTTTTCTATCTGTAAGATGCAATTCATCTAACATCCTTAGAATACGCTATAATAAAAACAAATAAAATATTTTTAATATAATTAGAAAATCAATCAAAATCATAAAAATTTCTGATCCTCTCTAGTCACTGCTATTACAATTTTTCGCGTTTATATTTCTTTCCTCCATAGATGTTTTAGCTTTGTGAAAAAAATTTCTCACTTACAAATAAGTAAACTCTGCAATATATAAATAATTTTACGTTTTTTTTTTTTTTTTTTTTTTTTTTTTTTTTTTTTTTTTTTTACGAATATTGAAGATTATTGAATTTAAGTCCTTTTTTTAGTAAGAAAATGTTTAGACCTAAATTACGTTGTGCCTAGTATTTCTGAATGTAAACTTAATATAAATTTTTTAATAATATTTCTGAACACAATTACAGGAAAAAGAAGAGTTAAGTGCATCAATTCAAATTTAAGTTGATTTTCAAAAATGTTAAAATTATAAAAAAAATGTCAAGGGAAAAATACTGACCTACTTTCTTTGAGGCAATAGGCTATTTTAAAAAAAAAAAAAAACATTTTCTATTTTTTTACACTTATCTATTTAATGTATTTATTAAAATAAAACAGCTTGTAACTAATAACATTAGAGAAGAAAAAAACAAATAAAACTACTGACTAACACTATTAGGGAAGTAAAAAAATTCTATAAAATTGCATCACGAGAAAGGAAATTGAGCAAAATAAGGCTCGTATCAAAGAGACATCCGAATTTTCCAAAGTAGCTGAAGCCCTTGAAGTTTCACAAAGTGTGATTCCCATGATCTAGAACCGTCTTTTGGAGACTGAAAATGCATTCCTAAGATCAGGAAAAGAGCGTAGACGCGCAGCAACGCCCAATGAAGACCGATATTTAACGCTAACGGCTCAGAGACGCCGATATATGAGTGCCACTCTTCTTCAACACCTTCGCTTGGCAACTGGCCCCACACTCTCGACAGAAACTGTCCGAAACTGCCTTCACGCTGTCTGTCAGTATTTTCTCCGACCAAGGATGTGTGTCACGTTAACAGAAAGGCATTTTTAACAGAAAGGAAAACAAGTACCGTTTTTCTGTTCATCCTGATAATAGGCGTAATTTCATCTCGAGGAAAGGTGACACTAGAAACAATCCTACGTTCGTGCACGAAGGCGTAAGATTTAGTGGTGGGGGAGTAATGGGCTATGCTGATATCTCCATTGATGTTTGAAATGGAGGTCTGGACGGTCGCCGGTATAGAGATGAGATCCTGAGACCTATTGTAGTCCCTTACTCAGCAGCAATTGGAGATGATTTCATGTTAATGGACGACAATTGTAGGTCACATCGTGCTAACTTGGAGAAAAGTTTCCTTTTAGAGGACTGAATCATACGAATGGATTGGTCAGATTGTTCTCCTGACGTGAACCCAACACCCAATCGAGCATGTTTGGGACATTCTATTCCTATGCTGAATGCCAACCACCCCCACAAACTCTCCAAGAACTGGAAAGAGCTCTTTTGGAGGAGTGGGACAGAATACCCCAGTCTCTCATTGATAACCCCATTGACTCGATAGTGTTCAACGTTGCTGGCCGTCCGGGAAAACCATACCTATTAAAAAACTATTTTTTTTTTTTTAAGGAAACACCTTTTTTTTCTCATATGCGCGAATTGTGCCTTTTCTACCTAAATGCCCAATAAAACGATTTTTTTTTTTTTTTTTGCCAAACAAATGTCATTTTTATCTTATACAGCCTACTACGTCTGTCGATAAAGTATCAATCATTCAAACAATTCCACAAGTGCAAGAACCCACAACCTCAATATCCTTAAATTATTTTGAGCAATGTATACTGAACATGTTATTACATACTGAAAACATAACATATTAGTTACTGAAATTATTAAGAATAAAAAAACCCGTTGTAACTTGCAACATTTTTCCATCCATTTCTAAAAACTATTAAAGCATTTAATTTAAATTAAAAATAATCTAGAAGATATGAGAAAAAAAAAAAAAAAAGACAACTAGCTTCGAATCATTTTCAAAAGCATTCGTCGTCATACGAATAGATTCGTAAAAACATTTAGGAGCGTGGGCGCTAAAATATGTCTTTAAACTGAAAATTACACTGTTTCTAGAAATGCTTTCAAATGCACGTAACATATGCAGTCTTAAAATTTATAAAAATAAATTAAATTGTTTTCTTTTAAAAAATAATTAAACATCCATTTAAAAATATTGCATAGAAATCAAATTATCTTTGCTTTCTCTACTTTCAAACCAAAAATTGCTTTCCTATGCAGAAAAGAGAGCAAAAGAAATAAATTCAAGAGAAAGCGATATAAATGCAAGCTGACGAAAACGCTTAATTTTAATAATTATTTCTGCAGTGTAACAGCTGGTATGTTGGTGAAGAAAAGAGCATGCGTGAAAAATTTGTTTTTTCCTTAAAAAGATAGACGCCATTTTTTAAGATTTCAATTAAGTTTGCAAAATCTAATACACTGACCAAAATGTCATATATATTCTAGAATAGGTTGAAGAGATATTTCAGGGTTATTAAATATTTTTATTTATGTTGAAGAGGAAATTGTTTTAGATTTAAGCTTTCTACGTTATTAAAAATGTATATTTAGCTTTGTTCTCATAAATGTAGGAAAATGTCAAATAATAAATAACTAAGTAATCAAACAAAACACAAATTAAGTAAAAAAGATTCAGAAAAGCTAAATTTTTATTTATAAAGTTATTACCCTCAAGCTAAAGTAGGAAATAACATCAAAATATAATTGTACAGAAATACTTTTATTTTCCTTTTTTAGCCAATAGGTGGCAGCATGAACGTAATTAAAAATATGGTGATTAATCAAAGTAACAGTGAAAAAAAAAAATTCTTCTCAAATTACATTATTTAAAATTCTATTTGAGTTTGATTTCCAATGGATATTCTTAATTATTTAATATTAACAATTATTTTCCCACAAGGTCAATTTTTATAAGTATAAATTTGGATCAAATCTTTTTGAATGTATTTACTGATTGGGGTGGCAATCCGCCAGTGAGGAAGTTTCCGAGGTTGGAAGTTGGCATCAGTCGGCACAGTTCGTGGCAGTGAGTTGATGACAAAAAAAAAAAAAAAAAAAAAAAAGGAATGCAAGATTTTTAAGTAAACTAGTGACACGTTTTTATGTGTATATATAGATGAGATCACAGACTGAAAGAGAAGTACGGCCCTAAAGTGTTTATTGATGAGGTGATTAAATCACCTCATCACCGTTACTTAGTATGGAAATCTACCGAGTCAGAAATGAGAGTTCTGATTAGGTGTAGTTTGAATTCTCACGTCGGAGAATTATGTTGAGATGTGCTAGCCGATCAGGAGGTTAATGTGAGCAAGCCTTGAAGTGATGTAGACCAACGTTAGAGTGATAGTAACATTGATAATTTAATCTCACCATTGTTTTTATCTGATATTCTTAGTGCATGGTCAACTGACTGGAATGTGTGGCTTGGCGTAGTTGCCTTCACAATTGCTCGATTTTTTTTTTTTTTTAATAATGTATTTATCCTAGCAGTTCCGTAAGGGTTGTCCTTTTTTTATTTAATAAATGTTTTTAATACATTAAAATGTATCGATCTATGTTGTAATGTGGTTGGAAAAATTTTATTTCGCAGATAAACTTGTAAGTTATCCCATGCTGTAAACAGGTGTCATAAATAACAATTTTTTTTTAAAAAAATACACAACGCAATACCCCAGTTTTTAGTAATAATAACACTAACCGGTACATTATTTAGTAATAACATAGATCAGGGCTGTCCAACTGGTGGCCCGCCAACACACATTGTGTGGCCCGCCAACTTCTTATTCAGGCTGATCGGCCTCAGTTTTCTCATTAAAATGTAAGCAAATTCTTTTATAATCCGTCGGTTCCATTGTTTTATAATTAATAATTCAACTATTAATTGTTATTGTATAAGAGGTAAAAGGATATTGTTCAACTTTTTCAATCTGAGGCCCGCTAGTTGATCAGTGACCGGAATCCTGGCCCCTGGGCTCTTTGCAGTAGATTATAGATAGCCTGACATAGATTATAGATAGCCAAAAAAAATCGAAATATAAACTGATCATTGGAATCACCCTCAAACTACTCACCTATTGATAATGTTAAAAACACAAATCGATTATAAAATAAAATCCAAAAAATTCTAGTAAAATTATCTTACTGTATGGTAATGACACTTCTGCTTAAAAAAAAACACGATTCTGATCAATAAAACCAAAATATATAGTATTTATATCATTCATTTGATACTTTTTGGGTTCATATGGTACCAGTTTCCCAGAATTCTTATTTTCAAAATTATGTTTTTTTTTTTCTCATTACAACATACTAAGAAAGAAATACAATATTAAGAAATAAATTTTGCTGAATAAATGATTTTTATGCCATGCTTTAAAGCATCTTGATGAAATTACCAGATTTTACTTCATTTCATCGCATATTGTGAAACTATATTTTATTGTTAATTTTTCAAAAATCATTACCAGAGTTCTTCAGTAAAAATTACCGAACTTTTTTTTTTGTTTCCATTGAGCAAGAAACACGGTAAATTTTACCATATTCTAATAATTCGGACTATGCTTTTTTTTCCAGATAGCAGATCAGGGAAACGTCCTCAAATGTTTTGTTTCAGACAAAGCTCCGCGCAATAAAGTGCCCGCCTTAGACACAGTTTACTGCAAATGCAAAATGTAATCAGGCTATTTTTTATCAATTTGTGGTACACTAAATTGAAATACACTCTGAAAATAATATAGAATTTTAATAATGAACAGTATTGAATATTTTTTTGAGATGAGAATTACACTGACATTTTTGACTAAGTGATTTATATTGTTATACATATAACACAAAGAGGAGATATTTTTCTACCCAAAATCCTTAAAGCAGTTAAACTTAACCAGTAACTCTTCAAAACACGCAGTGCTGCTCTAATATTGATTCCATATCGATCTATAATTTGTACTATTGATCAATTGATTGATATGTTAATTTGATTTCATTCCATTTCATTAAGACACTTATGTACATTTTAGTCTTCAAAACAAATTTTACTCTACATGAAAATAGCTTGAATTTTCCTAAGAACTAAAAGATCTATTTACAATTGTTTAATATTATTAATAGGAGACCTATTTCAAACTTGAAAATTTTAAACAAATGAATTTTTTTAAGATTCTTAGAATAAACTAATTTAAATATTATTTAATATTGATGACGCATTTTTTAATGATAAGTTGCCCTAAAAACTCATGTTATCTGATTTAAAATGTATTAAATTTATAACACCTTTTGTGTCTAAGAAAAACTATAATATATCAAAACTAATCAGATATGTTTTCGTTTCTTTTTTTAAGAAAGTTTAGAGTTTTAATAAACATATTTTAATAAACGCTCATTACTGACTAAAACCTGTTTTAGACGAAAATGTCTTTAGAATGCATTATAAAAATTTATGAAAAAAGAAAATGAAGTTAAAGTTTAATAAGTAAGGATATTTTTTTCAACAGCATACTCGTCTTTCTTTCAAAATCAATTTTGGGAAAAGCATTAGGTATTTTAAGTTATTTCCCTTTTCATATATTTATTTCTCCCAAAGAATTTGCATAATGTTAATCATTCTTCAAAAACGTTTTAAGCCTAGCTTGTAGCGTGCAACAAAACGAAAATTGAAAACATAAATCACTATTAAGTAACATCATAGATTTGCTAAAGAATTAGGTATAATAATATTCATTCAACCTAGAAGAGTGTCTCGTTTAAATATCCATCGATAAAAGTATGGTTAAACAATTTAGATTTTCTCCTCCGTGTACTACGAATTTTATTACTCAAAGCACGCAATTGGTTAATTTAGCACAAATTTTCAATCTCCGTTCGTTTAGTTTACTTTAAATCAAATGTAATGCCCCGAAAACAATTTTAAGTGGCATGTAAAGTATGAACAAGATTGATATTGTTGAAAAACTATTTTCAAAAGAAAAGCAAACACAATTTTCTTGGGAAAAAATTGAAAGTTTTTATGATTCCGATAGCTTACTTTTAACACTAGATTTTTTTTCTAAGTAGAACAACGGCAAGAGATAAATTAGACTTTACTTAAAGCATACTCAGATATTACTGCATTTTTCGAAATTAAAAATATAAATAAGATTCTTTACTTGATTTCGAAAGCAAACAAAGTATTTAAAAGGATAAAGTTTGAATTCACACATATGTTGATTCCTTATTACTATTTTACATTACTAATATGGATACTGCATTTATAAATGTTTCATATTTTCCCTTATTTAATTTTAATATAGCAGCTTAAATTAGCATTTTTCTATTATATTTTCCGGGATTTATTAAGAACAAGAAGACAATGCACAATGAGAAAATACGTATGGTCAGAACGACCAGAATGTGCTTAAATTAACCATGTTTTTTGGCTTTACGAGGACACCAAAAATTTTGATAATTTTTACTGAAATGCATTGGTATTGATTTTGGAAAATTAATAACAAAATATGATCTTATGATGCGTGACAAAGTTTGATAAATGTTGTACAATTCGGAACATTTTTCATGATATTTTAGACCTTGGTATAAAAAAATTCCATCGTTTAAGTTTACTTTTCAGATTTTTATTTATTTTTTCGGCAATTCTGAAAACCCAAGTTAATGGTAATCTTTATCATGTGAACGGAAAAATTATCAAATGAATTAAATAATATATATTTTGGGTTTCTTAACAAGTTTTTTACCAGAAATGATATAACGGTAATTTTTCTAGATATTATTTCTTACTGCAAATTACTCCATAACTATGATAAATACAGAATCTAGGGAATGGTAATAACCGAATATGAAAGACTTTTATGGGTAGATAAAAATTAGAAATGCGAAAAGAAATTCCATGTATTTAAGAATAATGTATATATTCCGTATTATATTTACTTTAACAAAAAAATTTTAATAAAAATTTACGTAGTAACAATATTTTTCATAGACATCTCAAAACTTTGTTTTCATTTTAATGTTCATGAATGAAACGTAAGTGCTTTAAAAAAATAAATCAATTTATAATAGATTAATTTATTATAAATTTATTTTGTATATCTTCTAATGAAAAAGGAAACGATTTTTGTTTTAATTTTTAAATAACATTCTTTTCTAGCTTCTTTTTTACCAATTAAAATAGTTAAAATATCAGAAAACGCAGCACCCAAAATAAAAAATACACTAGCATTTTACTTATTCTTCTGCTTGTAACTAATTTTGATAATTACATATCTAAAACACATTTTAATTGAGAATAAAATTCTAAGATTCGATCTAAAAACAATAAGCAGTATTTTTTATCTCACATACTAAAATGACATTTTTTTATCAAACGTGATAATTTTATCAAGTTTTAATGTTACGGGCCATCATTTTTGTCTCACGAAACATAAAAAAAAATTAACAGCAGAACATCCGGACAAAATTTAATGACGCATAGTAATAAAAATCTATATTATGTTTAAAAAAAAACATTGAACTTTTAGATAACGATAATAGCTTTTAGACGGTGATTTAAAAGAGCTTTAAAAAGGTTTTCATAATAAATCTTTTGTGTAACATTTTCAGTAATGATGTTATCACCTTTAATTTAAAGTGATAGAAACACAATGTTACTGAAATTTATTTCGTTATCTTTATCGTCTTTTTCTTTTCAGGAATTTTTCCTATTTTCCCTTTAATGAGATTGTTTTATGTATTTGTAACAGGATGTAAAAAAAAAACTAAGATGACTACAGGTTTGTCTTTATTTGTGTCTTGTTTAAATTTATATGAAATGTTATTTATATTTGATAAAAACAACTACAAAAAATTCTGTTTTATCAAAGTATAGTGCTATGCATTAAACGGATTGATTTTCTTTTCATGCATACATTTCTTTTCATATTTCTTTTCTTTTCATACATACTTACGAACAAACTTAGTTACAGATATTTAAATAATAAATAAAAAAAACTATTTATCATATTATAAGAGAATTTTGGCTGAAATGGCACTCATAAGTAATGTGTATCGTCGACTGAGAGAAAATATATGATCAAAAACACCAGAATATGATTAACCGTGTCTCTGACTCTATGTCGTGTCAACTCTGAGTCTGACCGAAGCTCTTAGGAAATAAAATTAACAAAATTATTAATAAAATATGATTTTATAAACTGTAATAAATTTTTGTAATTTTTTTCATGATCCCTTAGAGCATGACATAAAAACTAATTCTTTGCTGAAATTGTCATTTCAGATTGTATTTTTTATTAAACGTATCGTAGCAAGAACTATAATTTTAAAAACCAGTATTTCGCTTAACCATTTCTACATGAACGGAAAAATTGCTGAATGGGGAGGAATATTCTGGTTTTTACCATCGCTACCATACAATACGGTAATTTTACCAGAATTTTTTACTCCATGTACATTGAAGTAAAATTAGTTTCTTACCACTGCCCAAGAGGTATTAACTGTAAATTCTATATGTGCCCATTCATTTCCCACCTAGTGATTTAAATGTTTTACTAAAATTAAAACTATTTTAATGGAGAATTATTTTTAAAAAATTATAATAAATTTTTATCAATTAGAATAAACGTAAAATATTTCACAGCGTCAGTTATTTGAATGGCATAACACTTCTAAATCATTGTAGGGAATTTTAAATAAATATGCTAATATCAAGTAAAGTAATCCGGCATTCTATGGAATGCCGAGCCATTATATAGAGCATCTAAAGTCACCTGGCAAAGTATGAAACGATTAATATTCCAAACGGTGTCTAGGCGCTCTATAAATCGTCAAAGTAAGTAGCAATTTTTATTTTAAAAATTACCTAGAAATTCTGTAAAATGACTTATAAAATGCTTAACAGCCATTCTACTCAATGAAATGACAAAAGACATAGTACTACGCGTTATAAAATTCTTTGCCTAGCACATCCTAGCATTCTTTGCCTCTCACAGAAATGCCAAGGCATATATAGGCAATCATACATAGATGATACATCAGTAAAACTGTACAAAAATACGAAATTTATAAATAAAATTAGAAGGAGAAAAATTCTGGTCGAATAACTATACCGTACGGTAATGATATTTCTGGTAAAATAATTATTTTGGTTATTACAATCAATAGATACGGTATTTAAACCATTCATTTAGTAATTTTTTCCATTCATAATTATTCATAATTTACCAGAAATTCTGGTTTTCAAAGTTATAGTTCTCACTACCACACATTTAGAATTCATTAATACAAAACTGAAAGTTAAATTTATCCGGATAATAGGTTTTTATGCCATGCTCTAAAATATCAAGGTAAAATGGCCGAATTTTTACATGATATTTTAGAGCACATATTATAAAAACCATATTTTATTGTTAATTTTTCCAAAATCATTACTAAAGCGCTTCGGTAAAAATTAACGATCTTTGTGGTGTTCCTATATAGTCAGAAATAATCCAAATTTCACCATATTTTGATATTTTTAACCATAGATTTTTCAACCAAACAATTTAACATTTTTTCAAAGCCATTTTTAAGATGGACATTATTAAAGTTTGTTTTACATCTGAAAGATAATAAAACATGCATTTTACATTTAGATTTTTTTATAAATTTTAATCTTAATATATGCTGCAAAAAAGGGAAAGTATGTGACTCTTTTAAAAAAAATGAATAAAAAATCAATATTTTTGGCTTGTTAGTTTTAATCATATTTTTTTTTCTTAAAGAGGTTTCATTGAAAATATGCATGTAGTTAAAATACAATGAATATAATCAATGTTTGATTAGACCAATAAGTTAAAAATGTTAAATGCTACATCTTGATACTAGATTTATCGTATTGTTGTGAAAAGAAATATTTCGATTTTCAATTAAATCATGTCATCTTTGATTATTTTGCATTTATATTTTAGATGAAATGTATTTTTAGAAAATAAAAATTTATTTTCGTATTAAATTTATTTCATTCCTCAATATAATTAAAACTAATGAGTTCTATATAAATATTTACCACAGCAGTAATAAATACTAATTTAGTTTAAAGAAGTTATATTTAATGACCATTTCAAACAAAGTTATTCTTTCCTTTGAGATTATTAAATCTAGTTCAGTTTAGATATATATTTAGTTTAAGGTATTTCGGCAACAAACCACTGGGAGCCTGGGGCTTTGGTGGTTTAACTACACTTTAAGAAATTCCTTATCAAATTGCGGTGAAAAGCAAAGGCACTTAAGTTTCCAGTACTTTTTTCCGTAAAATAAATTTTTACCGGATCATGTTACGAAATCATTGATCTGATATATCATAATTTTTACAGTAATAATTACAGAAAAATCAGGAGTTATTCACAGTGAAAACTTAGTTTGGTTTAACTATTTGGGTCAAAACGACTCACTTACTCCATGAAGGTTTCATAAGTATTAATTTATTTTAAACAAATACTGATATTTTTTGACCATCTCAAATAAAGTTTCGTGAACTTTATTTTGTGAGTTGTGTATTTCATTTGAAAATACATCTTAAAACACATGAATTATCTAAGCATTACTTTGTCTCATTAAAATTTTATCCTTCCTTCCTCGTTCTTTCGAGATTATTAGAAACAGTTACATATATATATACATATATATATGTATATATATATATATATATATATATATATATATATATATATATATATATATATATATATATATATATATATATATATATATATATATATATATATATATATATATATATATATATTTAATATAAGTATAGTAAATATCAATTTAAGTTTAAAGAAGTACTGATATTTGTTGACCAACGCGCAAGAAGTGTCGTGAACTTTCTTCTGTAAGCAGTGTATTCATAAAAAGTAATAAAGTAGCCAAAGATCGATAGACCATAAAAGTATCTTAAGAGCCATTTCTTGAAACTTTCTTCGATGCCTTGGAACATACAGTGAAGAAATGTCAACAAGTTTAGGTCGAAGGCTCATTTTTCACAAGTCTTCTGTCATACGACTTATTTTTCTTCTTAGAAAAGCTAGGCTGCCGTTGAGTGTAACTTCTCCTTCTTCTTTTTTTTTCGAATTGCAAACTTGAGACGTTATACTTGGAAAAGAAATAAAATATTTTTCGTACTTTTTTTGACATAACTGCGAGAATTGGCCATCTAAAGGGAACAAGTAAAAATTTGCAAATTTATCGGAATTAAATTCAGAACTAGGTGTAATAAGTCACTATCTATGCAACATTGTTTGTTGATTGATTTTATTAGTTGTTTTAACACATTTTCTAAATGAATTTTTGTGAAATATATTAGATTAATTAAAAAAACAGTTCCGAAAATAAGCTATAATACATTTTACTACTTCACATTATGCTGATTTATATCATTTAAAGGTCATATTTTTAATTTAAATATATTTAAAAATTTATTCAAAACTTAAAATAAATTTATTTAAAAACTATTAAATGTATTTAAGCTCTAAAGTTTTTAGTTAAGTTTCATTTAATCCCTATAGAATACATCTATAGAGTATACAATCATTTTATCTTCGCATTATATTACTGCTTTTATTATGCTAAGATTTAAAAATGAATGAATTATTTTCATTTGTGTCAAATATATTAAATCTATTACGCGCTTTATTAGGAAAAAGTAATTACCTGAAAACACTGTTTAGACT
Organism: Parasteatoda lunata; assembly: GCA_949128135.1. Classification (NCBI taxonomy): domain Eukaryota; kingdom Metazoa; phylum Arthropoda; class Arachnida; order Araneae; family Theridiidae; genus Parasteatoda; species Parasteatoda lunata. The sequence continues at coordinate 51,047,390 of OX421976.1, forward strand.
CTTGAGTTGTAGTCAATATTCGTAAGTACACTTTCTATTTAGGGTTTTTTTCTTCAAATAATTGAATAATTTTTAATACTTAAATTTATTGATGGATATTTGGCTTGAATAATTCATTTATATACCTCTGCCGATCACTGGTCTAGTGGTTATTGAAAAGAACTACGGGCCAGTGGTTGTGGGTTCGAATCCCACCATAGGCATGGTTATAACTTTCTATTCCTGTGTTCTATGTCCTTTCTTATGTGTGATTGTGTGAATGTAATCCGCCCTGTAAACAGGTTTGTGGTTGGGCGACGTAACTGTGACGTATGACTTAGCCACAGTTGCACACTGGGTAACGATAAGAGAGTAGCAATTCTGGCATTTCTGAGGCCAACTGGAAATACACCAAGGTTCCCGCCATTAAAAAAAAATATTAAAATTTCTTAAGAAAATGCAATTTATTTTTACAAGAATTATCTAATACATTTAGAGAATTCATTTTTTTTTTTTTTTTTATAATTAAAAAAAGAAATTTTTCCACTTATTCAAAAGTTTATTTTAATTATTTTAAATGATGACTCCAATTAATGAAATAAATATATAATTCAAAAGTAGTTTATTTGAACTGTTGCTATACTTGTTGAATCAACAATAGCTAAAAAAAGTAACTTTTTTATGAAAAAAATACTTCATTTTGTGATGTTTCTGTTTAAATTTTTTTAATACTTTTTCATACACTTTTTAGTTTGTGAAATATTGAAAATTGTAAAATATTTGAATTGTAATAAAAAATTCTGATGCAAATTATGGTATCAAGTACTGTCCCTTTTGGTATATCATCCATAAAATCCATTTTTACTGTAAAATATTGCACCTTAATTTTTACAGCATTAGTCATGTTTATTTACATTAATTTTCATTGTAAAAATTACGATATATCAGCTTTTTTATTCCTTAACATGTTCCTTAAAAGTAGATTTTACTGTAAAAAGTACCAGCATCGTGAGTTCCTTTAGCTGAGGAATGTTTTACAGAGCAATTTTCTTTCTGTTTTGCTCATATAAAATTATGTCCTATACATTCTTCAAACATAACTTTTCAAAGCTAAGGACTATCAACTAAATAAAAAATATCTCACTCGATTTATATATCTTCCCTAAATCGAAATGTTTCTTAAATTTTAAAGCTCCTTTTTCCTGTCACTCCAAAATAGGTCATGAAGATTTTATTGAGTCTTGAACGAGATCAACAATTCTGTGTTATTTCTAACACTCGTGAAGACATTCTCCTTGTTCCTTTAAGATTCAAATATCTTTTCCAGCTTCAGATGTCAGTTTATTACTTTTCGATTTCTCACGTGGATTTATTCTGTGAATAAATAAAAAAAATTTTGATAAGTCCAGGGAATGGGATATTAGAAATCGAAAAATCACAAAATTTTCTATCCCTACTAATATTACACAGTTTCTCTATTTGTTATTTTCTTTATAAATGCAAAGCTGTTTATGTTGAAGTTTGAAAGTTAGATAAATGATTCGCTCATATCTAAATAAAGTTAGGAAAAAATGAGCTTAGCTAGATTTAAATAAAATACTTCTGAGGTTGAAACATGAATGTCATTAATAAACTGGCATCTCTTTCGTAGTTTTTTTAAAAAAAATAAACATGACATGCTGTAACAATGTCAGAAAAATCGGTTCAAAGTCGAACTATAATGACGATGGTTGAAATCATAATATAAGGAAAATCTTACATTTTTAATTGCATGCTTCACTGTAAAAAAATTCCGGATCAAAATTCGGTAAAAAGTACCAGCATTCTGTACTGTTTGACTGTACTGTATTTCAGGTACTGTTTACCGTGCTATCTATTTTCACTGGAAAATGTTACGGAACAAATAATATGATACAACATATCTTTTCTAGTAATATTTACGGCAAACTCACAGCACTCTAATTAAATACTTTTGTAAAAATTATTGCATTATATTTTGATGTAAAATCGGATTTTATGGTGATGCCCCCAAAGTGCCGGAGCTCTATTTAGTAATTAGTTCCAGAATTTGTTTACAATGTATACTGAACCTTTCAAAATTTTAATATGCTTTAACTAGGAAATAACTTAGCAACAAATCGTTTCACTATTAAGATATACCGTGCTTTATACATTATAATACGGTAGTTTAACAATTTAAAGAACTAATGCTTTAAATTAAATTTGCTCTAAATAATCTGAAACTGGATTCAAGATCAAACCATAATCTCTGACTTTAGTAATAATTATTTGCGACTATAATAAATAATATGCAAGTTGAGACAAGACATCGGGAAAGCAAGTTAATATGGACTATTTTGCAAGATTCATCTGAATTGCGTACTAGCATGATAAGGTTTTATACACTATCATAAAGAGCCATGCTTTTTTTTAAATGTCTGATTGTAATATATTGAAACAAAACTTATTAATTATTTTAAATATTTTGTGTTATGCTATTTTATTAATTGCAAAGTATATACTAGAATATTACTGTTTCTTAGTATATATGTATGAAGGGTTTTATGTAGTAAATAAATTGTTTTCGTTAGCCTAGTTTAGATCATTAGACTTTTAGTCGTAAATGTTTATATAAGTGCTTTAGAGAGCAATAAAATATGTAGTTTTTAAAACTAAGAAACTAAAACAAAAATATTTTTAAAGTGAAATTTAAGCTCACGAAACGTTATGGAAGTTAAAATTAGATTCTTTGTTGAAAGTCAAGTTTCTCTATTTAAGTTTATGTCATGATACTTTAACTTATAAGAGAAAAAATAATATTAAGACTTGAACTTGATTTTTAATGATTTTCTATGTTTTTTTTTCCTACTTTTTGCTCATATCTTTGTATAAAAAAATCTGTTATTTTTTATAACAAAGCTGCAATTCAATTTATTTTCAAATTCTCTTACGATATTGATAAAATTCATTTTAACTCTCTTTCAATCAAAAACATAAAAAGTCGTTATTCTCAGTAAAAAAAATAAAGCTAATACTCTTTTTTTCAAGTATAAAAAAAATTGAATTCTAGTTTATTTCTCTGATATTCTACAAGCATTTTCTCTTAAATAAATTAAATTCATGAATGAAATCTAAGGGTAAAAAAATCTTTAAAAAACACCACCTGTATGCGCAGATATATAAATATATAAAAAACTATTGCATTCAAGTCACATCAATCCTCGATCATTCTTTAGAAAAAATGTCTAAAGAAAAGGAAAAATGTTTTAAAATGAACCTCTATAAAAGCTAAAAGAAGTATATTCTGGTCACAGCAAGTTACTATTCCGAACGGAGACAAAAAATACCAAAACTGAAAAAACTGAAATCTACTCCATCTCCCAACTCCTATAGACACCGGATGCCATAAAGCACAAGGGAAGGAAAGTGTTTTTTGTTCTGGTTACAGTGTTCTTTTTTCTGAATGTTCTTTTTCGAATGTCGTCTTTTTTCTCGTTACTTGTTGGCATTCTCGAAGATTTAGGTATCCGAAAACGAAAGTAAATTATAGAGTCGAGGCACGCGCTTTGACGCAATCTGAGTCGAGTCGAGGCGCTAGGAAAGAAAACGAAATCCCTCGCACGGACGGGTCGCCTAGGCTGTTTGGAACTAAGGGGTGAGGGGGACTTTATCCCAAACGATTTAAAGGATGTTCTCGTTCCTCTTTCGACAACAATTTTCTTCTCTTCTTGAAGATGGAGAGATGATTACGAGCTTTTCGTAGAAAAAGTAATTCATCGTCCAGCGGAAAGCATCGAAATCGTAAGGGAATGTTGTCGAGATTGGATGTTTGAGGTCGGGGCTCTATCCAGACATAATATCGAGCAAATATCGATCTCCTTACTATTCGATCAAAAACGCATTAATCACATTTTTTGAAAAAAATATTTTTCGACTTGATAAATGATAAAAAATACTCTACTATAAAAAGGTAGCAGTAATAGAAATCTTTCAGACGCCTACCTTTTTTTATCCATTTAAGAAATGTTATCTGGATTGGTCATTTTTATGAAGAAATTTTTTTTTTGATAGGAAGTAATCTTTTTAAAGAAGATATCATGTTTAAAAAAATCCAATTGTATTCTACAAGAATTTTTATTAATTAATTTAAAAGAGCCTTTAAGTATGTATATTCTAAAATAAAGTAATGAAAATCAAATATTGACTTAAAATAATTACTATGTAAGAATAAATTTAATATAGATAGATGTTAAAAGTGTTTTATTAACTACCTACAGCCATGCTTAGTAAATCGAATGATAATTTATAGTGCTTATTTGCAATTTTATGTTACAGTTAAGTATTGTAAATTATATTATTAGAAAAAAAAATAATTTGAACCAAACCAGTTGTTTTTGCAAATTCGTTAAAATATGTTAGTTATTTTACATTCATTCTTTAAAATGTTATTTTTATATATTTTTATCCTCATAATATATTGTTTATTTTCTAATTTGAATTTCTGCATACTGATATGGTAACGTATCTCTTTATAATAGATTTTATGTTCTGTAAAAATAAATATTTACTCTTAATGTATTTTACTTCAACTAAGTATTAAAATTATCATTATTGGGATCAACACAAACCAACAGAAAAACGCTATGAATAAGAACGATATTTTAACAGTGATTGTTAGTGAATTATTTCACTAAATCAGATAATGAAGAAATCGCAATACAAAACATTGAAATTTTAATTTTTATCCATCAGAATTAAGGAAAACTACTCAAACTCCCATTGCCATTTATTATTAATTATTTTACAATTAAATATTTTGATTAATTCATAGTTTAAAAAATGGGATCAAATTCCAAAAAAAAATCAAATTTCATGTGCTGGTCTGTTTTGGGACACAACGTATGTTTTCTTAGCCAGCTTTAAAAGAATTAGCTATGATTGAATAAAACATGTACAATAACTACGTTTAAAAAAAGAATAAACATAAAATTTTAAGTAACGTTAGTGGTTTATTTTTATTCCGTAAGTAAATTCTTGTTCCTTTTACTTTTTAAACTAATGATTTTATCAACACGAATAAATTGAATTTTAAAAAAGAATTCTTCACATTTTATTAAAACAAAACCCTTGTCATTCTAACATACCATTCTAACAACATAACTTCAAATCCTTTACAATATATAGCCAGTCCCCAAAAGGCAAAACAAGAAAAAAATCAAAACTTGTAACAATCGAGCTAGGAAAGGCATTCAGCAGAAGTAAAAAAGCTAAGATATAATTGTATGCCACGAACGTGCTCTTCAAAGGTTGAAGTTGGGTGGCAGAAAACAATGTTAACATGGAAGAAAATGCGTTATAGATTCAGAAAAGAAAGAAAATACATAGAAATTCCTCTACACCGAGCTGAATGGGATTGGGCTTTAGATGCAAGTTCAGAGTCATCCATTATATATGCTTCATTCTTTTAACTTTTTGGGTATAAATCTAAAGAATTACTTTGGCGATATTTTCGTGAATGTAAATAAAACAGTGCACTCACTTCGTTGGAGTAGTTTTGTTTAGATGAAATAATATATATATATATATATATATATATATATATATATATATATATATATATATATATATATATATATATATATATATATATATATATATATATATAGATATATATAGATATATATATATATATATATATATATATATATATATATATATATATATATATATATATATATATATATATATATATATATATATATATATATATATATATATATATATATATATAGAGAGAGAGAGAGAGAGAGAGATATTAAGTCGAAAATTTTGATGTTAGCTCCTATTATTCAAAATTTTTCGTTTCAAATTAAAATCTAAGAGAAAAATTAATAAAAAAGTATAAAGGGGAGATAATGTTACGCAAAAATTAATAATACTTTCATTTTTTGGATCGTTAATTATTGTTTAATCCTATTTTAGAATATTAATTAATGCCTGGTTCATTGCAGTTAATTAGTTACATGCAATCACAGAGCTAGTTCGTTAAACTAAAATATTAGTGGATTATTAAATTTAATAAAGTTTTTATTGTGAATCTGTTTGATAGGCAATTATTTTAGTTTTAGTAATTAGTAATATAAAAATCTTAACAAAGATGAATTCACATTCATACTCGTTTTTTCAGCCAGCGGTGTTAATTTTATTTTTTCATTTCATTTATGATACATTCTTAATCTTAATTTCAATCTAAAAGACTTATTTCATAATTTGAACTTTTGCAAATTTAAATAACTTTTAGAAGTTTTAAAGAAATGTAAAATTTTTTGTGAAAAATCAGACAGTCGGTACGAAATTATCGGGATTTTGTTTATTCTTCTCTAAGTTTTAGGAAAGTCATATTTTATTAGTTAATTATTAGAGCTTATGGTTAGATGTATTACGAACAATTTACTTCCGACATCTTGCTGTTGGCTAAGTCGATATCTGAGATAATTCAATACATCCAAACGATTTATTTCTCTTAAGATATTGATAAAGCTAAAATTATATTTAAACTAAATTTGGAATATGATATGTTCATTTTTAATTGTTTTTTAAATTAACAACTGAAAGTAATTTTAAATTTTTCATGCGTATTTTTTACGCAATAAAAGACAGTTTTATTATCGAGTTATTTTATAAAGCTTCTGTCCTGGTTTTTATATAAATTAAGAACAATTTAAGCAATCTACAAGTGTGACATTTAATATCTCAGATGTCTCAATACAGGTAAATGCAAAAAATTATTTGTCACATGGCAAAGACTCAGATAAAAGAAAGTTAAAATGTAATTAATTTCAGGCATGCTGATATCCTATAAGATTAGTTGTCAAGCTATCTCATGGTTATGATATTTTTATAGTATCATATGGTTATGATATTTTTATTTTTACATTTATTTCTGAATAAGACAGTTTTTGTAGGCAACTATCATGCGGAGTTATAGATATATATTTTACATGAAATGAGAACATTTTATTTCATATAAATATAATTATTGATTCCACACATACCAAAAAAAAAAAACTTGTTTTTCTTTTTCGGAGACTAACAAAATTAAAAATGAACACATAATAATTTTTTAAATATTTCAGTTTGGATGGGAATCGTTTTTAAATTCTTGTTTTAGAATTGTAAAGTTCTTAATCAAAACTAGGTAAAAATCAACTTTAAAAACTACATCTATAAATCTCCATTTAGGGATATTTTAAATTAGTCCATGAAACAAATTACTGGCATGAAAAAAAAAAATGCCAAAATTGTATTTGTTCTTTTATGTCTAAATGAAATCTTCTTAAATAAAACAAATTACAAGAACTTAATAGGCTCGGATAAGAATTAAAAATAAACAAATGATAAACATATTAACATAAATAAAACACACCTATAGACCTTCAATTAAATAAAGTAATATCAAAGAAAATATAATAAAAAGTATATTATTATTCGAAACATGGAATGAATAATTAAAAAATTTTCATTTGGAGACTAAATAATGATATAATAAATCAAAAAATCATAATTATACTTATTATTTCTATATTGTTATCTACATCCTGCTTTTTTATATTCATATTATAGTTGTTAATAAATTTGTCGAATAATTCTTTTTTATTATAATAAATATTAAATTTTTTTTTGTAAGAAAGTTTAGTATTCTATGGAAAATAGAAACAAAAATATTCGTTCGCTTAATATAATAATTCATTTAAATAAAATGGAATTAATTTGTAAATAACGAGAGGAAAAAACACTTAAACTACTGTTAAGGAAACATTTAATAAATTGTATTTAAAAAATAAAACACAAATTCTTGTTTCATTACTTAGTTTCAAAAAGAAAAAAATCTACTAAACTACAAAAAAATTGTTAACTCGGAGACAATTTTTCTTACGCTTAACAATAAATTCTTATTTTAATAAAGTTTAACAAAAGTTTATTACGCATCAAATGATTTCACAAATCAAAATCCCTGAAGAAAAAATTTTTAAAGAAAGAAATTGTTATATTTTATATTAAATCAGACTTGTCCTAAAGCACTTAAAACATTAAAAAATATGAAAGATTTACCAAAGTTTGAGACGGGAGAAATAATCTAAATATTTACGTTTCATCAACGAAAAAAAAATATTTTAGCACGATTCGATTTCTTTTTAAGAATGCATTCATGCAAATTCAAAGACATGAAAAAAAAAATAAGCTCCAAAAAATTTCCCGAATACATTTTTTCATGATTTTATTTTCTAAACAGGAAAAAGCAGAAATGGAAGAAAAGGCACGAAGGCAAAATCGCAGAAGGAAAAATCAGTTTTTTTTTTTCGTTCTAAAATTTACTGGAAATGTTATTCTTGCTGGTTCATTTCTTTCGAATTTCGTTAGTAGTATGTGGCTTTAGAATTTAATAGAAAAATTGTAAATGTGGAAGTATGATCGCAGTCGGTGCCAAAACTAGTCGTAAAAATAAATCAATAACGCATGTAGTATATATGATTTGAAGTTATTTTTTTCGTATTGTAGTTTTTTTCTTTTATAGGATTTAATGGCAACATGAAATGTCTCCATTTTGATGGAGAATATCAAAAGGAATGAAGGCAAACTGGTAATTTTCTATTTTATAAAACATGCTTTTTATTTTATCAAAAGTTTATACTCAGAAATCACATCTACAAAAGTGGTAAATATTTTCTTACTTAAACACGTTTTTAATAGTGATAGAATATTTTATGAATAACTAATAGAAAATGGAACTATTCCAATAGTAATTTAAAAGTATTCTTTATTAAGATATAACTATTTTTTCAATATTTTTGTGTGCATAACAGCAGGTTAATTAGGTAATGTTTTTAATTAAGGAATATTATAATAATTTCTATACAATGAAAATATTAAAATAATGTCATAAATAAACCAAATATTGTAAACTACGCATAAAAAATAAATCAGTAACACGTGTAGCAAATTATTTGAAATTATCTTTTCGTTAATATAAATTTTCTTTTCTTAAGATTTAATGGTTACAGGAAATGCCTCTTTTAATGAAAAATATTGAAAGGAATGAATGCAAGCTGGTACATTTTTATAAAATGTGTTTTTCATTTTATTTAATTTCTCTAAATTTTAATAAAAAATTATATCCAACACAAAATGTAAATATTTTCTCATTTAAACATATTTTTAATAATGATCGAACTTTATATGACTGATAAGAAATTGAAATATTTCAATAATTATTTAAAATTTTCCTTTATAAGAAAATACATATTTTTTTCAATATTTTTCCGGGCATAAAACATATTAATTTGGTAATATTGCATTCTTTTTTGCTTAAAGTAAAGAATGTTTTAATAATTTCTGTACGAGGAAAATAAAATAATATTAGAAGTAATCCAAATATAATAAAATTTTATATATTCTAATTATTTTAATTTACATAAATAATTTAATAACCTCTGTTCCACAATCTAAAGTTGAATCAAAGTATTAATTTATATAATAACAAATAATGAATCTTCTTTATCTTACTTATTTATCTTATATTTTACTTATCTCATTACTTATTTTTGATAAAAACCCTAATATACTTTGCTTTAATGATGCATATTTAGTAATATCGATAAAATATTTATGTATGAAATTTTGTACTAATTAGAAACGTACTTGAAAAGCAAATGAACTCAAAAATTACTCTTACTGAACATGAATAACTAATCACAACAGTTGCGTAATGGTTAGAAACGTATCTTTAATATTTTACCATTTATAACTCCTGAATATAATCCTTGATCATTTAAATCCACATACTGTAAAATAATGGTCCAACTAAAATTTGATAAAAAAAATAAGTGCACTTATCTTTCGATAAGGAAATGGACGAAACTTGTCAAAAATTGTCAAGCTTCGATTGCGTTTACATCAGGAAAACTTACCTTAATACGTCAACAATGCATTAATTGTTTCTTTATATTATCCTGATAGGTTTTTCTTTTTCTTTTATTTAACTTAAAAATTAAATTAAGCAACAAAAAAAAACAATTATGAAAAAATCATTTTATTTAGAAGGCATTAAATCATAAATTTCTTTCTTCAGTTTGGAGATAATTTTGGCAAAATATTTCCAGTTAATACACAGCTAAGGAAAAGAAAAAATTACACTTCATGAGCTCAAATTACACTTCATGGGTTCAAAATTATACTTCATGGGTTGAATTGAATCAATATTAAAAACGCAATGTAAACATACGTCATTTTAGGCTTTCAACACTTGAAAACATCGTCGCAGACTAATGTAGTTTGCATCATTAGCAATCAATTAGTGGAACTATTAATTTTAAAAACGGAAAATTTTATAATTAAAACTTACAAAATATATTCCATGATAATAAGTTAGTGAATTATTAAAACTTAGGCTTGTAAAAAAAAGACTCTTAGAAGTACAGGAAATTGTAGTAAACTTAAAATATTGAAATGCAGATATGTGTTGTAATTAAATAATCTTGTCAAAATTTATCTTTGTACAATACGTTTAAGTTGTTTTTTGTTTATTAAATGTTTTACTAAGTTGTTACATTTAATTTATTCAAGTGTGTAACCAATTTGTAGCTGATAATGATAATGGATAATAGTTTATATACCGCACTTCATTGTTGAAATAGAATAACGTTAGAGTTAAAGTTAGCTTTATTTTATTGTTCCTGAATCAATCACACAAAATTATTTTAAATTGCTGCTTGATTTATGTAATGGCATTAAAAATATGGGTCTAGAAATAAAACAAGGTCTGTTCAGTTTTGAAGATTTCATTGTTAGTGATTAATGAGTAAGCTAAATAATATTAAGCAATATGGGTTTTCAATTTTTTTCAGAAAATAAAATGCAACACGAGAAACTTTTGATACATCAAATGACTGAAAATAAACGTTCATTTAGAAATTATTAGTACATTTCTGTAAATCCTGAAATTAGAAATTTTCATACTTTTACATTTAACTCTAATCGTGCTATTATTAAACATTGCTATAAATTAATTCTGAGCAATATTTCCAAGCCCTTTAAAGGAAAACCAAAATATTGGAGTGGCCTGCATATTCTATTCCTACTTAAACAGTAGTGTCAAATACTAAAAAAAATAATTAAATATTTAAATCAAGTTACATAATAAACAACATTATATTGTCTCAATCAGTCAACTTTAGATTTTATTTGCAAGGTATTCATTTACATAAATTTCAAACCGCTTCATTGTAAAGCTTTATTTTGTCCAAGGATACCGAATATAAAAATATTTTTAAAATGTACGCGTATGCTTTGCTATTAACATAACAATTTTTAATGATATAAGTATGAATAAAGGTTTTGCTGCCAAAATATTCAAAACAAAACGTTTTTTATAGTATCTAAAGTAAAATTTAGTTGTTTAAAATAATTTACATATTAGTTTTTAACAAACAATTAGGTATAGAAATATCTACAAAAAAATAAAATTATTTGTTGAAATGTTTTCCAGGGTATCTAAAAGATATCTGCTCTGGTCATGCTTATGTTAATGTTTTGAATGACACGCATTTACTAAAAAATAACCATAATTTTAAAACCAAAAACTATTTCATAAACTATGTTGTTTTTTATTTAGAAATCCGTGTTGATTTTAGTACACCCTCTGATGATGCGATTCAACGTCTTGTCATGATATTTATACATTGAAACCTAAAACCATGTAAAACTGTACATTGAATTTAACCCTATTAACGCATAATGCGTAAATTGCACTATAATGCAACTTGGTTTCGGCGAATTTAAACAAGATTATTTTGGTACAATACGATGCCAAATCTTTAAAAATTTACGTACGTGATGCGAAATGCTTAATTAAATAAAATCTTCCAGATCCAAATTTATATCGTTTAAGAAAGATTATAAGATTTCAGAAAAAAGAACTTCTGCCACTTATCTTTAAATTTTTTTGAAACCTGATCTCAAATTTCAATTCCTATCTGTTTACCGAAGGTTAATTTTTAAAAGGAAAGAAATATAAAACCTACGTTAAAATCTAAATATTTTTACCATGCATAATGCATCAGAATTTTTATAGGGAAAAGATAAAAGTGTTTTTCCCTCTTTGTCAATACTAAATCACTCTTTGTCATTCAAATGAGGGAGGGAAAAACTTGATGTTGGTGATGCAATTTCTTGCACGTATCGAACACTTTCATTTTATATCTCCGGTTTCTTTTTTTTTATAGAATAATCTTAGAACTTACTGCCTTTCAAAATCGTAAATTTTCGCGGAACTTGCCAAACTTTCCTTTTTCGTATTTTACGCTATCACTGTCGGCTCAGAGCCTCAAATTTGAGTAACTAAATTTTCTCTGCTTACTTTTCAACTATTTGAGCCATATATCGACCATTGATTGAAAAAATAAAAAACGAAATATCCTATTTTATTTATTGTTGAAACGAAGATTTTATACAAGTCAAACAAAGAACAGTTTCAGAATATATATTTCTTGAGGGAAAAGTTACAAATTTATTTTTAGAAATGAAAGATTTTCTACGCTATATTATTAAAATATGACATAACTTTGGGAAAATTTTCAATAATAAAAAATTCAAAATTAGCTATATTTCTGTACTTTGATTTAAAACATAAAAAAGTGGATACATGAACCCTAAAATTCAGTTAAAAATCAAGGCCATTTATTTATTCTTAAATGCAAAGAAATTTTAATTCAATCAAACTTATTTTAATTCTTAAATATTGTTATAAAAATTTATTTATATCAGATTTTAGACTTTGAATAACATACAAAAAATTCGCTTAAATTTATTTGTTATATTCTTATAAATACGTTACTTATTAAACTAGATTTTAAACGCTTTATTAGATTATTCAATTTTTATATAAACAAAAACTTTTAAGCCTAAATAAACAAAAACATTATTTATTTTTAGTCACTACCATTATTAGTTATTAGTTTTAGTAAGAAACCGTATTAGTAATGTTTGTAAATTTTTTTAACAAGCCTCAAATTAGAATACAAATTGAAGTATTTAAGTTTTATGTGAAATATATATTCAGATATTCAATAAAAATATATTAATTAAAAATTGTATAAGTTTTTTTAAATAATTAACTATAGCATAGTTAACTGCGATTTGCGATTACATAAACTGCGATTTAAATTATTTAGACATAAAATACATTCGTTTGATTAGAAAATGAAAGTGAAATATCTCAAAGATATAAATATTTAAGAAAGAAATATTTAAAGAGGTAGAAGTATTGAAAGAACGTCTAAGACGCTAGTAATAAGTCACTTAAGCCATAATTATAAATAAAAAACGACCAGGTAAGAAGCTTTTTCAATGCATGCTTAAATTATTTATGTATATTTGTTAATTAAACAAATTTATTAAATCAAAAATGAAATAATAATATATTTATCATAAAGATATTATTTTCTATTAAATTAAAATGCAATTTTAATCCTTTTCATTAATTTTTTATACTCTCGAACTTCTTTTATATGTTCTAGAAATTCCATCACAAAAGGTGATAATGCAAGACACTGTTTTTCATGATGCGTTTTGGTACCAAATTCATTGTGGTAAAAATAATATCCCAAATTAACCTATTTTTGTTTCCGTAAAGTTTTGTTTATGAATTCATATTTAAAACTATAATTCAAAACTATAAACTATAGACGTATCATAGTTTGAAACTATCGACGAATACATTGCGAATAATTATTTTAGAAATCTGCCCATTTCCTGAAAAGTATAGTACAAGATTATACAAGATTAAAATAATATAAATAATACAGGATTTGACATTGTATTTCAAAAAATATCATATCTTTGGGCCAATAAGTTCCTCATAAGAAAAAAAAGAATGGCGCATTCATATGAAGAATTTTAATTTTGAAGGAAATAAAACATTCCACGCGTGGATAATTTTTCTGAAAACTATTTCAAATTAGAGAAGAATTTAAATAAAAAAAGTATCGTTGAGAATCGTGAAAATATTTGTTATTTTTTATGTGTAACAGAAATTTACTTTTTATGAAATTTTAGCTTATGATTTCCAAATCTTCAACATATGTATAAGACAAAATAAAAATAAATTCATATTAAAATTTAAAAAACATAAAATTACTTTTTTTCAGTTGCGATGTTATAAAGTAGATTTACTATGTATACTACGCTAAAGTTTCTATGTTAATATTTTGGAATGTTTTTTGAAAAACTAATTATTCTATTCTGAGAAAATTTTATTCCAACTGACTCGTCTCGCTTCAAAAAGAACTACCTGAAAATACGAAAACCTCTTTTTTGATTTACAAAATGATTAATGACGCAAAAGTAAATAGTAGGAAAGCGAGTCACACGTTTAAAATTTTTATTTTACTTTTATTAATATTTATTAGATTTTTTTTTTATTTCTATGGAAATTAAATAAATCCTTGCTGTTTCTCAGGGAATAAATTCTCTTTTAACAAAAAAGTTTAATAAACTAAACATTTTTTTTATTTTTATTTTAAAGAATAAAGTGAATCTCTATGTTGCGAATCTAAATCTAAAGAGAACAACTCATAAGAACACATAATGTAGTTTTTAGTGACATACGATCCTTCTGAACTATAAAAAGTAATCGTAAGTACAGATGCACTTACTGATAAAGAAAAGTGTAGTCAAATGCTACACTGATTTAAAAAAAATGTAGTTTAAGTATATGTTAAAATTTATCGTGTTTCTAGCGGTCTGGAAACTCCAAAAACTACCATGCTAATTTGATCTGATTTTTACCTAGGCACTTAATGATTGGTTTCGGTAAAATTATCAAAAAAATATTTTTTCATAATATGTTATAAAATATGATAAATGAGGGAAAATATGGTAATTTTATCATGCTATTTCATGCTTAAGAACCATTCATCCGGTTAAATTTTCTCATTTTTGCGTTTTTCATTGCATGTGCGAAAATAAGAACTACAATTTTGAAAATTCAAGTAAAATGTTAACGTATGAACGAAAAAATTACTAAATGAATAGTATAAATACCATATTTTTGGTCTTGAACAACATATTAAAATTACGCTACCATTTTTTTTTTTTACCATAAATCTCATTACTATACAGTACTGTAATTTTACCAGAATTTTTGTCCCCGTGTAGAATGCCAACACTATGTTTTGGAAATTACCATGAAATTCACTACAGTACCAAAAAATTTTTTTTTGCTTTGATTAAATTTGATATTCGTTTTTGTTTTTTTTTACTTTCTTTCAGTTAATTAAATAATTAGTTATTGTTCTTTATTACTTAATGATTATTTTGTAAGAGATATTTAATGTATATTTTAAATATATCTTTATTCAATTCGCGATCGCAACACTCGATACGCCATCTAGCGGGAGACTGTAAATATCGTGCATTAGTTCCCACATAACCATTGGCAATGACGGACGCCATTTTCTTAGCATAAAAAAAGAAGCAAAATTTCCCTAAAGAAAAGGTAAAACTTCTTGAAAAAACTAATCAGAACATGCCAAACATTGAAGCAGAACACGCCAGGCATTTGAAGAACAACTTCTCAATATTTTTTACCTTTCTATTACCAACAACATAACATGATTTCATGATCACTTGCTGTTACAGATGTGTGTATTGCGGTAAAATAATTTTTCTGTCTTCAATTCATTACAAGTTAAAATGAAATCAACATTGCTTTCGTCATTCCAATGAATAAATGTGTTCCAATGAATTCCATACAGAACTGTAATAGTTATAGAATATTCTTCTTCTTCATAGAATAGTATATATTTCTGTATCTACATAATTCAGAAAACAACAATAAAGAATAATCCGAATTACTTGAAAAAGTATCTTTTGTGCTGATTATAAATACATTTTTTATCGTTTTCTTGGTAAGTGTTTTTTAGTTTTGAAAGAATTTCAACTAGATTTCAGCTATTCCGTTTTTAAGCTACATATTAAAATTCATATCGAGATCTTACAATTATAAAATTTTGATGTGTGGTATGTTACCTAAAAGTAATGAAGGGATAAACTATGTATATATTATTTGAGAATAAAGTTTTCAAACAAAGAACATATCATTTTGGAATTCTCCGGACTTATAAATCAGGTAAGTGTTATGATTTTTATAATAAAAAATTTGCTTGTAAATAATTTTTTTTCTTACTTGATGATCGTTCTCTACAAAATGGTTTTTTTACGTCTGATTAAATACTATAAGAATTAAAAAAAGAAACAAAACGAAAGTTTTTATTGAAAAATGAGCAATTTTTAAAATCGTTTTTATCCTAAGAATTCGTTATTTTACGTTTTTTAGTTTATCATTTTTTGATAAAATTGTTGTCAAAATACTTTTTTTGAAAAATTAAATGGTATTAAATTATGTGTTTATGTATACTTCTTGCATATTCTAATATTTGAAGTAATATGATTCAGAAAAGTATGGAAGAAAAATTCGGTACTTACGTATTAACCACAGCTACAGATTTTTAAGTGCCGCCAATCTACACTTAAAATTTTTGGAAAAAATCTTAAAATGAAACACTTTATTTAAAATCAAAGTAGTCAATCGGATTTCGGTGGAAAATGGGCCGATATAGAGTTTAGCATAGATTCAAAACTAACTTTTCTCTCACCTGATTCTATAGCCATTATGAACTCTAATAAATAAGATTCAAAATGAAATAACATTTCCAAAACGGACTTTTACTAAGATAAAGTTTCATGTTATGGGTATTGGTACATTTTCGTTATATTTCACTCCATAAAATATTTCGCTCTTAAAAAAATAAAATTGCATCTTGTTTTGTTTTTGGCAAGTCCCAAAGACGCATTTTCGTAACACTAAAAATGGCGACAAAAAAAGAATGGTTCTTTTTTTGTTTTGTTTTTGTTTCGTAAGCATTCTTTATTTTACGTTAAAATTTAAATGGGCCTTTCATGTTATACCATTAAATTTAGTAAAACTATTTCTCAGGCATTAGGTTTGAACTTTTATAAGAATATACCTATTTTTCTCTCTTTATTTACAAATATTTTTCCGATGTGTTCTGAATGTTCCTTCTCTAAAAAAAAAGGAGATACCATTTTGTTTTCGTTTGCATAAGAAAGAAAACAAGCATTTTTCTTTTTTAAATTTAATCAGCCACAATAAAGATGGAACGTTACAATGCTACATGCTGCATTAAAGACGTCTCCAGTGTAACTGAATGACTGTTCATGTGGAAATCGCAGGGATTCGGCACATACAACAACGCCCCCTATAGTTCGTTGCGATCGCGAATCGTATTCGAATCCAAAACTAGACATAGAAACATAATAAATCAAAACAATATTTACGCACGTTGCAAGAAGTCATACTTATGCTCGCCCTTGAAACATTTAGCTGCTTACAATTTATTTATTGTTGGACAGCACAAAAATAATCTTTGCTTATTGTAAAGTATTTTCTTTAATCTTAAAGAAATTGTATTCAATTATTTCTAATTTTACTTTTAACTGCAATATTCAAGTTAATAGAAATTTATCGAAAATCAATTTTCATTAAAAGATTTAGGTAACTATCATTGAAAAATTCTTAACATTTTAATGTTTTTAAAAATATATTTTCAGAAATTAATAAACTTTGTCTCTGAATTTTTAATCTGTTTAAAAGTATTGTGAATGATGAATAACCCATTATTTAAAAATTTAAAGCAGCCATTCCATTACTCATTTTGTTCTTTTTTCCAAATTTAGAGATGCAGCATACACCTCAAAAGTTCCTGTTTATTTTTTTTTTCACTTTAATAAGAAATTAATATTAATTATATGATTAGTATATAATATAATCTATATTTTTTGAAAAGATAATTGAAGGACAAGGAGGAAAACGGTTAGTACTAATGAAAGATAATTTTGTGCTCGCGTATGAGTAGGAACCTTTGTCCCCTCCCCCACGGACTAACTACATTGTGTAATAATGATCATGGCAATCCAATTTTTTACCTTTTTGATTGGTAAAAACTTAGTATTTATCATAATGCTACAGATGGCAATCCAAAAATCAATGGTGTGAAAAACTGACATAAGCAGTTTTTCCCCGTTTACTTATACCCTTTAAATACATCTATATTAATTAAGGTACGTATTGTTCTGCATAAAAATAAGGTAAATAAAGAACAGTTGGAAAGAAAGAGTTTTTTTATTGATTGGAAAAGCATAATAATTTTGATATCAATAATAATTTTTATTTTAATGATTAAGAAAATTATGTTTTTTTTCTAAATAGTATTACCAATTACTTTTTGCATTTGAAATCTCATTTTCATGAACACTTTAAAAATTCAGGATCAAATTATTCAAAAAGAACCGGCACTCATGGTGCTAATTCATTATACCATAATTTTTGTTGTATCCATTATTACTATAATTTTTGCTTTAATAATTAACTTAAAATTATTAAATCATTCCAATTGAATAATGATATAGAATTACGGTATAGAATTTTACGATAAAAATGGATTTTACGGTAACACAGATTTGACTGATGATGCAACTAATGTGCCGGTGCTTTATACCGTCGTAAATTGATCCGGAATTTTCTGCAGTGAAAATAAATTTTGCTAATCTAATTTTAAAAATCGAAATTTAAAGTATAGGAAATTTAATTTCTTCTTAGATATCTAATTTTATTTACTCTTACTTCTATCAGACATATGTGCTTGTGAGAATTAATAATTGGTTTTGAAACATCATGTTCTGTATTTGAGAAAAGGCTGTTAATATCCTAACAGTGAACAAACAACCATTTGGTTTGGTTTCCAAATCCCTTCTAATAAGAAAATCCCAAATCCAGAATTATAAGAAATATGGTCTAAATGTCTTAATTCGGCCCCATTTTTAATTTTTTTCTGTCTTATATAGTTGTAGATTCTCTTATTAATGCCAGACATATGAGTAAGTGGAAAGAAATTTCGGTTTTAAAACATCATGTTCTCCATTTGAGTAAAAGCTGTTAATATTCAAACAGTGAACAAACAACCTTGTGGTTCGGTCTCCAAATCCCTTCTTAATTACGCAGTATTAGCCAAATATTTGTTTACAGCCCCTTCTAGGCTTAAATCGATTCTTGGTGCTAAGTTAGCGGAATATTTTGCGAAGCGCTAGTTTATGATAACCCGTTTTAAGGAGGGGAGAAAGACTCTGTTTATGACCCATAAATTGTACCTTACTACGAAAAGTGGGGTGTTTACGAGTTGGGGTATTCGCCCTCCCTTCTTTGGAGGTAAAGAGGATTGCTTAAAGCCTTCTACCATACCCAAGGGAGCTGCTAGCATGGAACGTTTTCTGATGTACTTATATGAAGGGCATATATTTTATTGGAGAATATAGCACATTCGCGGATTTAGCCTAAGTAAGAAAAGAGTTTCGATTATTGTGTTGAAAATTTTAATGAGCGTGTAAAGAAAGCAAACTGTTTTGATTTTTGAAGTAAAGCTGATAAGAATTTTAAAATTATTGCAAAAAAAACTTTCCATGTTCGCAGCATTAAATACAATATTAAATTATTGTTTTCTTTTCTTGGATTTTTTTCAAAATTCTTCAACATAATCTAATAATTCTGTACTGAAACTTTCAGAATATACAATTTTTTTTTTTAAGTAACTTGACTTTTTTTAGGTCAAATTTTTTTACTTATTTATTTTTTTAAAAAAGAAAAATACAACATTTGAGGTTATATGTTAAAAAATATTTAATATTATTAAAATATTTACATTGGACAAACTGTATTTCTTTTTTTAAGTAATATCTTATTTAAGTTTTGCAATGATTATTTCCCCTTAATTTAATATTTCTTCCGATACAGACATAGGCCACTCCCAATGGCAATGAAACTCGCATGTTACGATATCAAATTTTATTGAATCAAACTTAAGTAATATTCTAATTTAATAATATTTACTAAGTAATCTTTCAATTATTATTTTAATTTAAAAGATATTTTTTATATCTAGATTCAAAGCATACAATGTAACAAATTCCGGTGGAAAGTACTAGCACTCATTACTTTTTACAGTAAATTCCATTTTTACTGGAAGATATTATGGAAAAAAAATCTGTTATACCGTATTTCTTACAATAATATAACTACCATAAAATCACTGAATCACTTTCATTTAATAAATATTACTGTAAACATAAGGGTATAATATTTTACACTAAAAATAAATTTTACAGTAAATTTGATTTTGAAGTTATACTGATACTATACTGGTGAGTTCAAAAATGAGCTAACGTATCGTAATTTGACCCAGAATTTTTTACATTGTACTCTATTTTATGCGATCATATGACAGGTGTATTATAATTACTGACACTTTTATTATTTCCAATATCCTCTCTGGTGTGTAAGAAAAGTCTCGATGATGAGTCAGTTTGTCATAAATGAGTCAGTTTGTCATAAATTTGTCCTTTGATGTTTGAAATTGGGTGAATTAGTTTATCATATGATTGGGATCTTACTCTTAACCAAATCTGATTGGCTTTTAACTTGTAAGGGGATGGGACCAAGAAAAGATTTTCCAAAAGTTAAAAGAGAGAACTGCGAATGTAAAGGATGTATTAAAAAATATCAGTTAATAGGCTGCAATGCGTGTAAAAAGTCTTATCTTAGACTAAAATAGTAAACATTCACGTCTTTATTTTTTTTTTCATGGTATGTTTAAACAGTAAAATTTTTTTTATATAAAAATTTTTGTAAATTTTAATAAATACCTTTCCTTCTTAAATTTTAAACTTTAATAAAATAAGTATATTAGTTCATATTTGATGTTGGAATCAAACTAGTAAGCATTCATTTTTTAATCTAATAATTACGATACACTTTCAATAAAACCTGCGAAAATAAGAGCCATTTTAAGTTTTCATATCAGCAACTAGTGCGTATCTATACTTCTAAAAATACTGGACGACTGGACATTTGGTCAATTGGGCTCACGTTCTCTAATTTTTGAACTAACAGTTTAATATCCGTTCCTAACGAAAGCATTCGTTTAGACAATTCAGTTAAATAGGGCAACATGCTTACTTGATTTAAAGCTAACAAAGACAAACTTGACGTACATTTAAACGACATCAAGATATACAAATCCACTCATCGCATAATTCAAAAAAGCATATTTTACATTTTTAAAAATAAATTTCCCTTATACTGTGATTGAATTTCAAATGGAAAGATCGAATCGATGTGAATCGGGTTTCAAGAGATTATGAAATTTGAATGAACAATTAGTGAATCATGCCATTCTATAAGCTAGAAATTATGTTACTTATAAATTTTCCTGATTTATAGAAGAATTAAATTCAATTTGAGAGCTTGCTGTTGCAGGAAAGCGATATTATTGCTTAATATACAAGATATGCTAGTTTTCTAAGATAATTAGATAATTAAATGTTCAATAGAATATTCTCTTTTTCCGTGATTAGAAAATAATATTTAATAAGTTAGCAGAAAATGGCAACATGGAATAAATATAGAATATTTATAAAATTGACAATAGAAAAGATATATTTCAATCTCTTATTCAGAATGAGTATATTTCACTATTTTACTATATTCATTAATTTCAATATTTTCCAAGGCAATGAATTTCCATTTCACGATTTTTAGTAAATGCTATTGATTTAAAAAATGTTTTTAGATACTTTATAAATAAATAATAAAAAGTTGCTTATCGGAATAATGTTTCGCTTAAAACTTGATAATGCTAAAATGCTGCTCCTTATTATTATAGTTTTTTTTATTTTACTTCAGAACGCTACATTTCACATTGTTTTTTACACAGAAGAGAAAGAAAATGAAGTCATCTGGAAATTCTCTATCTTGACCGCTACTATTTATTCTAAGCGTGAGTGGACTTTATTTGCGGTTACAAGGTTGCTTTAATTCCCTTTCCTCGCCAAGATTTTCGCCAAAGTTGTCAAGCTAATGAAGTAAAATATAAAACAATTCTTAGCGAAAATACAAATATTTTGATCTAAATTTAGCAAAGAGGTATGAATAATTATAATGTGTAATGAATTGATTTTGTTATCAAGTTTCTAAAATCTGTCTATGAAGCAGAATCATATCTTCATGAAATACTAATGCAAATATGAAATTAATCATCCTAAATTATGCTATTTAGGGCAAAAACAAAATCTTACAAAATTGTTTTTTCACCTATACATAATTTCACCCTAAAACATTATATAAGATATTGAGTAGAATGCGTGAATTAAAACTAGTATTTTTACCATATTTTTTTTCTTTATTTCATTCTGAGAGACATATGAGTAAATGAAATAAAAGCAATATTAATCATTTTTTAATTATATCTCCTTGTAAGAATTAAAAAAGGTTAAATTCTACATTCAATATTGAATACCATACAGTTATGGTAAGTTTACCGTAGGTATGGTAATGTTACAAAATAAAAGAAAACTACAATAACAAGGAGCATCATTTTAGCATGATCAAGTTTTAATGACATCTCTTGTGAAATATAATAGGAACAAAGCTATAATTCTGGTAACTAAAATCAAAATATCTGGTATTTAAACCACTAATTTTATAATTTTTCCGCTCATAAGTTAACAGTTTACCAGAAATTCTGGTTTCTAAAATTATAGTAATCATCACACATTTAGTCAAAAGTGCAAAACTGAAAAGTTGAACTGAACCTAATGGTTTTTATGCCTTGCTTTTAGATATTATAATAAAATTATCATATTTTACCACATTTTCCAAATTTTTATAACATATTATAAAAACAATATTATATTGTTACTTTTACCAAACATATTACACAAAACGTTTCGCAAAACTTACTAAGCGATTTGGTGTTCCCAGAGAGCTAAAAAACGGTAAATTGTACCATATTCTGGTAGTTTAGATCATACTTTTTTCTCAGCGAAGCAAATGCTCAAAAATCTTCTATTTTGGATTAATTTAACTCTATCATTTCTTCTCTTTAGATTCAAAATTTATTATCACAAATATTTCTTGTCAACTACTCAGTCCGTGCATTTACAGATTTAATTTTATGGTTGTTATTCAATTTAAACATTTTTTTATGAATTTATATTTATTTTAATATCTAATAGCTATTAAATATTATTTTATTAGCCATTATTTATTAGCTATTAATTATTGTAATAACTATAAAAAAATTTAATAATTATCAAAATAATTAGATAATTATTTTAATAGCTAGTTAATAAAATCTATTTACAATGTAGTAGGTAGATAACTTATATAACGTACCTGAAGAATTTAACTTTTCAATTATTCTACTTTAGTTCCGTTACGAATATACAGGCAATAAAAACTTAGAAGTTTAGTTTAATTTACCCAATTTACTCAATACTAATAAATCCATCTCTGTAATGGAAAATATTTACCAATTTTTTGTTATGATCTGAATATTATCTATCAATATTATGTAGATGCAAAATATTATTGAATAACTATATCCTTTTTGTAGACCAAAGATGCTAAATACAAAAATCTAATCTAAATACAAATATAATACGAAATATTAAAAAAATAATAATATCATAGTATGTGATTACTGTTGATTGATTTTACCTAATATGCGATGAAATTACAAATAAATACACTTAAATAGCAATTTAATATACATATAACACTACTTGAACAGTATCTGAGAATTATTTTCCATTCAAGAAACTAATGTAACATAAAAATATTAAAAATTATTTTTTAAAAAAAATATTTAAGTAAATCGCGTTATGAGGTATTGAATTAAATGTAAATATTAATATTGCAATTATACACTAACCGCCGATAAAAAGATTCTTTTTAAAAGAATATTAAATATAAAGAAGACAAAATGTTCTCAGGAAACTAAAATTAAATTTTGATTTTTGTTTTAAGGTAAGTAATCTAACATCATGTTTAAAGTTAGAGAAAATAATTAAAAGAAAGCTTATATGTTTGTTAAGATTATCTGTTAAGCAAAAATGAATTAAAAAAAATACTATACATACGAAAAATAAAAAAGAAATGTATGTTTTATACTTTGACACACATTGATTGATTACCTCACAACATGTCTTCAGATTTAATTCTATCAACAACATTTCAGAGTTACATCTTACTGTAAATTGCACTTCATGGTTAATCCAGCTTAATCTAAACATCAAAGGTGTTTTATGTTGATATTTCAGTGACATAGAGAGGGACCCTTATATCGAATTTCGATTTAGACTAGGGCTAAATACTGCGCTGAATAAATTTAGAAATTTATTGCAAATGCAAACATAAATGAGTATCTCAAGAGAATGTGCATTTATTATTTCATTTTGATACATTTCCGTGTTATTCATTTGGAATCAAATATTTATATTATTTCAAATTATTCTGTCAACTGCAATATATTTTAGGTAAACTCTCCAAAACAAAATATAACTTTGCTTTAATTAATATTTTTAATCTCCAATTACAAATAATAATTTATATGACATAACAAATGTAAATTCGAAATTTAAAAATTTAACATTTTGATTTAGTATGAAGGTTTCCCAAAAAATTAAATGGCGCAAATTAAGTATTCGGAACATTAACTAATAAATCCGTTAAATAAACCGAATCATTAGCAAATTTTGCATTGCTTTTCTTTTCAGGGTATGAAACGTAGAGGAAGAGTTAATTTTCACAGTAATAATTAACGTAAAATCACTGCAAACTAATTAAATAATTATTACAGTAAAAATTAAGGTAATTAATATTTTACGGTAACAAAGAAATTTGCGATAAAATGGCTTTTACGGATGATGCACCCAATATGTAGCAACAATTTAAACTGCAGTTTGATCCAGAATTTTTTACAGTGTATGTAAATAGCATAAGCATGAGGGTCTTCAGAAGATAGAATTGTAAAGATAAAGATGCTTTAGGGTTCGAAGAAGATGTACTAAGGTTGTAAAAAAATTATTTCAAGCTTTGAAATCAAATATGATTTTAAAAAAAAAATAAATAAAAGTCAGACAATGAGACAAAAAAAAAATTATTAATTTATTTTCTGCGAACGTGAGCTAAAAAAATATATATGCCCAAAAAAAATCAGAATCAATTTTTAAGCAGTTTTTATTTAACTCAACGAATCTACTTTAAATATTTACTTTTTAACAATAAAAGCTACTGTTTAATAATAAAACTCAGCACTTAATAAAGAATAGGAAATTTTGAAGAGAAAAAAAAAAATTGCTGAAAAGAAAAATCGAGATCAAATCACACGACTAACTATTAATTTTTGAAATATTTTAATATTTTTTTTAAAGTGTTTTATTTCATAAGCCTTTAGCGAACGCTGTTCAATAAAAAGCAATCATTTTAATCAAATGGTATTGTTGCTCACTCCTACAAAATCTTATTAAATAATGAAAAGGATATCAATGCGAAGGCGGGAATGCCATAAAGAAAGAAATAATGTGAAAAGAGTTGAAATGACTTCTTATTGGCACATTGATATTTCATTTTCACTTGACTTATTTCATTTCTTTATTTGTTAAAAATTATTTGCATTGAATTACCATTTATTATGAATTTCTGTTTGCATCAATGAATGACACTGTGACCAGTTATTGAATTTTGTCGTTTGGGTGAGTTTTAGGTAGAAAAGTATTGAACGTGATATTAAAATGCGCATCAAATTAAATGTGGGAAAGAAAATATTCGATAATATGTCAATTATACGAAAGGTTGCTTTTCAAAAGAATTTTCTCTTTTAATGGAAAAGTTGATGAAAATGGGAATTTTGGAGGGGTTAGGATAAAATTGAAATTTTTATTCTTTGTAGAATTTGAAAGTATACTTATACTTAACTGTAACTTTTTAATTTGATATTGACTTTAACTGAGCTGTAAAGGGAGCTATCAACCAGAAACTGTTAAATTGAGAATAAATTTAAAAATCTTAATTCCTAAATGATGATTTACAGTGAGTTACAAAAGGAAAATGAGCAAAAATAAATTTCTTCTTACTATTTCAGACTAAGAATTGTTAGATTACTTTACTCTAAAAAAATACGATTTAAATAAATGAATTTTATTTTGATTGTTTTTGTTTAAAAAAATATCAGGAAAAAAAAATTAAAACCACAACTTGTGTTAAATGTAAGTACAGAGCAAACAACGATGATAAATCCTTAATTTGATTTAAAACTAGCAATAACTACAAAATATCTTTAAACAAATCAATTTATTACCTTCGGATGGAATTACGTCGTATAATATTGTCATATAATACATATATATGTCCTACTTCATGTATTTCAGATCCGGTTATTTCCCCGACTGCTTATTTTCCAGACAGGTTCGTTTGCAAGACAACTCATGTTCCCGACATGTATATTTTTCAGAATATTTCTTTCCTTACATGTGCATTTGCCTGACAATTAATTTTCCCATCGGTTAGGTTTACCCGACGAAACTGGAACGTAAGGGAAATGAGCATAAAATTTTCTATTGGTAACTATTTAACCTTTAAAATAAGGTGGAGGAACTACAAGCGATATTTATATACTGTTTATGTAGTCATTATTTATTTTGTATACTGTTCAGCCGTAGATGAATAATTTAACAATAACTTGTTAGAATAAATTTTTTCTTACTTGTTATTTGAAGGCGTGAAAAATCACCCGGACTTTTATAATGCTAGACTCTCATTTCGTAATATCATGATGGGGCAAATAAAAGATCTCATGAATAGGTTTAAATAGTTCTTCTGGAGAATAGTTCCAATTCCATATGCTCTAAGCACATATTTTCCTACATGAAAGTTTTGTACGCCCTGTCTAGATCATGGTTGTATTTCAAATTTTCTCTCTATGCGTTTCGAACGTTGAATGGTAAACTCTCTAGAGGCTTCTAATTCAGGAATTGATCTTTTAAATGGCAATCGAACAACAAATCTCCATTCTGAATTTCACGTCGTAGTTTCTTGGAATATTTCTTCGCAATAATTTTCTGATTCACTAAGAATTTTCTTATATGGAATATGGTCAAGCTCCCAAAAGGTTTGCAAATTCTTGTCGATATCAACGTGCAAATTTTTGACTTTCCTTGTAGAGGCAAAACTCATTTTTACTGTGACCACCCATCCGAATACAGTTCGGAAGGCAACAATATTAACATTAGTTGGTTTATGCTTTTCCCCAAGAAAAACATTAGGAACTGCATCTGCTCCGAACAACAAGTCTATCCTGCTTGGTTCATTAAAATTTGGACCAGCAAGTTTAAATCCTTTTAATGTAGGTAAACTCGTTAAAGTCAAGTTTGTGCTGAGGCAAACTACTTGTTACCTTCGAAAGAACTAACGTGAATATATTTAAACAAAAGTTTGGATCCAGTCTCGAGAAAATTGTAACATTTACAAAGTTTTTAACTTTGGTTATGGGTTTCGCTGATAAACCTGACAAAGATATATTTGTGTTCATCTTTTTTAAACGCAAACGTTGAACTAAATCTTGACTGATAAAACTCGATTCAGATCCAGAGTCTATAAGTGCTCGGCAATCAACACTAATTTCAGAAAAATCAAAAATTCTAACTATGGCAGTTGTAAGGATGCTACAATCAAATTTATCTTTTGTTGAATAATGAGCAGAAGATTTTATTTCAGAACTTTCAACAGACACTAAGTTCAAATCATCAACTTCTTGATGCAACAAACTCTTGTCACATGTATAGATACTATGTGAACCTTAGCAGAAGATGCAGCTTTTCAATTTGCTTGGAGAAATTTGAGCTGTGAAAATCTTCGATTTTTCAACCGTCACTTTCAGTTTTTGAAGTATTGAAGTTGCATGCTTGTCGATTCAAGAGCACGTGCCCTCCTTCCTAAAAAAGACCGAAATTCTTCAAAAGTCCATATCTTCCTTTCGTCTGTGATAATTCTTATTCCTTCAATGAGACGTTATCAATTTTCCTTCTAAACGAATAAACCAAGATTGAATCCCAATTTTCAGCCGGTTGGTTTAAAATTCGTAAATTGTCTAAGCATTCAGTTAATAAATCCAGAAGCTTCCTTAAACCTTTAGCCGATTCAATTTGAAAACTTGGTTGCTTGAATAATTTATCCAAATGACAATAAACGAAGTCGACTTTATTGTGATACCTATTAGTGGGTGCTTTCCACGCCTTTTCAAAGTTTGCATCTGAAACGTGTATGTTGTTGTTGCTGCTTATCCTCCTCTGGCTTGACGAAGTCAAACCTGATCTATGAACCCGTCGACCTGAAGAAAATTAAAGACCATAAGAGGAGTAGAGTAAATGCCTTCCCAGAGAAGACCAAGACAGTCTAGGATGTGATCGGCGGAAGCCCGGTGTAGATGGCATTTCGGGCAAAGGGGGTAGGTTTTAGTTCCTTCGGAAAATAGAAAATCTTTTAGATGGCAGGTAGCTAGGCGGGAGATGGTAGTGCAGACTCTCCTTTCCACGGGAAGAGCCAATGAAACTCCAGGCTTATTTCCCTTGTACCAATGGTGGGTGGGGGGAATCAGCCAGTTTCTGAGAAGCTGGGATTTCTTCAGGAGTAAAGTTCAAGATAGGTAGGATCAGAAGAGGTAGGGTGCGGTTGGCAGCAACCCTCTTTAGCTAGGCTGTCCGCTAAGTCATTACCATAGAGACCGACGTGAGAAGGAATCCACTGCAGGTGAATAATACTATATTGAAGGGACAAGAGTTTTAGTTTGTTAAGGATGGAAATAATGGATTTGTCGCCAATTTGGGTCCAGTTGTTTGATAGCCGCAGGGGGCTACGGCTTTGAGAGAGTATCCAAATGTCTTTAAGATAAAGGCCATTTTGCGCAACAAATTCCAGACTCCTGTTGATAGCAAGATGTTCACTTCTGAAAATGGAGCAAAAGTCTGAGTTACACTGGCAGAGAGAAAATTTATCTTCAGAAGTCTTGATGTACACTCCACTACCAGGATGACGATCGATTTTGTGCCGTTAGTGAAAATTTTTGTGCCTTGTTTTGGATTCGAGTGAATAATTTCAAGAGCCAGTTGCATTAGATAGTCAGGCAGGAATTCCTTTTTATTGACTGAAGCGGGAAGGTTGAAATGGAAGAAAACTTCTGGAAGATCTTCAGAAGGGTTCAAAGAACTGTGAAGGGAGTGCGGCTTTACATTATCGGCAAGGAGGTTTTGATAAACAATCTGGCTAAATGGACTATTTTTCCTGAGCCTTTGAGACAAAATCCAATTACTGAGTAAGTCGGAAGTCTTGTTATGTTGTCCAAAGCTGAGGAGCTTTTTATAATATTTTACCAGGCTGGCTTGTCTTCTGGTATGAAGAGGCAAAAGGTTAGCTTCATAACGTACATTGTTGGCTGGGCAAGTCTGTTTCAAGCCTGTGATAATACGGGCAGCACTTAGTTGAACCTATATAGAATTGATTAACCTACAACCGAAGTTTGATATTGTGTGTTTGTCAAATTACTGTTTTCGGTCTATTTACTGTTTCGTTTCTTTAATGACAATTCAAGACCATCTAATTTATTCAGTAAGTTTAAAAGGTCAGTTTAATAATCTGAATAATTATCTTCGTCACAAACAACTAAGATGTCTTTGAAAAGATTCGAAACTTCCAAATTGAGTTCACTTATTTGACTTAAACAAATATCTGAATGTGCAGTGTTAAGGTCAGTATTTTATAACAACTCAGAGATAGAATTAGTTACCCTAGTAACTTTACTTTTTACTACTTTTTTCAGCTTAAATAACTCTTCTAATAATTTTGGAATATCGAAAGCTCATGAAAAGTAATCCAAAGCCCTAACTAAAATTAAATTTCGATGGCCCCGACTCAACGAACCAGGATTTGGGGGAAAACTAACAGGAATTAAACTAACTTGAGCCATTGAATAATAAAATAAAACTAAATTACCAAAATAAACTATTTATTAAAAACATCCAATCAAAAAGGTTTCGTGCTCGAGTCCCGCTTCGGGCATTGATGTAATTTATCTCTCTGTTCTGTCTTTTCTTCTTGTGTTGTTGGAATGAAGTTAATATACCTATATGGTGCCCATGAAAAAGTGATCAACAGTACCGTCCGTATCAATAATACCGTCACTGAACAATATTCAAATACAATACCATGAAACATGTACATTCCCCTCTGCTTTCTAATGGACTTGGAATCTTCCAAAATTATTGTAAATTGTGGGTAGCTTAAAAAGGCTTTTTTAAATTCTTTTTTAAAGGTTTATTTATTCTTTTTGTTTTTTTCTTTTTTTTTCTTTTTTTTTTATTTATTTAATATTTTAATTAAATATTATTTTCTATTTTATAATTTTTTTTATTTATTTTTTTATTATTTTTATATTTTAATTTTTGTCTGTCGTACCTGTCGGGTGAATGAGTTGTCGGGAAAAATTTCCCGACATTCACCATTCGAATTTATACATGAATTCACATATTTCATGTCTATCATATGTCATGAAGTAAGCATAAATTAGAAACGATACAAATGCATTTATTTCTAGATCATAGCTTTAAAATCATTAATACGCTTTTATTAATTATTAAACATTATTTTATTCCAATTCAATACGCAAACTGCAGACCCAAACAACTTATATACATGAAAAAGTAATCAATAAAACTTAAATTTGTTGAATTATTTTTATTTCTATCATATAGACCTTAATTATTTATATAATATATTTGCATAATATATTTATATAATATATTTATATAATATATTTATATAATATATTTATATAATATATATTTATGTAATACATTTATATGATATATTTTTTACTATTCTACATATTGATTATAAACGCTTAAATAACTCGATGATCTCTTTAATCTTATTTAACTTAAGAATAAAATGTTATAATATTTAATATTTTTACTTCAAATGCATTTTCGCATTTAAAATGACAAATTCTATACGAAAATAAGTTAAGAAAAACTTTTGATTTATTTAAAAAAAATAATGGGACGAAGGTTAATCGTTACCAAACAACATTAACCTTAATTGTTATTCCCACATATATTCGAAAACATGATAACAGCTTTTTGGTGCCTGGTATTAATCACATTGCAGCAAAGGAGGAAAATATAATTCTCTGTTTTATGAAATGTTATGTATAAGGTTTTAGTACACTGTAAAAAATATTTCTCAAAATTGGGCAAAAATGTATCAAAGTATTTCCGAAAAAAACAATAGAAGAATTTGAAAACCCCATATATATTTAAAACCAAAGATGCATATACATTTTTGAGTGGAAGTCATTTAAAGGGTAAAATAATTGCTAGAGATGCTCGTTGGCTAACGGCAGGATTCGAATCAAGGAATTTTAAGATCGTTAGTGGGATGCTCTTACCACCTAAGTTTTGCACCATAGTCCAGAGAGAGTCCAGCAGCTTTATATCGTTGCAGCCACAATAGCACATCATGACATACTAATTTCCAGTTCTGGAACTATATTTTCCAATTTGGAAAATATAGTCCCAGAGGCTTATCGGTATTTCAATTTCTTTTTTCACTAATTTCAGTGTATCTTAACAAATTTCCAGAAAACATTTCTTTGAATATGCTTGAATACAAAACTCTTCTTTGAATATATTTCATGACGTATCTCTGTGACGGCCACTATCGAAAGTTTTTTAACTCTTCCTGAACTAGTACAACTACGGAGGTTAGAGCACGATATGGGTCTATTGGTGTCCTTGGTTCGTCTCCTGCTGGTAATCAACGAACATCTTTGCACAAATGTCTCCCTCCAAATACATTTTTCTCAAAAATGAGAATATGTTTTTTTTTCCATTTTGAATACATGGGGTTTAAAATTCGATTATTATTTGTTTCGGAGCTATTTTGGCACAATTTGGCTTAACCACTTTTACATTGCATAAAAGAATACATAAGAGCAAGTAAGAACATTGAACATTTTAAAAATTAACGAAAATTCCTGTAAAATTGAACATTTTGAAAATATTTTAAATTTATGAAATGAAATATTTTTAAAACATTTAATATTTATTCTATATTACCTCAAATATTTCTAAATTTTTGCATAGTTACTAATGTATAGCAAATATAAAAACAGCTCAATGGTCTTTTTACAATTTTATCCTCAAAACTTATAAAATCTTACTTTTGTTACTTTTAATTTAATTGCAATTCTTCGCTTTAAGTTCTTGAATAAATTCCATGCAAAAAGAAATTTAAAAAAAACTTTCAAGCAACCTATTCATTAATCAAATCGTTGCGTTGAAGGTTAGCTGTTACCTAGCACAGTTAAACCTTAACTTTTATTCCCACCTATATTCGCAAGCAATTCATTACCGCACATCCCCCTGTATGACAAGAGCTTCGACGTCTATAGAAAAGGAGAATAAAGTAGATGAGACAAGAGGGCTGACATGTCAAAGCACGTCAACTCCTGGACATAGAGTATTAGCATGTACCCAATTTAGAACACAACTCTCTGACAGAATCAAAGTTTAAAGACTCAATTATTTACCGGCCTTATCGGTGTCTGGTATTCACACATTGCTGCAGAGAAAAGTAATCCAATTTCCTGTTCCATGAGAGGTTACGGTTAAGGTTGCATAGAAGAGGGAATTTTGGCGTTCAAAGCATGTATAGACGAAGTACCTTTAATTAAAGATTGCAGTATTGGATGGGTAGAGAAGATTTATATACACGAAGCATGTGCTTAGAGAAGAATACGTTTTTGGAGAATTTTTAATGCCAGTAAATAATCAGATTCTTCAGGTTGATAAAACCGCATATAACGAATTTATCTCGAATAGCGTGCGGGGGTGTACCTCCTATTGTTTTGGTAAATGAATTAGTTTTCACGCAAAATATTATGAAGTGATTATGAATAATGCAAGATTGGTTATTAATCACTTTTTCTTGTGCCTTAGATTTATTGCTTTGGTGTGTTGGAAAATTAGTTTTTGATGCCTTGTTTTGTTACTTGAATGGATGAGCAGTGCTTAGTTAATTTATTTATTTCTACATGTTATGTAGAAATAGTAACTTCGTTTATAAGTTATTAAATAAATTATTTGCACAATTAAGCGAGCTTTTTTTAAATGTAGTAAATTTTTATCAACGTTAGAAAGCGTATCCTTTAAAATGAAGACATAGGCCACTATTTCCCCACTCATATTTTATTCAATTTTAAATTCACACTTAACCCAGAAGAACTTTATTTCAACAGATTAAAGTAATGTATATTTAAGGTATTTTATGCGTATCAGTCAAAACTGAATAGAAGAACAAGAACTAGTAAGCATTTTAAAAGTTGTATAAAATGTTTTTATATAATTGAAAAAAAATTTTTATTTGAACAATGTTAATATTCATTTGATACAACACAATTTCATTTGGTTTTAGGCTTTGAAGTTTATCTTCCTTTTTGCTAATAAATACCCAGCTACCTCTCCTTTAATGTTTTGATTCTTTAATATGAATATCCAGCGCTTTTAACCTTTTTGATTCTTAGTTTACACAGAAACTGCCTTCTCGTGAGCATCATTTTCTTTTTTATTACTTTATCTGGTTCATTCCTATTTCATAAGCAGATATTCGTATGATAAACTGATCTTGCGTCATTTCATTGGAAATGGATGAATCAGTCACTTTCTTTTCACACAAGCTAATCTATTTTTTATTGTAACTTTAAGAAACCATTCATACATTTATTTAAGAAACGTTTTTAAGGATTGGAATTCTAAAAGACTTTTTAATTGTTCAAAAACTATTAAAATGAATTTTA
The DNA here is from genome assembly GCA_949128135.1 of Parasteatoda lunata. NCBI lineage: Eukaryota > Metazoa > Arthropoda > Arachnida > Araneae > Theridiidae > Parasteatoda > Parasteatoda lunata. The sequence goes on from OX421976.1 coordinate 51,081,244, forward strand.
AGTAATTAAAATTATTTCGTTAAATTGAGAGTCATGAAGAAATATATTCAGCAAAAAAAGTTTACTTAAAAAATTTTATATCTTATATTATTCAAAATAATAAATAATTAAAAAATAATAAATATTCATTAACAGCTTTTTTCGTATAGTATTAGCTTTGGATTAACAAATTTTATAATAGTTGAAAAAAATTTTCAATTTGCTTAAAAAGTTTTCGATATATAGTGAAATACGTAAAAAGTAAAGGTTCCAAACTTTGGACCACTCGACCAAACTATTAAATCATATTTTCCAACTAAGATTGAGTCCTAAAACGTAAAGATCCGATCATGAAATCAAAAGTTATGCAGGGTAGTCCATTTTTTTTATTTTGCAAAGTATGCATTTATAAATAAAATAACCCAAAGATTTAGTTAAAAATTAATCTTAAGGTTCTAGGACACATAAAATTTTCATTTTATTATAATTTTTATTTAGTATTGCTCAACAAACTAAACCTGAATTTACATTTATGGTTTTCTCAAGACATTAAATATAACGTTTTTATTTAAAAAATTATCTTGTCCACTCCGGTTGGTCCACGTATCCAATAAATTTGAAGAACTAAGAATTTATATTTGATAATTTTCTATTTTCTATTAAAGCTTTATTCGAATTAAACATTTTACTCAATTGAAAGAAGAAACTGTCAAGTGACTTGAATGATAAGAAAATGAAATACTTTTTGGACAGCTAAATTCTCAAAGGCCAACTTTTATCCATCTCTGAATAATTTATAAGTGGTATTTGATCTCACTGAACTAATATAAAATTGCATTTTGAGAAAAAGTAAAATCTTTCTAAACGCATTAATTTTCTTTTGGGGGCTTAAAGATGTTTTATAATGGAAGTTGTCTTAGAACAATCAAGTTCCACCCCGCATTTTCGTTATATTAAAAATATATTTGCTCTTTTTAAAGCTTAAGAAAATTTATCCATTTATTTTTTAACACCACTTTTACTTAAGATTTAAATAAAAATATAGTTTTATCTGATACCTAAAGTATCATGTTTTTGTAATTGACACTTAGTTATATCGGTATCAGTTTGTAAATGACACTTCAATATTTTTTACACTTTACATTGTGCGATAAAAAAATAGTTTCATACAAAATGTATAACTAAAATACCAAACACTAGTGTTTATTTTAAATCATTATTTTCGATATATTATTTTTTCTAACTAAATATAGAAAAAAAATAATAACCATGGATACGTTTGTGTCTTCAGATGCAGGTTTGATGTTTATTGTAATTTGCTTATATATATTATTTCAGTTGAATTTATTATATTATATTGAAAGTATTATATTATTAGTTAATTAATTATATATTGATTTACTCTCGAATATAACAAATGAAGATTGATTTCTAGTTTGGTGACATATTGCTTTTACACTTTTTTTTGTAGCTTTTCTCTTCATATAAGGGCTATTAAAACTCAAAAAACCCTCTGCAAACGTAGATTTGTTTACCATACTAGGATTTTTTTAAACATACAAAAATACGGAAAAAAAAGTTTTAAAAATGAATTTTACAATAAATATTTCCATATTCTTTATTTACTATTTTGTTTCAATGATAGTGATTTTTTGAGTCTTATGAAAATTATCATTTTATTTTTATTTCGTTTTAACAATTATTATACTTTTTTAATACTAACTGAATAAAAAGCTGAGTTTTTTTTTATTCCATCATGTAATAATTGTTATCATTTAATATAAAATACCACATTGTAAAAAATTCCGTAAAAACAATTGTGGTACAAAGTACCAGCACTATTGGGTGCTTCATTCGTAAAATACCTTTTACCGTGAAATCCATTTTACCGCAAAATCCATTTTTATCGTAAAATATTATTCCGTAATTTTTACTGTAATATTTAGTTAATTAAACTGATTTTAGGTGGAAAATTATGGTGCGTCAAGCTTTTTACTCAGTAGCATGTTCCTGTAAAAATGCATTTTACGATAAAATGTACCGGCAACCTTACTTTGTTTGGTTATTTGATCCAGAATTTTTTAAAGTGCAGAGGACAGTGTCACTTTGTTTATAATAATGACCTTTTTTCTGCAAATATGATACGAAACAAAAGTTTTTATCACATTTTACCAAAAATTTATCACAAACAGTGAGCTGATTTAAAACTGAATAATACATCAAAATACCTATAGAAAAAATATGTAATTAGAAATCAGATTGGCGATGCAACAATGTTATTTCCATACCTAAGTTTTCAATTGCGTGCCAGGTATTGAGAAAATAAGGTCAGTAAATAAATCAGATTATTTTTTGTATATTATTTTATAATAATTACATATATAACCTTAAATGCTTGTATGATAACGTTTTATAATTTCAGAAAAAGAGCCATTATTCTCACATTCAAAAAGTTCGAACTTTTTCCTGTGCTTAAAAAATTTTGAGAGTCTTTAAATACTTTCTTCAAATCTTTTTATAAGCTTTGCCGAAAGTATCCCAGAAAGTATCTCATCATCTTGAAAATCTTTTTCTTCAAAAAGCTGTGGTTGAAATAAATATATAAAATTTGTGAAGCATAACGCATTGGAAATTATATTTTATTTTATTTCTATCAATTAAATGAAGAAATTATGTATTTTTGCATTCTCATTATAAAAAAAAAAAAAAACGAAAATTTTAAGATTTTAATAGCAGCAAAATTAAGTGTAATTGAAAATGTATATTTTTTAAAAATAAACTTTATTTTACGATAAATTGACTATACACAATTATTTTACCTTATTTGCGATTTTATTTAGCTTTAGAATGAATTTCTTTCTTTCTAAAGAGGAGTTTGTTTCTGTGTCTTTCTTAAAACTCCGATACCGTTTGTTCTATTGTCTTGAATTAGGACAGTGGATGCGAGAGGTTCAAGTTGAAATTTTAATTGCGTATGAAATTTTTAAATTGTTCATTCCTAGGAAACAGTTCAAAAAAATTTTTTTCTCATAGGTTAAACAATAAGCGTCGTCATAAATAAAAATTTGGATGATTTTTCTTTCAAATATTTTTGATAGGTCACAACTCTATTTAATAAAGAATGAGTTTCTTCATGTTCTTTAAAATGTAATTGTTTTTTGTTCGTTACTTCAGATAGGCTCAAGTATCCTCGTGAATGGAATGAAAATACTAAATCACCAAATTAGTGATTCTAAAATAATCTGATGCGTATTTATTTTGCGACGTTAATTTTTTAAAGCGTGTATGTTTAAAACTAAGTATTTAAAATGAACGATAATTGAAAAATTAGTTAACCATTAAGGTTTTAAATTAATGGCAAAATATTTTCACAAAACTGTAAGAAATAGTCCCACTATTTTTATACCTAATTCATTTTTGGTATTACGTATTATTGGCACTTTGGTAATAGTTGTTTTTTAATGGGTGACAAATGCACTATACGAGTACTGTCGTTATTAGTTTTTTACGTCTCCTCAAAAGTGATAGGTACCGGAAAAATTTGCTTAATTGTGGTAAAGTTTGATAAATTTGAGTTAACCATGAGCAAATGTTTTATACTAAATGAAACTGCCAATAGTTAATCTAGGTTGATGGGATGAATTTTAAAAAAACTTGTTTTTCTTCATTGAATAACTTAAATTCACCGAGAAAAACTATAAATAATAATAAATAAGCACAAGTTTTCGAACTATGCTTGCTTTATTAATAATGTTGGAATACGCATTTCAGTGCAAGATTTTGTAGTGTTGGTTTAAGAGCGATTATACAACTAGTTAAATATGTACGGATCAGGTAAATCAGGAGAAAAAGTCAAATAAAAAATTCCTGTATTTAAAAAAAATAACATTGCAACAACTTTTATTTAGAAATAACATATTCTTTATTTTTCACAAATATTTTACATTTAACGTAACATTACATGTACTCTTAAGATGAGACGACAGTTTTAAGGAATTTAAGTGAAGTAAAAACAGTAAAAACAATCTGGAAACATACTAAAACATATGTAATAACATGACTAGAATCTGTAAATAGTGAGCAATTTCATAACAATACGTTTATGATCAATAAGAGACAACAGTTTATATATAGTTAAAGAGAAGTATCATAGACATAGTAAAAAAAAATCTCATACATATTGTAAAATAAAAAAAAGTAAAGTGATTCAAAGTTCAAATCTTGAATTGATTTTTATAACAATAACATTTTGGAGTGCCGTATAAAAATTTATACAATGCATATATGCTCAATAAGAGAAAACAGTTCATAAGTAATTGAAGTTACGTATCATTAACACATTAAAGAAAACCTGAAACATGTTATAAAATAAGATACAAAAAAAGAATGATTAAAAATGAAACTCTTGAATTAATAAGAAATTTCATAATAATTAAGACACTTAAAGGTGTCATTTACAAACATGTATGCTCCAAACGAGACGTCAGTTTTAAAGGAATTGAAATTGAGTATAATTAAAACAGAAACTTGGAAATTTTTATTGAAGGATGTATAATTTAAGTACCAGAACTTTAACTCTTGAAATGGTAAAATAAATACTTTTGTATGTCCCATACAAATCAGTTGTTTGATAAACTACTAAAAAACAGTAGTATAAACTGCATTACTGTATATTTTCTAAAATATTTTTTTCTTAATGATGTTTTTCATAAAGATACATTTTCAGAATTATTCCTTACGTACAGATATTATTTATTAATGGGTCAAACTTTTGAACATCTGTTATTTATTTTTAATATAAACATATTTTTTTAACAATTTCAGTATACATAAAAATATATCAATCATATATCCTTCATTTCTTTAGTTATTGAATGTGTGAATACTAGTTAAATTTTTCAATCTTAATCTCCATAATAATTTTTTCATTCATTTTTAATCTTTTAGTTTCCTTTTAAACTTAATTTTAAGAACACTTTATTTGTTTAAGGACAACCGGATATTAAAACTTCAAAGACGGTCAATAGTCAATGTCTCTTTTTATAATAAAATTTTATTAACTTAAAATATAACATTTCATCAAAACACTTCAATTAATTTCAAGCTTAAATATTTAATTGTTTCAAACAATTTTTGAAGTACTATATACTATATTAAATATGATACATTTTTACAAATAAAAGCTCGATTTTGTTTAAAATATTTTTTTCTTACATTTCAATTTTTTTTCTTATATTACATTATTTTGCCAAACACATATTTCGTGTGTTCACTTGAAGAACATTTCTTGACTTTAAGCCTGTAAAAATAAAATCACACACTTTAAATCGAGAAGAAACACATATATAATAAAAACTTGAAACATGAAACAAGCAATGAAGATAAAATTCTTGTATATATTTATCTTGGATGGAAATAATATTTAGATTATTTGATTTGGTTTTGCTAACAATTGCCGGATCTCAATCTAAAAGTTACGAGCCCACTTAGCTACATGACTGGAACTCTAAATCGATATTTTTTGTTGAAAAAATGTCTAAACAGACATCTTTCTAAAATAATTTTTTGTAAGCCATAATGCTTTGAAAGGACACCATGACCACATAGAAATGATTGACACACCGACTCACACAATAAAACTGTACTGAATGCTACAGGTAAAATCATTGAAAATAGAGATAAAAGAACACAAGTTACGTGAAATGCATAAATGGTGCTGTCCGAAAGCATGCAATAGGTAACAACAATCCATTTTGTGGTCAGGCCGTCAACATTGAGAGTTTAAATTGATGAACGGTGACCCTCATGGTCACTATTAGCTTCTAAGGACAAAGAGATGCATAGTGCTATGATTATTATCGATTGTTTTCGCAATCGCATCACATAACGCAAATTCTTGAATGGAACACCATCAATTTATAGCGTTGGTTTGTGCGTAACTACCACTAAGATTATTAAATACCTATTCCTTGGTATATGAGACATGCTAACTTGATTTCAGCTCGCGGTACCTTTTGATAGAAGAAGATTGACAGATTGAAGAAGAATAAGATAGATGAAGATTGTCATGGTCGTAAGCACACTCTCTCCTTACATTGGTGACCCGGGCGTGATATGAGCACGCCAACATCGATAGACGAACCACATTGGTCAGTTGATTTGCTCACAAAATAGCGCTAAAAATCTGGTGAAGTAAGTACAATTCTCCCGGCTAATTCCAAAAAAATAAATAAATAAAAATAAAATAAAGTTAGGGGAAAAAAAGTAAAAATATAATGAGCGAATAAAATAAATAAATGGCGTTAATCAACTAGCAGTACTTGTTCATCGAATTATATCACAGATAAAATTCTGGTGGGGGAGCAAGCGGATGTAACTACCACTAAGATTATTAAATACCAATTTCCTAGTATAAAAGACATGCTAACTTGATTCCATCTCGACGTATCTTTTAATAAATGAAAGTTGATATGGTCGTAAGCATACTCTCTTCCACAGGTTAGCCTAATTCAATAATAATGAGGAGACTTTGATCAAACGTTTTAGAGTGATACGATTTGTAACTGAGCTAACGGAAACAAATATGGCGTCCGTGTCTGGTTTGATCATGACGAATAACACTTAGGCTTTGCCTTATTCCACAAAACAAAGGACGAATTATGAGATCATGAGTTCGATCTTATTTGAATTCCATTCAGTTACCCAAAGTGGAGCACCAATATCCCCACTGAATGAATTTCTGAAACTAACCGAAATCTTTTAGCCAAATTACAGAATTTCTTTGACATGGCTTGATACCTAACTTACTATCTGTTTTTTGTAAATAAATCATAATCCGCTCTATGAACTTATTTGCGTCACTATTTTCTGAACCATCTAAATATTAATGTTTTAACATATAATCATTTTGATTCATTAAAAATATAATGGGGTAATGTAATCAATTCAGATAAAAATTAAATTTTAAATTAGACTAATTTTAAACACAGTTATAAAATGTATTAGATGCAGTGCAATTTTCAGAATATTACAAATATATGTTAAAAACATCCAAATATCATTGAAAAATAAGTAATTCAAGCCTGTTCTTCTTTTCATAATAAAAATAAAACAGTTCAATTCATAACTCCATCAATTCAGCAAATTAAAATGCAAATGACAATCAAAAATAGAAATACAACGAAAAATAGAATACATGCCTAAAGCATAATTTTAAATCGTTGGGAAAACTTTGTATGCATAGTTAATGAAATCACTAAAAATCAATTTATGTTGAAAGTTAAGTAATTTAGAAGAATTGGCAGACATTCTTCCCAAAAAGTGCTATAATCGTCTATCCCGCATATTTCAATTAAAAATTAATGTAAATTTTACTATACAAATAATGTTACATATAATTGATTTCACCATTACAATACATGCCTAAAGCATAATTTTAAATCGTTGGGAAAACTTTGTATGCATAGTTAATGAAATCACTAAAAATCAATTTATATTGAAAGTTAAGTAATTTAGAAGAATTGGCAGACATTCTTCCCAAAAAGTGCTATAATCGTCTATCCCGCATATTTCAATTAAAAATTAATGTAAATTTTACTATACAAATAATGATACATATAATTGATTTCACCATTACAATTCAAAATAAAAAAAAGCAGAGGAAAACAGAATGCTTGTCTCAGCAATGATTTTGGATTATTAGGTATATTTTGTATTTTTCATTAAAAATCAATAATACAACTAAGATATCAAATTTGGTATAGAAGTGTAAGTAATTCAAAAGAACAGGTAAACACCATTGTCAAATAAAGTGTTATAATCATTGATCTTATTCATTTCAGCAAAAACCGAAAGTAAATTTCAATAAATGAACAATGTAACAAATAATTGATTTCATCATAGCAATTCAAAATGCAAGAGACAGCGAAAAATAGAAATATGATAATGACCCTAAATAACTGGCTTTACAGCTAATTCCCGACATCAGTTGATTATAAAGTATCTTTGTTGTAACTAAAAAAGGGGAGCAGCGCTTTCTGAACCGTTTGTTTTGGAAACCTAGGGTAATTATCGACCGTCAATTACTCTAATGCGTCGAAAATTATTATTTTACTTTTTGGCCCACATTGCGATTTAGTGCAATTATGACAAAAGGAATCTATCATGATTTTTTATTCTGACTTTTAAAATAATGTCGAAGCAGAAGAGTGCAACTTAATTATTGGAGAAGAATTAAAAGAAAGAAAAACAAATAAAGTATAATTTCAAACCAAAATGGCATTTTTATCCTAACAATGGAAATGTAATTAAATTCATTAAATAATAAATTAAATTATCAATTTCATTAAAACTCATTTTTACATTTTTGATTTATATTCAACACAAATCTGAATATAAACAATGAGCTTAGTATTGGTAGAAACAATTTACTACATTTACATACAATTTTAGTAACAGTGATGAACGACCAAATTAGTAGTGGAAATCTACTAAGAATAGCTAGGACATAAGGGTATTACCATGGTTTTTACCGTTAGCACATTTAGCTAATCGTACCCCATATTTTAAAAGTAAAATATGTTACATCTTATGGATTTCTACTATTAATATTGGAAAAAAAATATGATATTATTTGTCACATAATTTTTTTTTTCTTGGAAACCTCCTCTAATGCATTTATATATCTTTTGAGATAATTCAAAAATATTGAACCCAAGGATAGAAAGCAAAAAAACAAAACAATCTTGAGTATTAAGAAGAAGAAAAGAAAAAAATATCTAACATAAAAATATTGTCTATAATACTTGCTTATAACATTTTTAATACGGTACGATATATAGTATCACTATTTTTGACTAATTTAACAAATTAAAATATTAAAACTGTTTCCAAATATGTCCGATACAGAATTTATTTTATCCTTAATCGGAAATAATCAACAAATTTTTGCCACGACTTTTGTTATAAACCAATTCTTTATTACCGAATCACTGCATGAGTTAATTTTTTACGTGTGCTAGGAAATTTATTTCCTATAGCACATGCTTCTACATGTTTTATTTTTAAATGACTTATATAGTTAGATACTTTATTTATGCATTGTACCTTTAAGCAGCATATGCTATGTGCTTTCAGCAATATACTTAACTCATACAATGAGACTTTAAGCAACAAAAATTTAATTTATTTGATAACATTCTGCAATAAAATTAGAGCTCGCTACAATGTGCTTTTCACGTGCGTTCGGCACAAATGTAATTCACAATGAACATATGCTCTAATTTGATAAAGATTTACGGATGAATATCTTTTAGTTCGTTATAGGTGCACTTTTCTCATTTGATGGTCAAACTTTTAATTACTTTATGGCAGATTTTTTTCCCGCAGTCCATATAACGCAATTACAAGAATTCATTGACAACCATTAAGCTGAAAGGAATAGATGATGGAATAAAAGGATTATTTTAATTGTCAGTCTTTGTATAATACTTACCATTTTCTGAAATATGCCTCAAGTCTCTATCACACTCAGCATCGGACAGTTCTTGTCCATCATTAACAAATGTTTGAGCGTGAACATGTAAAGGACTATAACTACCTTCATGTCCTAGTAAATCACTTGTACGCCATCTAAAAACAGTCAGTACATATTATTAATACTTTTATACAATAAATAATATCTGTTATAAAAATAAGAAACACAATCTTAATTGATTTATAACTTATTTTGTAATCTTATGTATATTTGCCAGTTGAACTTGTTTTATATAAGTATATGGTTGCTTTAATGGTATTTTAATGTAAACATTTTTTGTTTTTTATTATACTTCTAATTTATTTTTTTAGGAGAAACTTTGTATAAATTCTTATATAAATTGCAAAGTATTTCTTAATTATAAATTCATAAGTTGTATTTTGTTATTTTAAGCACCTTTTGTGAATACTTATAAGAATCTTGTTGCATTTACAGTGGCTTAAAATTGTTATTACGCTGATTTTATGATTTTCAGCTGGCTATGTTTGGTTTTGGCATGAGCCTTTGGTGATTTTTGCAATAAAAAGATGAGTTCGAGGTGAGGGAATGGCCGTTTCCAAAATGCATTTCCAAACGTTAAGAAAAATCACAATCTAAATTGCTATAATTTTTCAAAATATTAAACTATTAACAAAATTATTAAACTATTAAAGTCAAGATTCGTACTCAAAAATGAAATAGAAGTCAAGGTAAAGATCAGTAATCCCAACTAGTGACCTTTACTTTTAAAACTCACTCCATATTTTGAAATTTTTTAATTATTTAGTTAGTATACCATTCCTTCCTAATAATTTGAAATCTTTTTAATTTATTTTTTACGTCTTGCATAACTTCCCTCCCTTCCCCCAAAAAACCCTGATTTTTATCACTCTTCTTCCATTTGAATATTTCTCTCTTACACTATTTGTTAACTCACATTGTTCCTTATTGCAAATTATACTCTTGTCTTCTTTTATCATTTTGGGTTTTCATGCTTACACTATTTGTTAACTCACATTGTTCCATATTGCAAATTATACTCTTGTCTTTTTTTATCATTTTGGGTTTTCATGCTTACACTATTTGTTAACTCACATTGTTCCTTATTGCAAATTATACTCTTGTCTTCTTTTATCATTTTTGGTTTTCATGCTGACCAAGTTTTAATACATTTTACTATCACCATAGTATGTTTATTGATTCATCATTTTCACTTTATTCACGTTACTTAGTTTTAATTATTTCTATGACAAATAGTTAAAATGCATTATTGTACTTATTTTATAACAACTGTGATAAATTTAGTAAACTACTTAAAATTAATGAAAGGAAATGATTTAATATTTCATGACTAACAGATTTGATAATCTTATTATCTTCTAAAAATATATTTAATGTGCTTTTTATAATTAATACTTTACCTTATGAAATATGAAAGCTGAAAATGAGAAACGTTAAAATATGGGTTGTAAAAAAATCTTTTTTTTTTTTCAAATACTCCTTTACAAACCAAAAATACTTATATTTTGTTATCATATCCCTTTTTTGCCAAAATGAATGAATAAATAAATAAAAAACATAACTATAGATTATCATTTTCCTACTAATGGATACGAATTACACGTTCGTGTAATTAATGGTACGGACATGACAAGAATTTTTCTTCTGCACAATTATTTGTCAAGATAAATACCAAAACTATGTTTGTCAACATCATTAATGGTCAAATTGTTTTATTTCTTATATATTTTAGTTTCTTCATAAAAACTGATTGATGATGCTGAGAAGTTTCATTTATTTATTTTTATTTTTTTGCATTTCATATAACATCGAATTTCAAATGTATGTTATTTTCATTTATTTCCAGAAATAAATGATTCCGCTTGAAAATAAAGCATACATAAGAAATTAATGATCAATTTTTTTAAGATATGTTATTACTTTCAGCTTGCTGTGGGTTCACAATGGAAAAATAATGAATCAGATACTTCGTTAATTCATGCTCGTGTTTAAAACTCTTTGTTACAAGAAAAAAAAGGCACTAATTATCATTTTCTACCTGTAACTTTGTTTAAATCTACTTTGGTAAAAAATATACTTGTTATTTAGAATTACCTGTGATTTGCTGTCCACACATTGCCGAGAGCTAATTTTTCGTGCATAATGAAGCTATCTAAATCACAATGAATTCCCTCTTCAGTTATGCTTTGCAAAGGATGTGGCTTACTAGATTCTATATTAAAACAAAAAAATGTGTAAATAACATTTCTTTTAACTTCCTTAAACTACTTGATATGGTAATATCAAATTAAATGTTAAATAATTAATAAATAAAATGAATAAACAAAATTAATACCGCTAGTAAAAACGTTCATAAATGTTAACTAAAAACTAAAAATACAAAGTTAGGATAAATATTCATTTCAAAATAAATATAAATATCGTATGATTTAGCTAAATTAATCAATCAGTATTTTTTTTTTAAAAAATGTGCATCCTTATGCATTCCTTTTTCTCATTTGAATGCATAAAAATATTAGGAAGAAATGAATTATCGCATTTCATAAAAATATATAAGCAAAGTATGGTTCATAAACTTTTTACTAGGATATTTTAACCATCAAGTATGATTAATAGTTTAAATTACATTTTTTTCTGTAATGAAGCTTTTTAGAAAAATATCCTTAACTGGTAAAAGTAACTAGAGAAAGACGGTTAGTCAGAAAATACCCTCAGAGAAACTTTTATTAGAAAAATCAAATCTGTAATTGAACAATTGTTTTGATAATTTAAAGTAACTTGCAATTAAAAAAATCTAGTGTTTAAAATTTAAAATAGGGATATCATATAGATGATAAGTCACTTTCACGCATAGCATCATAGAAAATATCATTTGCATATGGAACTCAAAATAATATATTCAACAGAATAAATGAAATTGGGCCAGGATAGCCTGGTCGGTAGGGCGCTGGGCCCATGTGGGTTCGAACCCCACCAGCCAATGACTCCCAGTGTAGTTGGTGACTGATGCACGCTAAAATTCTGTCGAGTCGCAAAGTCCTCCATGTTCCAATAACAAATGAAACCTCTGGGGGTACTGGATTGGAGATCGATCGTCCTCTGATTCAGATCAAAATTATGATCTGTGGATGAATGAATATATGAATGCATGGGTCATTTTTACGATAATGATATGTGGATGAATGAATATATGAATGCCTTATAAACAGGTGTGACGTATGATGTGGCAGAAGTCAAATTCTTGGCCATAGATAGCGCCACTGAAAAACAAGAATCGCACACTCTGCCCTAAATTTGCTCGGTTTCACCAAGCAGGCTTGCCCGTGTGGCAAGTGGCATTAGAACCAAAGAACCATAAATGAAATTAATATTTAAATTCATGTTAATTAAAAAACATAAGTAAGGAAATTTTAAATTTAAAATAAATATTCGAAATAAATGAATAGATTGCTTAAAATTATCATTGGTTAAAAACAATCAGCTTCTCTACTTAAAGTAACATTTTGAGCTAAAAAGACGTTAATAAAATCTGATTTTAATTATAATTTAACGAAACAAATGCAGGGAACGAGAACTAATTATGATGATACTTTATGAGAGCATTTCTAGCAGAATATGGCTTATAAACTTATATTTCTAGACTTATTACAGAAGCTCACTGGAAAAATAGTACCGAATATACTCGAATAAAAAAAAATTACAAGTAAAATGATTATCGTAAAAATGATTATCCTAATAAAGTATTCTAAAATGAAACAGTAATTTTTATAATCTAAAATAATTTAAAATTAAAACTTTTTAGGTAAACAGTTCTTTATTCAATGTGTCAACTTATATATGTATGCTAAAATGGTGAAACAGTGATAAAATCATGATATCATCATTTGTAAAGCTGTCAAATAAATCATTTGCTTATGTAACCAAATATGATGAAATTGACAGTATAAAAGAAAATACATTGTCTAATGCATATTAATTTTTAAAAAAAGTAGTGATTCGCTGCAAATTAAGGTAAATGCTTTGCTTAATCAAATTAACTTCTCCGAACCGTTATCAGTTAGGAAAATCAGTTTCTCTATCCAAAGAACACTGCATTTTCGGATCAAGTTATGGTGCATAGCACCGGTACTTTGGGTACATCATATATACAGGGTGTTTATAAAGTCCCGAACCCATTTTGATGTTTAATAACTCATATATTTTCCTTTTCAGGTTTGAATATATTTACTTTTGTAAAGATCGTCTGCGCGTGTGGTTAATTTCAGATAATTTCATTTTCCAGTCAAAATATCTGTACTTTTCTAAATATCGTCTGCTTATTAATTGCATTTTTCTCTCTTTTGTTTTTAGCAACAATTGGAATGCTATGTTTACTTTTGATGTGTTTGTTCTATGTAGTACTTTTCTATGTGATTGTTTTATTCGAGCGGATATTGAGGAGAATGCATACACCACAATAGAAAGCACAGATTTTATGGTGGTTCATAGAAACGAAATCGATAGTGCAAGCACAGAGAAATTGCAGAAGAATTTACCAAAAAGATCCTCCATCCAAAAGCAGCATCCTGCGGTGGAAAAAGAATTTTCTGGAAACTGGAAGTATCGCAGATAAGAAACGTTCCGGACGTCCCTGCACAAGTGATTTTGACGTTGAGCGTGTCAGACAGACATTTTTACACAATCCTAGAAGATCTGTGAGATCAGCGGCAAGAGAATTGGATATGCCAATTTCGCCGGTGTACAAGGTTATTAAGAAACAACTAAGACTGCATGCATACAAAGTTCAAATTGTTCAAGGTTTGGAACGGGACGATAGGCCTAGGAGGATGGCGTTTGCAGCAGATATAGTAGGAAGGATAGAAGATGGTGCTGATTTTCTGAAGCGCATAATGTTCTCCGACGAAGCATCCTTTCATGTTTCTGGCATTGTTAATCGCCATAATGTGCGCATTTAGGGATCTGAACGCCCCCATGAATACCGTGAGGCACAAAGGGATTCCCCAAAGGTTAATGTGTGGTGTGGACTAATGCATAGCCGAGTCATTGGGCCTTTCTTTTTTACAGAAAAGACGGTCTCATCAGTCGTATACTTAGACATGTTGGGAAACTCCATATGTCCTCAACTAGAAGAGCTTCAGCCACATGTCTTTTGACAACAAGATGTTGCACCACCTTATTGGGGTATTATCGTTCGTAGTTCTTTGAATGACCATTTTCCAGGAAGATGGATTCGGCGAGGAGGTCCAATTCATTGGCCACCCAGATCACCTGATATAACGCCGCTGGACTTTTTTCTTTGGGGATTTATGAAGGACAATGTTTAGAGGAGGATCGTGTCGAACAGTGATGACCTAAAAGCCAGAATTACAACCGAAATAGCCTCTGTGGATGCCGACATGCTTACCGCTACCTGGCGTGAAATTGACTATCAACTTGAAATTCTCCGTGCGACGAAGGGGACACACTTGGAAGTTCATTGACAAGAATCATGAAACTTTTTGAGTCCATCTAATTGTTCATGTTTTTAATTTTAATCTATCTTTATTATTTTAGGAGTTATTAAACATCAAAATGGGCCCGGGACTTTATAAACACCCTGTATATATATATATATATATATATATATATATATATATATATATATATATATATATATATATATATATATATATATATATATATATATATATATATATATATACAATTATATAATACAATTCATTTAACAATATATATGGAAATTAATATTATAATATATAAATGCATATTACTTTGAAGACAAAAATTAATGATCTGTTGAAATTAAAGGAAATATTCTGATTAATTAAATAAGCCTCCTAAAATCACTATTAGTTAAGGAAACGTAGCTTCTTCGTCTAAAGTTTCGCTTAAACTTTCACGAAAGTAAATCAGAAACTTATTTAATTTGAGTCTTTAAGATAAACCCTTACAGCTGGCGATTTAAATTAACCAATCAGAGTATATCTAACTGAGCTTATTTCATAGAACTGCATAGAAAGCTAACAAAATGCAGTGAAAGAACGATATTTGCAGTTCTTTATTTAAGAACTGCATAGTCTGTTTAACCTGTAACAAAATTTGTGATGAAACAAAGACGAAGACTTTCAAGGTTTAATTAAATTCAGACCCTTCAGAAAATGCACACTCCAGGCTGTTTCCGCAGGATTTAATTACGAACGGGAATGCCGCTCATCATGTCTTCCTACCTTTCATTTCGGACGAACAACGAAGCTCCAATGTTGTTTCTTTTCCGAAAAAGGTCTCATTTGAACAGCATTAGTCGATTTTAATTAAATTATGAATATCTTAAATGAAACTATTACTAATATTATATATTAAATATTTAACTTGCAATGAAATCTTTCAATTTCGTTGAAATAATTCGTTTCATTTTACTGAGGAACATTAGAAAAAATAAACAAATTCTTTAGCATAAAGGAACGTAAATATATTTTCTTATTAGGTGTTCAAATATTTGTTAAGCATTCTCTCTTGTGGCAACAGAGAGAAAATTTCTTTGAGATGCAAACTGATTAATTGAACTGCTAAGAAATTGGGAATGGAATGTTTGTTATTTATTAATCGAACAAAAAAAATAAGAGTTGACTTCACATTATTAATTCTCAATTCACTTTATTTTCTCAAAATTATTATTGTATATGTATCAAATAAATTGTGACCCAATATTTTGTATTATTTTTTTACTAGCTATTTAAATGTCCATTGCTTATAAATAATGCCAAATAGTAAGTTTAGTTGTATATATTGTTTATTCATGCAACCTTCTGAAGTGAAATCGAGGATCTAAATTAACTGATAGCACTGTAAGCATACAGACAAAGAACCAAATGCTTACATAAACTGTTTGCCATTCAAACAAAAAGATGTTTTGCTAATATGATAAACTCGACAAAATTTTATGATACTTGAAAACTTTCAACAATTTAATAAATCTAACTAAATATTATGTAAAAAGATTAAATTATGGTAATCAATAATATGATAACTTGTAAGAGTAAACAAATTTTACAGAGTTTATCAGATTTACCAATAAATGTTGCCCATTATTTGATTTTAAATAGGTCACAATAACACGTTGGCACGTTGGATCATTATTTTAAAAATTATTTAAATTTTTAAATAATTTTTAAAATAATGATCCAATTGTTTAAATTAACAGCACAAGTAAAACTTCTAATGCACTAAATACCATGCACACTCATTAAAAAAACATAATTTATAAGTTAACATGCAAAAAAATTTTATAACCTTTCTCAATTCTTACTAATCAAAAGTGTGGAAAATGCAGTAAGCCTGACTCATTTTGTATTAAACAAAACAAGCTACTAAAGTGCATTTCTGTGATAATAAAATTTGGATAATGAATGCGTTAATTTATTTTTAAAAAATGATTTGAAGCTAAATTAATAAATAGAAGTTTACATTATTCATTTAGGAGCTAATAGTTTAACTATCGGAAAGAAATATAAAATGACAAATTTAAATTCATAAATTTTACAGTGTCAAAACATATTTAAAAACATGAGAACGCAGGTATTAAAAGAAAAACGTTTTAAGATTTATTAGTGCTTTTCGTGTTGTTGTCAACACTATAAAATATACCAAATCAAATTGCGGTAAAAAGTACTGGCAGCAGCAGTAAAATATATTTGACCGTAAAATCAATTTTCACCTAAAAATCTATTTTTACTGTAAAATATTTTACCCTAATTTTATTTAATTGACTTAATATTTATTCAATTCAATGATTCAGAAATTTTACGATAATTATTACTGTAAAAATTATGGTATATCAGATTTATTTGTTCCGCAAAAATAAAAAATTACGGTAAAAAGTACTGGCACGTTGAATGCCCAAGCAACATACCCTAATTTTATTTGGAATTTGTTAAAGTGTAAACTTTGTATATTACAGCACATAAATAACCTTCTTTTTTTCTAAAAATACTTAAAATATGAATTTATTTAAAACTTTTAGTTTGTCTGAATAATTTATTCTTTCTTTTTCATTTATTGTTTTATAGCAAAACATAAAAAATTTAACTAAAAAGAGCAATTAAACCATTTTAGTTTAACAATACATAAACAAGAAATATTCAAGGAATATAATTCTCGAGACAATGCAGAGAAATTGTAGTTTAACTCAAGAATCGAAATTCACCATTTATCTTATTTTCGTATCTAATATTAAATATACCATGCACAATTTCATTAAGTATTTTTCACTAATGAACAGCAACCAAATGAAATCTTAAATTCATCTCTATCCAACACGCATTGCATCCACACTCAAAATGCCCATTAAAACACAACAACGCAAAGTGCCTCCAGAGGCTACTTCCCATCACAACAGCGGAATGTCCAAAACATGTCGCATACCAGTCCAGTAATTAATCGCTCGGTCCTTGAATTAAAACGCTGCCCGAGGACTCTTCCTACCACTCCAGCACACTCCCTTCCTCAAACAAATTCAGCAACTATTTTCAAGAGAAATTCTTACATAATAGCTTTAGCATGGAAGCTGACATGGACAGATACGATATGTAAAGGAGATAGAATCCATCTTTCATCTGCCGTTTTCGATACTGTGCAGGACTGTGTATTCAAGCGTAAAGGACGCTTTGAAATTTTAGGACCTATTTGGGCGAAATCCCTTCAGTGCTATTGCGATCGCTGCAAAGAGGATTTTGGTTCAAAGCTTTATTTGTCGATCGAATAGAGTTTTAAAGATTCCATTTGCAGCTGGATTTTCTGAAATTATGAAGTGAACGTTATTGAAAATGGTACTGAAAATGGCCAATAGGAGAGTTTGAATCAATCAAAAGAGAAAAAAAAATGGTTGGGGATTACTAATAATATTTTAGATTGTTGTATAAAGTGTATTTTTGGAGCTTTTATCTTTTATAAACTATTTCCTTTTATTCAAATGCTGAATTGCATGAAAGGTTTTGGAAAAATAAAAATAGAATTTGATTAATTATATATAGTTAAATAATTTTATTGTCATTAGAGTATAGTTAACTAAAAAGAATTTTCAGCTAAAATAAAAGTAGTTTTGAAACGAAATAAAACTAAGGCCATCGGTAAGTCAGAAAGTGACTTAAGAACCAAAATCAAAAAGGAATTTTTAACTGATGAGTGACAATTTTATTACTGAAGTTTCAGTTTGTAAGTTATATTATTTACTATTCCTATTTCGTGCAGTTTTAAAAAGATTATAAAATTAATATATGAAAAATAATCGTAAAAAGAGCCAATATTTTTTCAAAAACATTCGTAGAAACGCTTCGAAATTTAAGGACCTATTTCAGCACTATCTTTTTAGTGCAAATTGTGAACGCATGGAAGAAAATTTTGGTTTAAAGCTTTATTTCTCTATCGAATAGAGCAATAGATATTTCATTAACTTCTTGATTTTTCTGAAATTAAGAAGTGATTTTTAAAAAAAAAAAAAAAAAAAAAAAAAGGCTCTGAATATGATCAATAGAAAAAAAATTTTTGAGTAAAAGATTTGGGATGAGAGAAGTAGATAACTAACCATGTTTTATAATTTGGTGCAATATATTTTAAAAGCTTTATCTTTTAAAAATTAATCTTTTTTTTTAATGCTAAAATGCATTACAAATTTTTATTGTTATTACATTGAAGAAAAAAAATACGACATGAAATTTCTTTAATTATCTTTTTTTCCATTAACGGGTACCGAACAGTAACGGAAATGTTGCTCATTTAACGTTATCCGTTGAACACCTATGAAACCGAGTCATGGAGGGGAGTGACATTACCAACACTATTACCACAGAAACCCGTTAACCACATTCACCTTTACACATCACACAACAGAGAACAAACATAGAGAGTGAGAAAGAGAAAGACTCCCATGCCCCAAGCAAGATTCGAACCAGCGATCATTGGTTTCGCGACCGCTCGGCCACCTGGTAGGCTGTTTATCTACAGTTAACTATTTATAATTACCTACAGTTAAATATTTTTATTGTTATTTTATATAAACATTTAAGCTTATATGAAACTAGCTTTTAAATATAACAATTAAACTTACTAATACAGCAAAACATTCCTTTAGATTGAGCAATGAAATTTTTTTTGAAGTTGATTACTTAAGCTTTTAAAATATATGTTTGTTAAATGATATTTGAACTTTTATATTCTTTAAAAACAGAAAACAGTAATTTGAAAGTCTGAAAATAAATCTCGACTATTTTATACCCAATATTGGCCTGATTAAATTCAGTTTTCTTTCGCATAATATTATTTTTTTATTTTATATTGTTTTAAAATTAATTCCTTATTACAGTCTGGTTCAAAAGTTTTTTTTTTTTTTTTTTTTTTTTTTTTTTTTTTTTTTAATCGTAGCAAATAACAGTTCAAATAGAAGATTCAATCAAAAGTTTTTTTTTTACTGTAATAAGAAATAACTAGGTTGGCAATAAAATCTACTCTGAATTGTTTAATAACTGGTTTAATAATAATTTTAAACTTATTTTTAATAATCAAAGTTAATATTCTGTTTCAAATTTAATTTAAATAACTTAGTCTTAGTTAAGTCCCTCAGGAACTTATAATTTAAATATATTTAATATTTTAAATTGATGCGTATTTTCATCTAAATATCTAGCAAGACTTATTTGTTTAATTTATTGGTGTTAACAACACTTTTATTAAAAGTCGAATGTACTGTGCTAATTATAGTTAATTAGATTAAATACTACTCACCATAGTCTCTGATTTCTATCGTTCCATCTTGAACAGCAGGCATATGATAACTATGTCTGCGCTGTTAACATATAACAATATTATTAATTATTACAACAGTAAATATTGTAGAACTTAATATGAACCTTATTTCAAACAAATTATTATATTACGAAAAGTTATTATATAAATTCCAGGAAAGTACAATGTAAACACTCAATCTAAATGATAAATTGAGACAGCATAATAATACTTACCATATCGTCTCTCATTTGCTGAGGAATGTCATACATGTGATCATTCTGTCTGTTGCTATGGTGATGTAAGCTTCTACATCCATCTCTTTCCATACCGACATCATCTCTGTGTAAACCTGGTACTCGACTTGTAGCATACGGTGCAGGAAAATAAACAGATTCTCTATTTTGTTCGTATGTTTTCTCTAAATCAGCCATTGCTAATGCGTCACTTTTACCATCTTCGTTTCCTCTGACTCCTGAGGTTATTGATAAGAAGTATTGTGTTATTATTAAATACAAATCTCAGTTAACTGATTGAATGTGATGTCATGGTTACAAATATTTATAACTAAAAATTGTTTTGTTTTCAATCTAGCATTTCACTTTTATTATTTTATCACATTAAATTGTTTTAAAAATACTAGTTTCAAACAAAATTTTATAAAAGTAAAATAGGCAAAACCAGCATTGTTATAACCTTAATTTACGCAAAATGAACATTGAATTTTAAACTTTTTATCAAAAGTATTTGTGAAGGTCTACGTTTTGTTTCTAAACTGGTGCAATATATTACTGATAAACAAGAATTTGAAAAAATGATAATAAATAAAAAAAATAATGCGTCATACCATTCAAAATAATTTAACAAAATAATTTCTTCGATCAATGATGGAAGTCGAATTGTTATTCTGAAAGTTCTTTAAACGTATTTTTTATTTAATTTGAACAGAAAAATACTATTTATACATAATTCAAAAACTCAACTACAAAATAATTCTGGACAAAATTACGGAACAAATTGACAGCATTCACTATACCTGTATTTTTTACCTTCAAATCCGATTTTACAGGAACAGGTTATGGAACAAGAAATCTGTTATACCATAATTTTTGCAGAAATAATTACCGTTAAATCACTGAATTACTCTAATAAAACTAATAATATTGTAAAAATTACGGTATAATATTTTACTGCAACAATGGATGTTACGACAAGATTGATTTTACGGATGATGCACCCCAAGTCCCAGTACTTTATACAGTAATTCTTTATAATGTGCATTTTTTTCCTAAAGTCACGTAGCATTTTTTCTGGTAGCCTTGATTTCTGTCTAGGAAAGCGAGAATTAATATACACGCCCATGTCTTTCAAAGTGGTCAAGATCAATCATTGTCAGAAATATGCAACACTCCTTTAAGGATTAAAAGATCTCTAAAAATCTAACTTCAAAACGTTTCGTACATGCTTAAACGAATTTGCAAAAAACCTTATGAAGAAATTAATGTATTTCCGCAAATCTTGATCATCTATAACATGAAGTATTGAATTAATTTTATTTCAAGTAAATCAATGATCACTAAGAAAAAAATATATTTAAAACTACCAGATGAAATTTTCCGGGTTTTTGTCCATTAGAACAACAAAAAGCAGGGTACTTTTTTTACCAAAGTGCTTTGATAATGATTTTTGCAAAATTAAAAATAAAATATGGTTTTATATTATACGTGATAAAATTTGGTAAATTCAGAAAAATTTGATAATTTTATCATGAAATTTTGAAGCTTGTCATAAAAAAAATTCATTCGGTTAAGTTTACTTTTCAATTTTGGATTTTTACTAAATGTGTGGTAATAAGAACAATAATTTTGAAAATAATAATTTCCGGTAAACCGTTACCATATGAACGAAAAAATTACCAAATGAATGGTTTGAATATCGCATATTATGATTTTATTAACCAGAATTATGCTTTTGTTTACCAGAAATGTATTAACCCTTCAGTACAGTATTTTTAACTTTTTTTTTTATCCGTGTGTTATTTCAAAATTTATATTATTAATTTAACAAGGTGAATAATCGTTAAAATATCATCTTCTAAATTTCAGATAAAAATACTAATACTAAATGCATATTCACAATTTCTTTTAAAAACGTAGTTCTTATCATTTCCATTTAAAAAAAAAAATTTTTTAACTAAGAAAGTTCTGAAAATACATCTATCTTTTGATTCTTAAGAATACATTTTCTTCACTTATTATTCTTACGCTCAAATTTTTGAATGAAATATTTCCCAACCATTTCCAACAAACCTACATCCTATGTACTTAACAAGTGAACTTCTTTTCTTATCTACAATTATTCTCCTAATAACGTATCCAACTATTATAAAAGAAAATTACATTACAACAAATGAAACTTTCACAATCCCTAATATTTATTCCAACACTTCCTACGATGTGATAAGGCTCAATTTGAACTGCACTTCTTTTTCTCTTTAAGTCCTAGAGGCTATTTTCTCTTCTTATAGCATGTCCAGGCTAAAGCTTTCGAAATCTGAGCCCCGGATTTCGATATCTTTACGAGTATGGATTGGAGTATATATACTTAGTCAGGCTGAGTAAAGAAAATGATCTATATTATCTATTTCTTTTTCCTACCATTTTCTCTGCCATCTCTCACTCAAATCAAATAAACGGCTAAGTCAATAAACATTTCAGATCTCGCCAAGTTTGGGTGGATCGATGGCCCTCAAAGCTATCATCCTTATAAAAACTCATTTGGATCGATAACAAAGAAGAGATTTTTTACATTATATTTTATCCTCTTTTTCTTCCATCCTTTCAATTTCTTCCCAGTAAAAGAAGTAGGATAAAAGTGTTGAATTGAATAATGGTTTTAAACCTCACACATGCTCTGATGGGAAGCTAATTTATTTTTGAAGCGAAAAACGAAAATATCTTTCTCTCCTGAAACTATAAATATAATTATCATCTTCAAAATGCGTGTTTCTCCATTTCTCAAGAAATCTTTTCCTTCCTCTAACGGCTGTAGTGGTGCGAGAAATTGGAAAAGATTTGATTTGTGCAGGAGATAAAACTTGTGCTTGGTCGGAAAGATTTTCAATCTATGATAAAAAGTGAAATATAAAAAGTATTGCTTCTTAAATCTGCAGGAGATGAGCAGATAGATATAGTCGGTATTTGCTTCATTAAAAAAAGGAAATTGTGTTTTTATTTCCGTTCTGAACATTATCACAGTTTTGATATTGGTCCGTAAGGCTTTCGAAGTATCGGAAAACGGTTCCTTTAACGTAATTTTCTGTTCATCGCTTTGTACCTAACGTTATTTATTGAGAAATCAGCGATTCTTTTTGGCTTAAAAAATTTCAATTGGCTGTTTCTTTTATTAATGCTAATTCAATTCTATGAAAATTTTGCTTCGAATACTAATTTTCTTACTTTTTGAGTAATATTGGGGAGCATTTATTTTTTCTGTTGCATATGGCTTTTAACAGATGTTAAATACGTTCGCATTGCTGATATCAAATCATTCGGTTTCTCTCTTTAAGTAACTATTTTTATAGGACATTTTTAGTCTATTTTTGTCGAAATGTACAAATTTAAAAACAGTATATATAACAAGGGTTTGCATTGCAGAGTTAAGGCACGTCATCTCGATTAAAATTGTATAAGAACCCATGCACACGGACATGCCATTATATTTCACTATTTCGTATTATGAGTTATAGCTTCGTGCTGCTCTGAACAGGTCATAGAGCCTCTAATGAAGGGGAATATGGAAGCGCCCCTAGCCTTTTCCTAGGCGTTCCCAGGCGCCCTTAGACATTTCTAAGCATGCGTTCCAAAGCAATTTTTATACTGATGATTTGTCCCAACTCCCCTAAAGATCTTTTGTAACATTTACGAAATCCCCTGTAATATATAACGTTTTACAACCTGTACATTTCGTGAAAAAATTTACTATAAACGTCATGTTAAAAAAAAAAATATTAACTTTTTCAGCAAAACTAATTTCTGGTTTGAAATCCCTACATCGGAATTAGGCAAGATCAAGTATATGTGTAATTGCAGCAAAAAATTTTACCCATTGTTTTTATAGCAAAATATAATTAATGATATTTCATAATTTTTTTCATAAATATTTAGTTCGAAATGCATATTTGAAATAGGATGAAAAATGACGACATTTGAAAATTACCAAAAGAATGGTTTAAACACCGTATGTTTTGGTTTTTAATAACAGAATTATGATTTTAAATTTACCAGAAATTTCACTATCACACAGTATTGTACTTTTAGCAGAATTTTTTTCTCCGTATATGACTTCATTTTGAAATTTTGAAAATTTATCAGAAAATATACTCACAAATTTTTTTAAAAAAGTGAAAAATATTTATGATATTTCAATAATATTATTGTTTGATATTCATGAATACTTCGCTATCTTTTCTTTTGAATTGGTGAAGGAAATCTTCGACGTTTAAATTGATTTTATTTTAACATGGATTTATTTTTTATACAATTTATCATTTTTAAGAATTCGTCATTTTTTTCTACTCGGAACTACAATATTAAATAGGGTTTGAAAAAAAATATTTGCTAGGTTTAAATTTCAGTTAAATAAGGGCTAAATTGTATAAAATATAATTCTCTATTTAGCAATTAAAAATTTTTTGTAATACATTTTATTTCTTAAAAAAACCTTTTTTTCTATGGCAATGCAGCAAAAACTAATTAAAATAATGAATTTGTTTAATTTGAACTTGCCACTCTAGAAATTTTATAACGTAAGAAAAAAATAACACTGTTTAATCAGGCTAATCATAATCTGAATTGCTGGTGTGAAAGTGTATACCATTTTAATTTAGTTCTTAAAAGGGATGAAACCTGGTTTATTACTTGAAACTTTAATTGAACCTTATGCATTATATGCCTTATTTAAACTTTTAAATCTACTTTCCAATTAACCTCTTTCTTAAAACTGCGCGAACAGTTAGTTTCCATTGAAATTAAAAGCAATCAACGTTAAATTATGTTTACTTTAAACCTGATTTATATATTAGTGAACTGTTTCCTTTAGTTTGCTCCTTAAGTAGATAATTTTTTTCCTTATAGTAATATTTTAACCAAAATTTTTTAAACATTTTAATTCCCAAAAAAATATACATTTTTTTAAGTTATATCAGTTTTTCTTTATAAAATCCTAAGTAAAGATTAACGCCTCTATAAAATAAAATTATTTTGATAATTTTTATACTGATTACTAAAATGAAGAAAAATTCGTACGCTTAGTCAACTTTAAAGAAAATTCTTTTCTTTCTTAAATCGTAAAACATATTTTCAAATTTAAATTTTACAGAATTTCAAATAACATTTTTGAAAGAGTAGAATACTCAACTGTAAAGGATTTTATTGCAACTTTTAGCGAATTTGCACAAATCTTGTTTAGCATTCTAAGAGTGACCCCCAAGGAATAAGATTTTATTTTTGATAGCTGATAAAATTGAAGATTTATTTTCAATTAAATTTAATTTCTAATTACTAATAAAATCTGATATGAGTAAGAAAAAGTTTAAGGGGAAGTGTGTATACTTTTAACTTGGATGTGATTATAACAAATGGAGTTAGTTATAAATGATATATCCAAATGAAATTTTATGTCTTTCATTAGTTAATTAAGGAATAGAATGTACGGAATTCATGCAAGTAATTTAGAAGAGCAAAAATATTTATTTCATGTAAGAAAGTATACTTAGTTCGTCTCAAATAAATTTATTTTAAATCCATTGAGTTATTAATATAATTTTTCCATTCGTAACCAGCAGGTTTTCATACTTTATTTCATTATGCGTTTTATTTCATTGATTTAATGATTCATAGTAAACAGAGAGTTAAGTTTTAAAAAAAGATCCCAGAGTTTGTAAAATAGTAAAAGTCCGGTATATATAAAAAGCGGGACAAGCAGGAGAAAAATGTGTGACAGCAAGAAAAAAGTTCTTTCCAATGGTTACCAACAATCCCGGTTCCACGTTTAATCGCGAATTCCTGTCTTGTATGCTATGACAGATACAATAACAGCAGGAAAATTTGTTGCACTGTCACGATTTTAAAAGGTATTCTCAAGAATCATATTTAATGGACTCCACACAACAATAATCTTTTGCCTTAACTGGAAAACGAGTTCCGTGAGTAAGGTTAAAGTTAAGGTGGCTTATATAGATTTAATCACATTCACTTTATTATTCAGCTTATTTTCTAAATGTTAAAAATAAACTATGATAAATTTCCTCTCACTTTTTTTTATTTTGTTAAAATTTACTAAATGCTATAAAGATTTCTAAGGTGACGTCAATTCGCTAATCTGAACAATGCCCATCCATTAATCATGAATGAATTGCTGATAGAAACACATAAGAATACATTTCTATTGAAGTGTGAATATGAATCGTCCAATAGGAATGGTGCATACAACAATTGATTGATTTATTCCACTCAGTGATAGCTCAGTGATAGTTCTGCTTCTGACCTAGATAATATCTATTATAGGTACTTGACCAACGCTTACTGAGTGAAAGATCTCCCTTAAAAAATAAGGTGATTTTGAGGCTGACAGATGTAAAAAATTAAACCTTATAAAATGAGGTTAAGTTTTTCACCAAAAATAATCTCTTAATAAATCTAAATTTCAACCTCATTTACATTTCACAAAATCAACCTCATATATTACTCAGAAATAATTTTAGTTTAGATCGGGAGAAATTATCCACACCTCAAATATACGTATTTGCTTGAAGTGTAGAAAAATAATCCGTACACCTCATAAACAACCACCACAAACTGGGATGCTCAAAAGTAGATTTCCATCAACCTGAAAACAACCTCAAGTGTGACTAAAGCAACTTCATACACCTTGATTATACACCCCTTGAAAGGTTGATCTCTTAAGGTTATTTTTGAAATCAACTTCTAACAAACCTCAAATTAACCTTGACGCATCAAAACAACCTCAAATGAACCTCAAAAATATCTTTAATTTCTCAGAGAGCTGGTTTATGCTGGTTGTCAAAAAAGATGAAGAAAAATATGAACCAAGTTTGAAAAACCTTTCAAGATTTTAAAATTGGGCGATTTTATTTATATTTTTTTTCAAAACAGTAGGGTGACGAGATGAGGCTGTGATACTTTTGATTATCGATGATCTATATTAGAATACAATCTGTTGTTATACTCTACTCATCAAATTAAAATTCATCGTTTTTATCGAAAATTACTTATTTGGCATTTGCATAAAAACATATCTCTGTCTACCCCACAGCTATATCACAATTATAGCCACACGTGAGTAGGTTGTAACATTCAACTAACTGTTTTGCTTTAGTTTCTAGTTAGTTCTAGTATTTTTCCATCATATAATGTTGAAATATTAATACATCTTAAGAACAGGACCTGAGAGATTATACTATTAAAATGCTTTTAGTTCGTTATTGAGTAATTAAAGGGAATAGAAAAAGTTTCAATTATATACATCGTCGAATATACTTTATTTTATAGTTAAAAAACAGTATTGGTTTAATTACCTTAAGTCAAAATAAAGTAATTTTTAGAAATTCTTAATATCAAATACATTAAAAGGAATAAAACATGTAACTTAATTGTAAAAGAAAAAACTGAATTTAAATTACTTGTCAAAGAAAGCTTACTTTATTATGTAAATTCTCAGTATTATTTTAGTTTATAATGTCAACACTTATTATCGTAATCAATATGCGAGATATCAATTTTTAAAAATGATATATAATGAAGCAATTTTTTTTTCTTCTAGTGGCACTTAAACAAGTTTAATTTAATTTGAAAACATGGAATGTTTTATTTTATGCACAAATTTAATTTTGTTTTCAGGTAAGTCTCAGAATTGCTATGTATACATTCTCCAATTTCTCACTGAACTGGAACAGAATATTAAGTAGTTTGCTTATTAAGAATGCTAAAATAACGAACTCTAAACACTTTCCTTATTCCCGAAAATAATTTTTACTTCAGGAAAGCAACGAACCATAATTATGTGTTCGGCTAGAATAAATGTATAATTATGATTAATTAAGTCAAAATAAGACTAGCATTCTAAGCAATTTTTTTCTTCACATTTTTCATTGTATAGAAACAAGAAATTCAAAATTTACATTTAATCATCTCTGTCTCTCTTTACTTAAATAAATAAATAAAATAGGAGAAAAATCCGATCATTCATTCTCAAGAACCACATCTTGGCCCTTCATTACTCTAGCTGAAATCATTATCTTTCACATTCTTAATAACCGCTATATATAATACCGCCTTGCAAAAATGATCCATACAGAATTATTTTGTTCTTAACATTCACTTTCGAAACAATCATTCCCTTCAAAAAGCAATCATTCACTTAATTATTCTAAAACTAAAAATCCAGAAGAATTAACATCACAAAATATCAACAAGAAAATCATCATAAGCAGTACAAATGAGCAAAATGTAGATCATTCTTCTATTTCTTCGATTCTGAAAACGGAGCTGAGACAGAAAATTTATTTTCGAAGGAATTTGAGCATAAAATTTTTGCATTATTTTCGCAGTAAGTTTAATTTATTTCTCTAATCTTTTCAAGTCTTATTTTCTTTTTAAATGCAGTATTTGATATAATAATATTAATTGGTATTTAATTATTATACATTTTTTTAAAAAAAAAATATTGTTTTTGCTTGGCGCAGTTAAGGCATAATATATGATATGATACATATTCTTAACTTCATGAAAATTAGTTAAGCGTGTTACTTTTCCATTTTTGCAGTGTGAGATATCAACACAGAAAATATTTTACGAATAGAATTGAGCAATTTATATTTGCTTCAATTCTAAAAAAAGCTGGCATCTCCAGTGCGGGGACAAAAAAAAACAACAACTCATTTTAGGAAGAATTTTGAGGATGACATTGTATTATAACATCGAAAGCGTATTATAGCATAAAACAGTTTAAGTTGCTGGTATAAAATGAACTGAATTTAAGTTCATTTAAGCTGTTTTATTTTCGAAAAAAAATGCAGCAATTATATCTACGAGACTCATTGCTAATTAAAAATGATATGTTTGGAAAAATGTTTTGATCTTTTCCGTAGTTAAGAGTTAAAGTATGATACCATACAAATTCTTACCTCCGGAATGGTTGGTTAAGGATGTTACCATTTTTATCTTTGCAGTGTAAGAGAGCAAAACAAAAATATCATAAGAATTGAACTAAAAAATTTAATTTACAGTTGCTTTAATTGTTAAACAGTTGACATACCCAATGCTGAGACAAAAAATTCATTTTTGGAAGAATTTTAACAGCGATATTGTGTTATATTATCAAAACAGTTAGTATTTCAGTTAATTTTACAAGATATTTAGGCTGTTTTAATTTCGAAAAAGTGCAGTATTTATTTCTAGCAAAACTCATTACGAATTAAAGATATGTTATGAAAAATGATTCGATATTTTCCGCAGTTAAGATACAGTACAAATTCTTACCTTCATAATGGTTGGTTAAGCGTGTCCCTCTCTTCTTGCAGACTAGAAAAAATACCGCAAGGGAGACAGCAATAAGGACAATAATGGCACAGCTTACAGGAACAATAATGGAAAGACTCTTGTATTTTCTCAGCTGTTCCTTTTCTCCGGTTTCTCGGACTATTTCAGGCTCAATCGTACCTATGGGAATGATATTAGTGCCTTAAGTATCGCCTTGAGACAGAAAACGATTCAACTGGCAACTTATATTAAATATATTGACCATTCTTTACAGATGCGTCAGCTAGGCTTAGTATTGGATAAGGGTATCAAGATAAAATATTTTAGCTTTAATATTGTTGCTAGAATAAGAGAATAATAGAAAAGTAATAAGTTAAAGAACATGGCTCCTTTACTTTGAGGTATACGAAAGTAAAAAATTGCATTCCTGAACTTTGTTTGAAAAAAAAAGAGACATGTCTATATATATAATAAAAAAATTATGCAATAGGTATGTAGTTAGGTATATAGAAGATAAGCAGTACAACTAAGCAAAATAGTTGCACTAATTATATATATTTTTGAGACAACTCAGAGAGTATTTTCAAGTGTTACAATTGCAATTTTTTTTATATAATTGGTTACATGAATTTTTTTCTAGAAATTGTAACAACTGAGCAAGCTTATTCAATCACATTAAGGTAAAATTTCAGATTTCTATTTTTTATTTTAACGCTCATTTTGAAAAGTTAGAAAGAGTGAAGCCTACTACCGATTCACCATTGCGTATAACTCATATTAGCTGCAAATCAGCTCAGCTTTCCCTTATTGCTGTACTCAGAAAACCTGATTTTCAAAAAAAGAAATATCCCTAGTGGTAATCAAAAATACGAAACTTCCATAAATACTATTTGTGTGACAAATGGTCGAGAATAATCCTGAAAAATTATTACTCTTTCTTTATTTATCGATTTTGATTGCTTAACTCAGAACTCTGTAAGGATTTAGGATGTTGACAGAGCATATCCGCCTTAATCATCGTAGCAATTTTTTT
Source organism: Parasteatoda lunata (assembly GCA_949128135.1). NCBI lineage: Eukaryota > Metazoa > Arthropoda > Arachnida > Araneae > Theridiidae > Parasteatoda > Parasteatoda lunata. Next base: position 51,112,127 of record OX421976.1, read on the forward strand.
TTCAAGTACTCAACTGTGTAAGAGGTGTTATCCAAGAAATTTCCTTTTTAACTGACATGCATTTAATTTTTGCTCCATATAAAGATAAGGCCCTTTTACAAAGATCTCAGTGCTATGATAACCCAAACTTTCGAATGCAAGTTGGCTTGTTTTTAAAATAAAAAATAAAAATAAATGAATAAAAAAAACTTCTTTATATTAAAGGATTTGTTTAAAAATAATTTTTTCAAATTTTATTTATTTAAATTTATGTTTTTATATTATTGATTAAAAATATTATTGAATTGTATATATTATTTATATTATCGAATGTATTATTGATTTATTTTATTACAGGCTCCGGACTCTAAATTTGTCATCAACAGGTTTGACAGAATTTGTCGGTTTTGTATTATACTTCTACAATTTCCTTCAATCAACTCAAAAGGGTGTCTAATAGTGTCAAAAACAAAATTCACTTTTTTTAGGCAGCAAAACGGTTCTACCAAAGGTAGTGAAGTCAAAAGAACGTACTTCAAATAATTTTCTGGATCTTGGTTCTTTTAACCAGCTTCCAGATCATCATCAACTGCGTTGTTGGGTGGAATAATGTCCACCTCTCAAAATTTTTTTAAGCTGTAAGGGACATTCCTTGACCACATTCTTCCTATACGCGTGAATTCTGTCATGCGGTATCGGTCACATAACATAATTCGGTGAATTGAAGCTTTTTAAACATGTTTATTACGATGTTGCTCTCACACAGGCGCAAAGAGTCTTGATTGTCCCTTGTTATGAGGCAAAGAAACAATTTGTCAATTAGTGTCTACGTCTCGGTGGAAGTTCGTGTAGAGACTAACTGAACGCAGTCAATGTGGAAAGGATTGCCACTATTTAAGAATCAATGCTCTTAAATCAGTTTTCACCTCAAACTAAGAAAAGCTGAGGCACAGATGAATGAAGTAATAGTGAAAGTGTTTGGCGTGGTAGCAACGTGTAAAAAGTGCATTTTTTAGCAGTTTAAACACTTAAAAGACTGATGTGAAAATTTCAGAAATTACACCACAACACAAGAATCACATGACAGGAGTACTTCAAGTGATCCCGTAATAAAAATTTGCTGAACGTTTCGAGTAGTGGCAAAACAGATGATAAAAATTATATTACAGTTCATGGTGTGCTTTGAAGACCGGAAAAAGTACTTCTTGTTGACTTTATTTTATGAGACGATTCTCCAAACTTTTTGAACTCGCCTTCTATTTTAAGTCTCGAGAGAACCATGTTTAGCAAATTTGAAATTCCGTTTGCTCGTATTCTGAAATTTTTCATCTGTAAGGTATAACTTCTAGTTAATCGTCAACGGGAAAAAACACAGAATTTTAAAATCTCTCTGTTACAATCCACGATTTTTCATTTGCAAAAGACTATTTGACACATAATTTTTAACCAAACTTTTCGTCTCAATGAATCATGAATCATCTTATTATTTGCTTGAAAAAGGAGGTATCAGATTTCAAACTTTATACTTAAGAAAATCAGACATTTCTTACTAACTACCTAATTGCTTCTCTCCTCTTATAAAAACTGCCGAAAACCAAAACAAAGACGTTACATAGTAAAAAAAAAAATTTATATATATATATATATATATATAAGCTCACCGGACAAAAAATTAGTCACCCTAGTTCACAAGCACCGATGTATCGTTGGATTTCGTTAGATGATGTAGTGATGGTCAAGTGACGTGCTCAATTGCGTGCACACTGCTTCAACGTGATCAAAGGCAAGTAGCTATTAGTGAGATATTTCTGTTTTAAGGGGAAATTGTGTGTAAATATGGATAAGTGTAAGAATATGATCGAGTGGCAAAAACGGGCAATTGTGTTTGGCCCTGCCAATGGTCATACGGTGAATGAAGTTGCTGGATTTGTTGGTGTTTCGATGCTGACTGTTCAACGTGTCTACAAGTTGTGATGTAATACACGTGGTCACGAAGGTAGACGTCAGAATTGTGGTCGGAAAAAGATCCTGCATGAAAGGGGCCGGAGACGTGCTTCCCGATTTGTCAATCAAAATCACTGCCAAACCTGACAGGAATTGCTTCAGTTAGTAAATGAAGGTCCATCCCAACCTGTTAGGGAGAGAATATTGCGTCTAAAATTGTATGCAATGAACATGTGGAGTCGAATATCTCGTAAGAGGCCATTGCTCACACAGGCACATAAAGCTGCTTGACTTCAGTGGGCTTAGAAGTCACCGAACGTGAACAGTTGCTGACTGGTGAAATGTAATATGGTCTGAGGAATCACGTTTTTGCCTTTATTCAAAAGACGCACGTCGTCGAGTACAACAAAGAACAGATGAAACATTTCATCCTGACTGTGTGCTAGGTCAGGTTCAAGCCGAAGATGGGTCTGTCATGTATTGGAGGCGTTTTTCTTATTATGGATTGAGCCCCCTCACTGAGGTGGTCACTAACATGAATCAACATGTTTATTTTAACATTCTGGATGATTAGATATTGCCTTTCAGTCAACATCTTCATGAAGAGTGTGTTGTCGATACCCCTACTTTTCAAAATGACAACAACAAAGTTCATCTGGCTGGAAGAGTATATGACTGGTTTTATGAACTCTCAGACCCTCAATTACCTCTCGACTGGCCTGCAAAATCACCTGACTTCAACTCCACTGAAAATTTGTGGGACATGTTGGAATAACGTGTAAAATGCCGAAATCAGCATCCTCGCAATTTGGTGGATTAGCGGGATCGAATCCTCAGCGAGTGGAATAAAATGGATTCGACGTACCTCCAAAACCGTGTGGACTCACTTCCTAACTAATTCTAGGCTGTTATCGAATCCAAAGATGGTGTTACTTTCTATTAAATGATGTTTTTCATGATTTCTCCAAGGGTGACTAATTTTTCGTTCGGTGTATATATATATATATATATATATATATATATATATATATATATATATATATATATATATATATATATATATATGTGTTGAGATATATTTACTCATGTAGTTACTACATTGATTGATTTGAATTACTACATTAATTGTATCAATGTGTGAGGAACAAATTTAAAAACTGCTTGTCTTTCAAAAATTATTTCATATCATATTTCCGAACATAGCAGTTCTAATAATAATTTTTCAACTATGCAAGAGAATTAAAACATTGAATTAGTGCAGAGTTTTTCCCATAAACATGTGTTCTGATACTAAAATTGGCAACTGTGTGCCTACTCCTATAATTATTGCAAGTTTTATATCAATAAAATCTCACCTCCCATTAAAGTGAGCGTTGAAGTTTCATAAACGACTTCTGTTGGACCAACACTATTGTGTGCCGTAACCATGATGCTATACCAAGTACTTGGTGTGAGATTCGTGATTCTAGCATATTCTTCACTAGGTTCAATACGAGAAGACAGTATGTTCCAGTCCAGTAGTCTCTGTTGTTTGTACTGCACAACAAAAAATAAAATCGGACAGCCTCCACTTTTCCATGCACTTAGACGAAGAAGAATTGTTGTGGCATTTCGACTGATAAAAGTCTGTTCACTGGCTGCAATTGGAGCTGTAAGTATATAATGTGTTTGTTAAAAGGAATGCATAATTAAAAATAACATGAACACAACAGTTGTAGTTGTAATATCAATTAATGCAAAATATTGTTGTAAGTGTGAGAATAAAAAAAAATCGAAAAGCTTATAAACTCTTTGATATTTATTAAGCATTATATCAAAAGTCATATTAAATCAATACTCATCTACTTTACAAAAATTTAATCTTAATTGTTTGTGGGCCCAGTCTTAAATATGTAAACTAATTAGAGGTGACAGTATTTTAACTGTAGATTCGAAGTTGAGAAGGCAAGAGAGAGTTTAAAATGTAGGCTCCCTCAAATTAATTTCACTTTTTGTGTATGTTACTATGTTAAATAAATCGCATTTTTCAAATTTTTAATTTTAATAAATTATTCAATTGATTCCCTTGAAAATTTGGGTTTTGTCTTAAAAAAATACGTAAATTGAATTAGTGCAAAAATGTAAATACCTTAAAATTAAAAAAAATAATACTAAATAAATAAAATTACAATTAAGTTACGTAATTGGAAGGTATAAATAATTGTCTTTACATGGAATTATTTATCACTTAGCAAGGCTTATAATAGTGTTCAAATAAGTATTTTTATTTGTTTCATTAGTTCCTATAAAATTTTCATGAAAAGATTTTTTTTGAAAAGAAGACACAACAAATACAGATTCTATTGATAATATGTAATAACTGGTAGTTTATATTTTATTGTACCTATGTAACTTATATATGATTTATAGGAACTTTGAAAAATTTAATCGGAAAAAATGCGGAAATTTTTTTTATATTTATCATGAAGAAAAAAATCATGAACAATGTGGGCTGGGGAAAGAAATAAAAAAAGGAAAATCAGCTAAGTTCTTTTATTGGACAAAATATTTCCAGACATTTTTGTTGCAAATTCCTCTTCATTATTTTCACTAATGGTTTGTCTGTTGCGTTTTTTTTTTTTCGGACCAGTAATTATTATTTTTTTTATTCAACTAAGATACAGAAACTATATTTGAATATATTTGTAAACGATGGAAAATTTCATAATTGTTTGTTACCCAACTCATAAAAAATTCGACAATTATTTTTGAAAGTGTATTATAATATTTCAACTTTTTATTTTGACTCATCACACAACAAATGATACAATAACATGTATTTTTATTATTGTTATTTTAAGCATTTCATACATTATTGCAATAAAGTGATTGAGTGTAAGTTCTTCAAGATTATTTTTACGCTCTGAAACGGAATAAAAGGCTTTTTTTTTTCTCTATTAGAACAAATTATTGGAACTAAAATATCTGAATCATATTGCCACATCTTTTTATAAGTGCATTTTTCAGTTAATTAGAGTAAATGTTATTTTGTTTTTCCCTTTCATCTTCTTATAATATTCAAATTCATATCCTTTGACTTATTGCACAATTTTAAAAGTAGTGAGATTCAGTGTTTAAATGCTTTATTTGACAAAACTAAAAAAAAATGAAGGCTAGATTCAGTATTTAAAAGCTTTATTTGACAAAACCAGCCGAAAATGAAGGCTTTTAATACATAGTTTATATTTAATATTTTAATATTATGCGTTTCAACTCTGTTTTTTAAAGTATAAATAAATTTTATTATAACAAATTTTGTGTAATTAGTAAAAATGAAATTTTGTAGCATAAAATTTTCTATTTTTCTAAAATGTATAACTTCTATCAAAAGAAAAGTTTACAAAATTTGCTAATTTTTATATGACTCAATTTAAAAAAAAGAAGAAAACTAATTTAGGAATCAATAAGTTTCACTTATAAGTAATAGATGGTGCCACTGGAATTTGATGAGGCAAAAGTTTTTTTAGTTTCAATATTTTTTCATATTACAGATTTTGGTATCGCCATCTATTGTCAATAATAGAGAACAAATAATATTATTATCGAAATAAATAATTCAAATAAATTACTTTAACATGATTGTTTCAATTAAAATTTTAATTTTTTACTTATTATTCTAATATTTTAGTACTTTAATTTTCTAAATTTCGAAGTTACGTTACATTTTAATGTATAATTAATTTCCATTATTATAAACCAAGTATAATTTCCCAATTGCACACTGTAATTTCAAGAAAATAGGGCATAAAATTCCCTATTTTCTTGATTGTATGGCTCAGAATATAACAAATTACTCTATGTAAGAATCATTTTAATTTTTCAACTTTCTTCAAAAAATATCTAGTTTTAAGATGTTGAATAAGAAAAAAAAATTAAAGAGAAATATAAATAAAATACTGAATTGAAAGGACAAAATATTTTTTAGCACATTTTCAATAATCCTTAGTATGAAGGAAATTTTGAACAGGTCATTTTGAAAAATTATCACAGGCACTTTTTCAGTATTGTTTGTTTATTTTTATTACAATTTTATTACAATTTAATTAAAAATGCAAAAAAGCATTTTTTATGTAACAAATTTTCATAGTCAGAGGAGATTAAGGCAACGTTTTTATGTTTAAAACATTTTCTTTAATACAAATAAAATTATTATAAGAAATAACTCAAAGCTTGTCAAAGAAAAGTCAGCTTTCAGTCAATTAGGAAATTTTATTACAGACGTTTTCCTCTTATGGCATGCAAAATAAAAACGAACCTCCCTGACTAACTTTTGACCTTAACTACTGATTCTTCATGTTCTAGGACTCAAATTTAATGATTCCAGGAGTTGACCGCAAATATACTAATTATTGCAGACGATATTTTAAGCTAACAAAAGAGAAACAACACTTGCTATCTTTGAATAAACATAGAAGTTTTCGATGGATTTGGATTTCTAAGCCCCAAAATATAAGAAATAGCCTCAATCTCGGAAATATGGTCCCAATAGTTTTTTTTGGAGAGTGGTCCAAATATGGGATCTATAAATGTTAATTTTACTTTATGGGTATTTCACATATCTCCAAAACTTTTTAATTTTAATTGATAAATTGATACACACAATTATAAAATTCGTAATCCAAAGAAAACTTTATAAAAAAAAATACGTTATGGTATAAAAAAATATAAAATGGGTTAATATTTCTTATTTAATAACTGTATAATATATATATATATATATATATATATATATATATATATATATATATATATATATATATATATATATATATATATATATATATATATATAGTTCCACTTTTTTATTAAGGTTTATGTTATTAGCCTGATTAATATAATTTCGAATATAACAATCGATAATAAATAGAATAAAATAATAAAATTTCGGAAAGTTGCAACAACGTAAATGGTGTAGTGCTGCCATCTGTCGCATAGCCAAATATTCTGTATCTCTGTTTAAATAATCCATTTTAATAAATTATTTTATTATAATGTGGCACGCCAGCGAGTACAAAAAAAAATAATTAAATGCTAATGTCAAATCGTTGGCTTAGCATAAAAATCTTCCACGGTGTTAAGAATAATTAAACAGGTTTTAGCTTTTAGGCATATTCAGTATATTTCATAAGATTGTATTTTAATAATCAATATTAGGTAAATACTATTAATTTATAATTTGTTTTTTTCAGACGTTTACTATACCTAAATTATTTTAACAAAATGTTTAGATTTATGGTCCAGCGGAAATGTTTTAATAGTTTCATATCAGATACCTGACAGAAAATAAATAAATAAATTAATTAATTAATGAATTATTATTAAAAATAATAACAAGTATTTATTCAATAAAGAAATGTTTCAAATAATTTTCTAGTTCTCGAACAATTGATTATTAAATAATATATATTTTATAATGATTGCTTTATATGTATTGTATTTTAGTAAGAAGATAAATTTCTCTTCTAGCTTATCGTATTTTATTGGCCAATTGTTTTAACTCTTTCGCACGTAACGGGACACATACGTCCCAAGAAAAATTCAAAAAAATATTTTGGGACAGAAACGCTTCTCTGTCTAATGGGAGACTTTCCCACCAGTCTTGCCAATATTTTTGCAAGTATTTTCATTCACAGAACATAGATGGCACTACCGTACATAATGCTGCCCTACTCATAGTTTATGTAACCAAAATTGTTCTGTTGTAAAAAAAAAAAAAAAAAAAAAAAACTCGTCGCGAAAGGGTTAAAAAGCAAGCAGTCATATTGTCTAATTAATAAAACAAATTTCACTTACCAAGAAGCCACCCTTTACATTTAAACAACAGTTGCATTTTACAATCGATTAAACAAATATTTAAAACTTCGTTTTATCAGCCAAAAGTATTTGATATTATTTAGTGCTGCCATCTATACATTACTATTCAGAGATTTTCTTTTGACGCTTTTATTATTAACTGAAAAATATTATTATATTAAATGCTGCGCTTTTTTAATTTTAATGTTATTAAGAAAAAAAATTTTTAACTTCAGTAAATTTTGCTTTTATATTTAGAATGATTTTATTTCAAATTTTTTTTTTTACATGGTAAAGTATATGTTTTATAAAAGTTCGAACTAGGATTCGATTTCTAGGAAAGATTTTCGTTGTTTTAATGCTTAGAAAGAAATGTTAAGTTCCATTTAAAATAATATAATTCTTTTTCAGTCAATTTTCAAATTTTTTCTTGTTTTTTTATTCGCTTCTTATAATTTACATTTGTAGTTTTTTAGTCATCGATTTCTCATTAAGAATTAATTATTGTTAAAAAGAGGAAAATAAATGAAAAAGAAAATAATCTTTCTAAAATTTAAGTTTTCAATTTATTTCAAAAATTTTCTAGCCTAATAACCGCCACGTACAGTAATTTAAAATTGCAAGGAATTCAAATAAGATTTTTGAAAATTATAAAAATAATGCATCAATGTTATTTTCTGTCTGAATGCTTTAAAAATTTACATTAAATATGAAGCATCTAAAATTTCAAATATGTAAAAAAATAAAGAAAAAAAGGGAAATAAATTGTGTACTATATAAATTAATACCCATTTAAAAAGAAATTAGAAACAAAAAAATTAAATGCTTTTGTTCAGACATTTTCAAATCAAACACATTTTCGCAAGAGATCTGTTAATTTATTTCAAATAAAATATTCAATTACAAGCTTCCACAAAATAAACGTAATTTAACTTACATCAATCAGAATTTATACTGCATTCAATCTTTTATCGTTCTAATTTCCTTCTAGAGGCACAACATATTTTGCAATTTTCACTTCGTTGCAAAAATTAATACTACGAAATCAACAATTACTTTCTAAGTCATTTTTGAAGATAAAAGGTTTTGTTTCTAATATTTCAGACAGCCCTACATTTAACGAACACACTGATATAACAAGCGAATTGCTTTGCTTTCTAGATTCGCATTATATACTAGTTCGACTATCTATTTTTTTTTTTAAAAAGTTATGAGTATGAAGAAAAGTAGATATTTTATATATATTTTTTTGCTTTAAACTATTACCTGTGCCATCAGTTTTTACTGTTATGACGTCACTTGGTTGGCCTTTTCCCATAGTATTGAAGGCCGTTATGTAGAATTGATACTCTCCGCCACAATTGAGGCCTGTGAACTTATGATTGTTTTTTTCTGAAGGAAGTTGCACTTCAGCCCAATCAAAAGCTTTTTCTCGCCAATGTAGGACATAACCTGTGAAATTAATAATTAATGCATTTAATTTCATATAACACATACGGCATAAACGGAAAAGTAATGAAAAAAAAAAAAAAAAGCAATTTTAAACACTAAGTTTCTGACACGTCCTGAATTTGAAAGGAAAAAAAAGTGGGGGAAGAAGATAAGTAGAAAGAAAATAAATCATAAATAAATAAATAAAGGCAGAGAGAGAAGTGGAAATATAACTATTGCCAATATTAATCAGCCAAACTGTAGTAGGTAGTTAACTAAACCTTTCGCAACAATTAGAATTTGACAGCATTAAAACGTGATTTTTTTTTCTAAGTAAAACTTATGTTTACCGTTCAAGACATACATATAGGTATCAAACTTATATTTTATAACCGTCGTTGAACAGCCAGCCCAATTTTAGGCTTACGTCTATCATTGTTCAACTCCGTAGCCTTATAATTTTGTACTCCATCGAGAAGACAAGGGATAAAGTATAGGGAGAAATTTGAGACATTTTGATGGAACTAACTGGCATTTGCGTTACATTTCTTGAAACAAATGAAAACCTCTCGAAGTTACCATGACGGCAAGAGGATTTCCAACTTATTCAAAAATGTATCAGATTCTCTCTAAAAGAAATTTTAATTTTTCGCAACTCTAAAGCAGAAGGTTGTTAACAAAATGGCTACATCCAATTTACACAGACTGAAAAAAGTTGCTTGAAAACTGTTTACACGTAAGCTTGCAGTAGGTTGTCAGTTTCACACGATTCCTGATGTTAAGAATCCCACCTGGCAAGGAAAAGCGAAAAATAGCCAAGCGAAGCAAGGATCTAATCACCTCGTGTCTGAGTTCTGCCCTATATCGCATTCATTTTCAAACAACAATGTTTGTTTGAAAATTCATTAGGAGAATTGGAGGTGAAAAATAAGGGTTTTGTTCCTTAACTGACGACTTACGCTTGATGGTCAGCCTAGTATAAATGAAAAGTTTCTTACTCTGGAATCGTTTTCATGTCTGAGGCAAGTAGTTTCAAAATTTAAGTTAAAAATAAAGAAAGGAAAAAAAAAAGTAGGAAAAAAAAATTCTTCACACTGCATGCAATTCGAGTTCTTACAGTCATCAGCAAGCAAGAAGGAGAACCTGATTAAATGTATAAAATATATTTCACCAACCAGGTATTAATTCTCCCCCGATGGCAATCGGAGGTGCTTGAATTGCAAGCAGTAGGAATGCCTCTTCAGCAACGTATCCCACATTTAACACAGTGACATATTATAGAAGATAAACCACTCTAACAAAAATAGCTATAAAAAATAAATAAATAAATAAAAAACCATGAGCCATTACTACACTTGGCTATCAAGTATATTGAAGTATCTTTGTTTGCCATAATGTTACTACACACCTTTGCCTTTTCGCCATCTCCCACTACTAGCGCCACGAAAGTTTCTGTGAAATTTTTCCATTTTCATCACAGCAAATAAAGACTCATACTGCTTACTTTCTTCATTTGGAATATAAACAAATAATATTTGAGCTAAATACCCCTAGATGCATAGTCTCAAAAGTATGCATTTTCTAAAAATACTAAAATAAGTGATATTTTTTGTAATGGCAGTAAATGAGGAACATTGACTTTCTAATAAATTTAACTAGATGGCGGCACCAGTTACTATAATAAATAATTCCATATAGTTTTTAACTCATTGAAATCAAATATATCGATCTACTTTAATATAAAATTTTATTTTTTTATAAAGAGGGCTCTCATTCCTCTCTTCCTTCATGAAAAAAAATTAAGAACTGTTTTAATGATTCGTGAATAGCACAAAAAGCGAGCTTTATAAATTTTTTTTCTCGAACGGAATCATGAAAATCTTTTATTATTTTCCTTGTCGGTAGATAAAACCACCATTAGGAGAAGGTGAGCGGTGAGCTGCTTTGAAATTTTATATGAATTTTTAAGGATGGAGGCCTCATATTTTCTCCTCTTTGATTTAAAACTAGCCAGCCTCCTCATATTGCTGTTGCATCGCAAGATAACTTTAAAAACTAGTGTTTTTTTTATGTTTGTCACAGAGTGAATTGTCACTGGAATTCCCTCAAAGAATATAGTAACATAACTTCTTTTTATGCGACTTAGGCGTCGGTAAAGAAGTTTTTGCATTTTTTATTGTGGAAATGTAGGAAACTATTAATCAAAAGTTAGAAAATTTTATAGTGTAGCTGACAAAAATCTACGATTGATAACAATTGAAAGTTCTTTGTATTTACTGATTATCTTTTCTGATATTAGACTGGAAATACTGACATTAGATAACGGCATCAGTTATCAGTATTCACTTTGTGAATACTGATAACTGATGCCGTTATCTAATGACCATTGTAAAAAAATCAAAGTTAAAATTTTTTTTGGTATACAGCAAATAAAATTAGCTTTCTATACGACTAACACATCGTTATATTAATATTTGACTTTCTTTAACTGTATAGGTTCATAAAAATAAATTTTTATAACTTCTATTAATTTGGAATTGTAAAATAAATCCTGTTTGTTACCAATCAGGTTATTATTCTCCATTAAACCTTCAAAGGATGAAGTTACTATTTTAAATCTTTATGATAATATTTGTTATTATGTCTTCTCCGAAAGTCCTTCATATTTATTCTCATATAATTTTGTTTTAATAAAAAATAATAAATTATTTGTGAACACAAAATTAAGTTGTTTTTTTTTTTACTTTTTCTTTTTTAAAACAATGCAAAAGCAATGAATGATATTAATAGAAATATTTACTTTATATGAACACATAACTAGAAAAAAAAAATTACGTTTAAAAAAAAAAAGAATTGTTATACACTAATTTCTTCATACAGAGAAGAAATAACGATCACGAAATTCGAGGAATAAGATTAAAGCAAATTCCTGTAAGTATGCGGAATATCTTTGGGATAAAAAGGAGAAGAAAGAATGATAGAAAAACAACCAAGAAGTTATAATATTTTTTATCAGAGCCATGTTTCAATCATTGAAAAAATAATAAAAATAAACAAGAATTGAAAGATAAATGAGTTATTCGGCTGCATATCCCTAAAATTATTAATACGTAAATTTTATTTTTTATATTCAGATGTAGTTAAAGAAATGACTTAAAAATATATTTTGCAATTTGAACCTCATTAAGAATGAACAGTCCTAACTTTCCAATGTTGTAACTAACTAACTAAAAGTGCATTTAATCAGAAACTTTTAAATATTTATTGGTGTATGAATTATTAAGTTTTTATACATGACCATCTAATATATAATAATTTCCAATTCACAGATCAATAAAAAAATATAACAATTACAAAAAATACTTATTACCTGAAGTATACATAAAAACTTCATGAAAAACTGTTATTACTTAGGGACTACGAAAACAATAATTTATACAATCAGAATTTAAATTCTTAAACGCGTAAAATTTCTGAAATTTTTTTAGATTTTATTTTTAAAAATTTCGATGTCGTTGTAACAAGTAATATTAACAATTTAACATTAGTGATATCATCACAATTTAATGGTTAGTGTTATCATTTTTTGAAATAAAGTTGGATAAATTAAAAATGCACATTCAAACTAAATGATAATAATATTATTAATTTTAAATTCATGTCCCCATTTAAAAAAAAACACTCTGAAATCCTCTTTGATAAAAATTAAAATACTTTTTAAATACATGAAGTTGTTTCATAAAAATACAACCAGAATAAACTAATAAAAATTACAAATAATGTAGTGCTGCCATCTACTAAAGGAATATTTAAAAATATTGAATAGGAGTGAAAATTTTAACAAATTTTAAAAAGTACCAAAGTTTTTTTGTAGAATACAATTCGGTGAAAATTTAGAATACAATTACATAATTTGTAAAATATTTCATATAAATATCTTTTATAGTCTTTTTTAAAAGTGGAATACTATTAAAGTTGTTTAATAAAAGGAAATTAAATCAATTTGATTAAATAAATTTTTTATATTCTATTGCTGTCATGTATTGAGAGAAAATTGTACGTATAACTCCTTTTGAGTGAAAATTATTAACATTTTAAAAACAATTGTTATTGATATTTTATTTTAGTATGCTAGAGAAACTGATTATATATATTACTTTAGAAACTTCTCACCTGAAACTGGTGCTGCTTTTCCATTTTGTCTGTCCCACTTTAGGCCGATTGAAGAAGCTGTAGTTTCAGAAACAGACAACACAGGTGGCTTAGGTGGATCTGTAATTAAAAAATAAACATAATTTTTCAAAAAAATAGAATATTTATAACCTTATGTATTTTGAGAGTTACTTTAGTATATTTATAATTTTAAGTTTTTTTATGAAACTAATGATGTTCTTTAAAAATATTTTCATCGATTTGTGATTCCAAGAAACCTTTCGGAAATAAAATATTAAAATAAAATTGACAGAAAACTTTAATGAAATTCCAGAGAAATGCGAGTTTTCATGTACCAACATAATTTTTTTTTTCTTCAGAAACTCGTAATCTGTAGTTATAAACCAATTATAAAAAATAGTTATTTACAAATTCAATATGTTTTCTCACTGCAAATAATAGAACTTACAAAATTTTTATTGGATAATAAATATGTATAAATTTTTAATAGTTCATTTATTATAAGCTATTATTAAATGAAAAATTATATTAGTTTTGAAAAGACGAACCTGAACCTTCAAGTGTCACATTTCCAATTACTTATTTCTTAGATGCATGCATATATATTTTCAATAAAAATATAGATAAATGAGATAACTTTAATGAAAAATTTTAAAGAAAAAAGATGGAAAAAAACATCAAAACGCTTTTTTTTATTAAGTTACATTTTTTTTCTTGGCCAAAAATATATATATTCCTTCAGCAATGATTTTATCTTGTCCTTCGTAGCACTTTGCCTTAGACTGTTACTTCGAACTATTTACTTGTTTCGGCTAAATAGTGATTTAAAGAAAATATAGACTGAATAGGACAAATCTACTTCAATATGAGCTGAGTAATGGCTATACAATTAATGCGTTGATTAGTAAAATAAATGTAATAGTCTTCCTATCTAAAATATTTGTTTTACTAATTGTAAAGGTTACTAATCGTACTGACTGGCGTAACAGTACAATTAGTAACCTTTTTTTAAAAAAAAAATTATTAAATTTCCGATTTAAGTGTTTCAATTTTTATTAAATTTTCGATTAAAAAATTTAACTGCAACAAAGATGAAACAAATCTTGCTGGAAAAAAATGAAATTTTCATTATGGAACAGATATAATTTATTTTCTATTTCTCTTTTATTTATTTATTTTTTTTACTTATTTAAAAGAATGCTTATGAAATTCTTTTCAAAAATTTCCGAATAAAATTTTAGGAAACAAATATTTTGTGTATTTTTTCTTAAATTAAATCATTATATAAATTTACTGACAAATTTTTCTCAAGTTCAGTTTTAATTATGAAACATTACTATTAACATTAACATTTTATATGTTCCGTTAGTTATAACTATCTTTAAAATATTATAAACATCTACTATTCAACAAAATGTCACTGATTTTTCATACTTAGTTATTATTATAGCTGGATGCGCCTTTTTCTTTTATTTAGAATACACAACGTTCTTATACAACGTTAACGTATTTATAGATGGCAGCACTACTCTTTTACAAATAATGAGAAGGAAGACAATTTTTAAAATGTTTTGAAATATTCTTACAATTTTGAAAATGTTTATTTTTTTAAAATTTATTTATTTATTTATTTTAATTAAATAGTTTAATTTATTAAGGGAAGTTATCTGATTAAAATAAAATATAAAATAGCAAAAAATAAGTACAAAGATAGTTATTTACATCAAGATATTTTTCTTTTTGTTTAATTTTTATAAGTTTCCTTTACACAATTTAAATTTAGCTTTATTAATTTCCTGTGTAGATTTCTACTTTTATAAATTCCTTTACACCGAAACTAATTTAATTTATACTTTTGAACAGGAATATATTCGATTTATTAATTATCATTTTTTATTTTCGATCATTAGTAATTTTTATTTTTAATATAAAATATAATACAATTGTTTATGATATAAATAATGTAAGTAAGAATATTTTATTACTAGATCGTTAGTTATGATATTGAATTAAATAAATAGCTTATTTTTCACAGAACACCAACACACGAAATTTTATTTTTACTTATTCTTTTATTTTTCTCACTTTTTTTTAAAAATTTTTTTATTTCTGCTTTAACTTTATATTTGTTTATATATATTCACTCATTTGTTTATTTGGTTATTTTACGATTGTTTATTACTTTGCACTTAAAAGAACTGCTTAATGTCATTATAAATATGCTCCAATACTTAGAAAATCAAATCCAAATATTATGCAATTTTTCTTGTACTTAAATTCCATATTGATTATTTTTCTTTCAAAAAAGTTTTAGTTTATACTCATCTAAAAGTATCAAAATCTGATTGAAAAAAATAAATAAATAAATACGGCATTTAACTTTTTTCATTTCAGATCATATTTTGCATAAAAATTAAATAAAAAGAAGATCTTAATTTTAACTTTCTTAAATAAAAAAAAAGCCTTAACTGTTCTTAACTACCTTTAAACTTTCTATATAAAATCTTTTTTTTTTTTCGGGTTACAAATTAATTTATAAAAGGAGTCTATTTCTTCTTTTAATTCAAATAAGTTTCAAGACGGCAGTCAAATAACTTACGAGATAATTAAGAGATGGCGCTCAAGTAACTTCAGAGTCGAGCGTGTTTAAAAATAGTATTTTAATTAATACTAGAAATTTTTTTATTTTTTAAATGTTTTTATCTTATTTTTCATTAATGTTGCTTTCCATGCATAAAACACGTTTAGGTTAGTAGGCACTAGCCATTCCTTCTTTAACTATACATAGGGAAGAATCAGATAAACGAGGTAAATTATCGAGGTCAGCACTTTTTCAAACTTACATTAAGTGTTTTGTAATTCAGAAAAAGTCTTAGCACTGCTTATCCAGAAATTAGTGCGTGAAACGTGGGGGCTTTTGGCGCTCTAATACTCTCTTTGCATCAAAAATAATTTGCATTGTTACAATTGTAAATGCTTCGATCTGACATTTTATAATTTTTAAAATTAAAATGTGTGACAAAAGAAAGTTAGCTTGGCTAATATTTCAAGATTACAAAAGTTATACTAATTTTCAGAAGTTATTGTAGTTTCCCGAATAATCTTTATTATTTTCATTTTTCAATAGGTAAACTACTATGTTGCCGAATTCATCAGAGTTTCAAGACTAATAACTTCACAAGCTTTGTATGGATGGTTTTTCCTGCACTACGGGCTGGGGGCTTTTTTAGAGGCTTTTTAAAGCCACATTTTCGATTTTCTGTACCCAGCGTATTTTGAGGCAATGTGGCTGAATGCATTCTAAGTGTTCTCTGTTTTAAATGATAGTTAGCAAAGTAAACTCAGGCTTGCTACTCTAACTAAATGCTAACACTAACGTATGCACTGCTCGCTGTAAAAAAAATCGTAATAAACAAGTCAAAATAAGTCAAATCAGAACTACCAAAAAAGTGAGTTGCTCCTAAATATAGCAAACATGTTACCATTTTTAACAATATAACTATAATGAACTGATACAAATTTTTTACTTCAAACTAAAAAGAATTACTTAATAACAATATTAAATTAAGAAAGGCAGCAGATTTATCCTGAGATATTATCTTATCTATTCCATTTATTAAAAACGAAACTATTTATTTGAAAACATCGCCTTGCATAATAAGCTGTAGTCAATAGCCGTTAACTTTTTAACCGGAAGTCGTGAAGGTAAAGAGCTCGAGATTTGTTTTTGCTTACATTTTTATAGAAAATTCCATCCCCGAAAGTATTTTATATCAATGTAACAAAGCAATATCGGTATCAGTACAGATTTAAAACTTGATATTTAAGTAAATCTAAGATACAGTTCTCAGTAAATTAACTGTTAATGACTTGAACAATAAATAGAGTAATCAAAATTGAAGAAATACCAAAAGAGAGTCAATTACTCACGGTTCACGCACCGAACTCAAGAGTGCGGATTGCCACCTCATCTGAGAGGGGTCCTGCTCCTTTATCGTTAAAGGCCTGCACCACAATTGTGTACTTGGTGTTAGATCTCAACTGCGTAATGTCACAGCTTCTATCCTGCCCCTCAATAACTTCGACAGTTTTATAAATGAATGGATCAGTGGTTGATGTTGTTTTGTAGCCTATGTAATAGCCTCGAATTGAACCATGGTGAAGATTTTTCATTGGTGGCTACAATAATAAAAATACGAATAAGAAGTAAACAAAATAATTAAATATCAACTCATACAACACAAAATGATTTAAGTTACTTTTTAAAAATATTTGAATTTCTCATTCAGGTCATATATATTTTATAAGCGATATCATATATATTTCTTTTACGTGATATTGGACACAGAAATCTTTGCTGTAAATTTAATAAGTTTATATTTCATCTTATCAGCAAAGCACATTGACACAAAAATAAATAAATAAAAATAAAAATACAAATACAAGGGTTTACAGTGAGAAAAAAAAAGTCCATCGCAACAATAAAACTTTTAGACTGAAAAAAAAAAGAAGAAAAAAAATTACTTATTTAATGTATTAAGAGTTCTACCAAATGTTTGAAAATGAGATATTTGTATTAGGGAAGTTGTTTTTTGGGGTTATTAAATTAACAAAATGAGCTTATTCATTATTTTTTACACTATAAGTTGTTACCTTTTACAAAAACTGAATCATATTTAAAATGTGAGAGCAATCAATCATATTATTTAGAATTTTCAAAAAAAAATAACAAAAAAATAAAAATAAAAATAAAAATTCAATATTTTGCAATGGAGTAACAGAAAAGATAATCCTTAGTAATTTAGCTAATTAACTTTACATCATTTCTGCGATTTTGAAAGGATAAATTACTCTCGCAACAATCAGTTGTTAGCAAACTGACCATTGAGATAATGCCCCACAATTTTAATACCAACAATATGATGGATCTGAAATGTGGAGATGTGGTCAGTTTTGCACTCCGTGTACGAATAAAGAAGAGCCTCATTTATAATTTAGCTTAAAGAAAATATAAAAGTTTGTTAATTAGACATTGCTAACAATAAACAAAACTAACAAGCAAAAAATTTTTTAAATGTGAACAACAATTCAAATAAATTACTTAAAAGCGGAATTGTAAGAAGCTGGCTCAAAATTGCATAAATTTGATATGTGACAAAAGGTTAATAAGCGGGCCTGTTCATTAATTTAATATATCTAACTAAATTCTATTGAACTGCAAAAAAGCAGTGAGAAATAATTAAATAAAATCGTATTTTTTTATTTAATTATCCTGTAACATTACAAACGGTTCCATTCTTTTAACTATTTTCATTTGGATACTTGAAAATATATATGCAACCATGCTGTCGTTTTAAATTTTTTAATACTGTTTCTTTTTTGAACAAATCGTTTGTTTTAAATTTACTTTGCCTAGACTTATGCCTAAATGAAATAAGTTATTGCTTTCTGAAAGTTTAAAATGACTTTTAATTCCCATAAGTATTAAATTGAATGAGATTAAACAGTTGTATTTGAAACAAGTATTGCTTTTTTTTCTAATTATTGAAAGCTTATTTAAGGCAGTTTGAATACAAAATCAGTGACTTTGTGACTTATTTAAACACTTTTGTTCCAGAAAAATTTAAAGCATTACAGTTTAGCGTATTCAAGAAAATTTGAAATAAATGTTAATTCTTTTTCTTGTGCTAATGGATGGATTATTTTTTTGTAATTGTGTAACGATACGAAAAAGCACTGAAGCATTTTGTTAATGTATTAAATGATATTTTTTTAAAAGTTTATAAATATAACTTTTTAAAAAGTACCACAAGACTGTTAAGTGTTATCATAACTGTCTATCGACAATGAAAAGTAGTCAATACAAATTTAATTGATAATTTTCTCTCTCATCGGTCAACACATGTTTTTTTTTTTTTTTTGAGCTACTGGATGGATTTTTCTTCAACTTATGGATAGATTTTTTTCCTTTTTCGTAATGATACAGATAGACAAAACCACTCTGCAGGACACTAAAACATTTTGTTAATGCATTAAATGATAAAAATTTTATATATATATATTTATAAATATGAAGTTTTAGAAATTTCGTAAGACTGTTAATTTTTTCTTAGCGGTCTATTCCCAATGAGAAGTAGTAATGCAGTTTTAATTGTTAATTTTCCCTCCCCTCGGTCAACGCGTTTTTTTTTTTAAATTTTAAACAATTATTATTTTTAGCTCATATTATCAAAAACAAAAGATACAGTTATATAACTATAACTTTTTGTATAAAAGTAGAATTCAATCGGATTACGGTTATGCCTATGGAGTTGGCCGTAATCATTTTTACTCAAGGTACTTACAAAACTCATTCAAATACATGAAATATCAACATTTTTATAAAAATAACTCTACAATGTTAGTTTTCAACTGACTTTCATTTGTTCAATGAAGTTCAGATCACTTATTTTAAAACAGTTGGATTTTCTTACATATAGAATAGAAAAGAGATGTAAGAGATATAATATTGTCTATATTGACGGAATCTTTCTTTCGTATTCGTTTCTAATCAACGATTTTCTATCATTTAATTTCATCAAATCTACCGCAGTGCCTTTAAATTTAATTCTTTTTGGCTTATGAAATTTACCTGGATAAAGTCTATTAAGTCTAAACTCCTTAAAAATCAGAACATAAAAATTTAAAATTAAAAATGTTTCAAAAATTAGAATAATCAATAGAATTAAACTTTGAGTCGCCATCGGCAGAAAACTTGAGCTACTCAATGCTCTTTGCTTGATAACGTTTATGTGGTGCATTGATTATGTTCAATTATTTGTTTTTACTTTTTAATGCTATATTAGGATTTGCGTATATGCGTATCTTTTTCTTGATTAGGGCTTAAGTCATCTTAGAGCGTAACCTGAGTGTGCCAGTGCTTTCGATATGATTGCTCTTTTTAAGAGTTTTATTAAGGTACATTTAAGGGTTTAAAAGCATTTAGAACACTGGCAAAGATAATAAAAAAATTATTACAAAAATTTTAAGTTTTGTAATATTTCGCTAGGTCATGGATATTAGAGTGCCGACCGGTCTGTGTAGGGGGCAGGGAACTGCCCCTGTATCAGGAAGGTCCTGGGTTCGAATTCCGGGCAAGGCAAGGTTCTTTCTCTCTCTGTGTTCTATGTCCTTTCTCCTTTGTGTGATTGCGTGAATGTGTGTTAATGTAGCCCACCCTATGAACGGGTTAGTGCCAGTGTGGTGTGGCAGAAGTCGAATTCTTGGCCATAGATGGCGCCACTGAAAAACAAGAACAATCGCACCCCATCTGCCTAAAATAGGCATACGACCCCCAAAAAACAAAAAAAACAAAAAAAAAAATGGATATTAGAGTGAGATTGTGATTGAGTTATGTTCTGACAAATGAACCGTAGAATATGGCATAATTAGTTTATCTAGTATAGCAATCTATCACCAGAGCCAGTCACGAGATTAAAATATTAGCCCTTTTTCAGCTAAAACATGTATTTAGCTGTACGGTACAAGGTGGTTTCACAAGGGGTTCAGTACACACTTATTACAATAAGATATTTAGGCCTCCACGGTTGTGTTAGGCATTGGATAATGGAAAATATAAATATGAATTTGTAATACGTATCACATTGCTTAGATGTTCCATTATTCGAAATATATATGCTCAATTCTCAGTGGCTGTAGGATTTCTTGACAAGGATAAAATTCTGGTTGTTAAGCCGTATTAGGATAAAACAGTCAACGAGCGATTTTTCTCACATTTAAGAATTTGAATATATCACGGCAATTCGATCTTTTTGGATGAATATGATAAAACAATAATTACATAAATTGCTAATTAACTATTTTTCCGATACATTTCTAACAGTGTTCTTCCATGACCTTGTAAATCAAAAAAGTAAAATGGCTGATAAAAATAAATTCATACATTTTAAGAACTTCTTAATATAACAGCCATGCACTGAACTTCAAAACTTTCGCATTAAAATACTGCGATACTTTTCTATAAGTTAAAGTAACATATAAGTAGCAAATTTTCTTATGGAACTTAAAAGAATAATAGTTTTGGTTCTCAGTCCAATGCTAAGAAACGTGATTTTATCAAATTTTAAGTACTTACCATATAAAAATTATAAGAACGTTATTTTTTTTTTATATAACTCAACAACCTAAATCATACAATTTCGATATGCAAATGTTTCTTACACATAATAATATACTCACATCCCAAGATACATGTAATGTTGTTGAATCTGTTGCTACTGCATGGACATTTCTGGGAGGTGCACCTGGAACTAAATACAAATTTTGATCATTAGTAACATAAATAGTAAAATATATTCAAGTAACTTAATTAATGACAGATAATACGACGTATAGGACAAATTTTTGAATTGCAGTTTGTGAGAAATACTAACGGAAAAATATTTTTAATAAGAGATACTTTTTCTAGTGTGGATGATAGCTCGATAAACACTAGCCCGGTATTTTCCATACCAATGTTTTTTTTTCTTTCTCTTTTTAAATGAAGCAGGACCAGATGTATGCATCTTAGGTCTCTGAACTCAAATATCTCTGTGGCCCTTAGAACATGGGATCTTGAACCAAATATACATCTGGTGTGTGTCCAAAAGTAATTTAGAATAATTCACATTAATGATATTATGGTGTATTAAAATTGTTTGAGCTTATGTTTATTAACTCTTATTTCCGTTTAATGCAGCTGAGAAATTTATTATTTAAAAAAATGTAAAAAGAAGCAAACAAATATTTAAAAAATGAAAGAGGTTCCTAAAAACATGAGGGTTTATTTCCAGCGTATCTTAGGCTGAATGATAAATCAGGTATTGGACGGGGAAAAAAACACAATTTTTAACTTCTCATTGGACAAGGACTAGTGGTAATTGTGATTATTGAGTTATTATATAATAATACTCCAGCATATCAGTTAAGGCAAAAAGAAAAAAAAAAAATGTAAGCACTCTAGCAACAATTTTATCTACGCCTCAAATGGGCACAAAATCGGATCAATATAGGTCCTTTAAGAACATGCACCGACAAAACCAATATTGTTATGCCTAGACTTTTAATATTGGTCCTAGAATGACTTTTAATATTTGGCAATAATAATTTAATATAGGGCAGATATTGGTTGAAAAGTGACTGTAAAATATCTGTGTGAAATGAACTTGCCTATATAGAGCCATCTCTTTTTATCCTTATTGAGTCAAGATTAATGAATATTGATCCAATGAGTGCCCAAGTCATTTTGCTGTTAAGGAATTTATAACACAAACCGGTCATTTCTTTTTATAAATTCTATTGCCTATAACAGACGTTACATGGTTCCATTAAGATTTTGACATTTCTGGCTATTCAGGTAGTAAAATAGTTTTTTCGCACATACCATTATTTGTTATACCATTATTTGTTATACCATTATTTGTTATAAATACATTATAACTACACGTTATTCTTTGCAATCTTAGTCAAGGCAAAAAATATAACTGATGTCTATGCTAGCTAAAATAGTGAGCGCTGTAATGTTAATTTTTTCGAAATGTACTGTACTATGGTTTTAATCTACAAATATTATTATAGATGTCTCTGATATATCATTTCCTTATAATTGAAAGAATTTTTTTAGCGATTCATAATTTTCTTACCGTTACGAATATTAATAGTATGATACTTCTAATAGCGTCAAAGCGAGAGTTACTAATATCAAATAAGCATTTTGTTTCAAAAACAACTTTTGGTTTAAGTTAGTTGCAAGGAGCAATAGCATTGCAAGTAGTGTACTTCAGGCTTACAGGGAGTACTTTAAGTGAAATGCAATAAGGGTGTTATCCAAAGCAATTAAAGTTAACCTTGTGCTAGAAAATATTAACATGAGCGTCAATATAATTAGCAGAAATAAAAAGACAGCCGTTCTGGTGTCAACAAAATACAGCGGCATACTAAAAATAACTTGATTGATCACTTGAATAAAAGAAGGTTGATACTGGCGATTATACTTGCTTGCATTTCTAAAATGACTGCCTATTTAGCTGTCTTATTTGGTATTCCAAATTTTTATCTACGTTATTCTATAGGGTTCATTTCATAGCATTTAATTATACATTTATTAATTTTCCGAAAGTATTTTCATTTAGTTTATTGCTTATTAAAACAAAATTAGAGTTCAAGGTGACTTAATTACTAAATTTAGACGCATAATTTATAAGCATTTGTCAAATTTAAAGTTTCGCTTAAGTAAACGAAAGTGTTACTAAAGAAAAGAAATTTAATTGAGAATGTTTATTTTAAAATAAAAATAGTAAAGAACTAGAATAATCAGAATCAAATATTTTCTTGGTATAAAGTTTAAAAAGTAAACAATCCAAAAATTAAACAGCAAATTCAATATGTTAAAGTTTTTTTTTTTTAAAAAATAAAAGTCGTGAATAAGCACTGAAGTGTCTTAGAAAAGTAAAATAAACACTTTGAATAAACAACACACGTTTCTTTTCAGAGAAAACAATTTCATTAAAAGGTCGAGAAGAAGGACAAAACACATCAACAAACTAGACATCCGCAAACTACAACAACAAAAAAAAAAACGCAATAAAATTTTCCATTTACTGCTTCGATACAAGCTACGAAATCCGGGAATAAAAGGACGGGAATAAAATGAAAAGAGGAAGTAAAAAGTAACAGAAAAGTGTAATAGAAACTTTCTGCTGTAAAAAAAGAATTTATTTCGGTCTTACCTTCACTTTCGGTGATGACATCCAGAGGAATGCTGGGCAAACTGCGCCCAACTGCGTTCTCGGCAATTAATCTAAAGCTGTACTGTGAGACTGGTTGTAGATCTTCTACATTAATTTGAAGTTGATCACCATCCGCTACTAATTCTTTTGTACGGCCACTCCAACCGTCTAAAAAAACGTTCTTATTTTTAAAAATTGTGTTTTAAATTTTTTTTTTTTTACAAACTTACACATAAATAATTCGTTTAATGATTTAATGACTCAATTAGAATTTTTTCTTTTTACGCGGATAAAGATTTCTCAGCGTGTTAAACAGTAATATCACTATCGCTTAAGAGTTTTTCCCACTTTAATATGGAGTGAAGTTGAACCAAATTATATGTATGTATGTGTGTATATATGTATGTATGTGTGTATATATGTATGTATGTGTGTAATATATATATATATATATATATATATATATATTATATATATATATATATATATATATATATATATATATATATATGTGTATATATATATATATTATAGATATATACCTTTTCGAAAGGAATCTCCATTTATTCAAAATCTTTTGCAAGAAAAACTTTTGTTTTTCTATCTATTTTTTAAATGAAATATAAAAAAAAAATATGTATTATTACAAGGTTAATTAAAAGTTGAGAATTAATTTATTATAATTAAGAGATGTGAAAAATTTAAGAATAAATTTATTATAATTAAGTTAGGAATTAAAAAAAAAAGTAAAAAGTTTACTTATATTAATTAATTGTAATAAATTATGGGGTTGAGAACTCACTTTTTATTAAAAATTGTGTTTATACGTTAAAAATTATGTTTTGTCTTGACATAATAAGTCAGATAATTAGTCAATTGAGCATAAGTAAGTTTCCCTTGAAGCTGTGTTAAAGATTTGTCCATACTGTTTTTTTTTTTTTTTTAATTTTTTAACAAATTACAACGTTTGTTGTCTTTCATCCAATATCAGCGCTTTACCCACAAATTATATAGCATATTAAAACACACTATTGAGAAAATACGAAATATAAAAATGAGCTAAAGGAAATTACTTAAAATGAAAATCAGTTTATTTTTTTAAAAAATGTTCAAAAAAGGGGAAAATATTTAATAAATTTATGTCAACTCAACAAAGTTATAAAATAATGATTGTCTTTATCCCTCCCCCCTTGATTTTACATATTGCTACTATATCCAAAAACAAGATGATCTTCAAATATTATTAAAATTATTTGATATATTACTTATTATTAGATTTTACTCTATTCTCCTTTATCGGGAGTCAGAAATATTTATAAAAAAATATTTTATGTTTATATTATGTTCTGCATACATAATATTGCTAGTACGTTAGAAATAAAAGTTCTAAAAGAGCAACAATAAATTTATCTTCTTTCAAATTACTTTAAAATTAGTTTCAGCTGTATTTATACATTTTCAAAAAAGTTTAATCTTTTTCCAGAAATTTCTAAATTGAAGAAAATATTTCCTTTCCATCGAAATTGCGTTATTTATTTTTCTGATATTTCAATTTATGCAGCTAAAAATTTAATAAGAATGTCATTTAATATGACGTTTTTATTCTGCCAAATAAAAATAAAAATTTTCTGTTAGAGAAGCCAGTTTGAAAAAAAAAAAAAAAAGCAAAGATATTTTGAGGTATCACCATTTTTTAAAAATGAAAAGATAACTTTTTTCTTGAGCTTAAGTATGAATATCATATGCAAATCACCATAACATTATGGAAATATTTTCGAGAAGTCCTGTAAATTTGAAATATAAATTTGTTTAAATTCAATTCTCAATGTTTCGATGGTATTTGATACTTTTCAGAACAAAGTTAAGTTTCAAAGATTTCCTATTTGAAAGCAAAATTTTAGATTTAAAATTCTAATTTAATTTAGAACGGAATAATATAGATATCTAAAACATATAAAATAATTTAATTTACATATACAATGCTTTATACATTTCAATATGCATGCATGACTAAATATCTTTATTGGAGAACAAGATGAATGAAATTTCAGTGAATTGAAAAAAGGTTTTAATGCCTGTAAGTAGGCTTTATTACGATAGCAGAAATATATATCGACGATTGTCACCAAATTATTCATAAATTTCGCTACGCATATTATAATATAAAAAAGAATTAGGTATTTTAAAAACCTTCGAAACCTGTAGCAATATCGCAAAAAAAAGGTATCGGCAAAACCTCGCAGGCTTAATATAGAATCTTTTCAAATCTATCGCATTTAAATGTACCAACTCAATTGTGCGATTTTAAATTCACGAGTAGTAAATCTATCGTATTAAAATTGGTTATATTGAATACAATGTGTAAAATAATCCCAAAAATTGCTGAAAAAGAATGGTAAACCGAGTTGGTTTCTTAATGAAATTGTCACCAATTAAAAAGCATGCCAAAAAAGTAATTTTTTTAACCATAGCTTCAAATCACCATAACTTCATCACTCGCCATGCCTGGTAAGACAACATGTCAACTTTGTCCACCTCTCCAGTTTTCCTCGCCAAAAATGAAGGAATTAACGGGTCTTTTCTTTTCAGCTACTTATACAATTGTCCTGCAATGGTGAACTAATCAATTCATCTGATTGTTCTGAGGTTCTTCCTTATCACGATCTTTCTTAAAAAACTCTTCAATGCTGTGAGAAAGTAATTCTAGAACAAAAAGAGCACCTTAACTTCAACACTCGCCCTGCCTGGTAAAACATCACGCCAACTTTGTTTCAACTTCTCTCAGTTTTTCTCGTCAAAAATGGAGGAATTAACAGTTCTTTTCTTTTCAGCTACTGATACAATTGTCCTTCAATGGTGAACTAATCTTTTGAACCTTGAGTTACTAGGTTCTTCTTCATCGTGATATTTAGGGAACTTTTCAATGACAAGATAGTATAATTTTAGGACAAATATTGTACCCACATTTAAACCTTTTATGTTACAGTTTCTAACAAAATGTATTTTGTTAGCAACTGTATACCCTTCTGGGAATCAATTGCGATCGAAGCTCCCAGACCGCTTTGGCCAGATTATCAGCTGGTCACCTAAAATGTCTAACGTTCGAACGTGGCACAAAAATTTACCCGACTTGCAAAAAATGCTGTATCCAACCAGCCTCACCGAAACATATGCTTGATTGTGTCGGACTGTCCAGGGCGGACTTAATTTCCGATCCCCTTCTTGTCATCGACTTTCTGGCTGTCAACAACTTTTTGGAGTTGATCTGACTGATGTCAGATCTATGAGGATAAGCAACAACAATAACAAAATACATAGGTAATCTATTTTGATAAACAAACTCTCTTTTCATTATTTTTTTAAAGTTAGTCTACATTAAAGTTTTTTCTAAAAATAATTTATTTAAAAAGTATAATAATGACATACACATTAAATCTCAATAAGTCAAAAATATTTTAATATATCAATCAATTCTCAAATCATTAAAAGGTTTCTTTTTTGAGTAATAACGTTAAATTTCAGCTTATATGAGAAAAGTTTTCAAAACAACATTTTTGAGTAATATTTCTGAGTTTGTAATAGCTTGAAAAATAAATCTTAAAGCGCATTTTATGAGAGGAAAATGATAAGAAAAATTTCAATTTGATGGGGAGGGAAGGACGTTTCACAGTTGATGCAAATGAAAATTCATTTCAGTTTATCGAAATAATGGGTGAAAATGAAATTTTATGTCTGTCACCTACGTCAGTGTTGTATGAATAATTCATTTTTTATTTTAAACTTTTATTCGTAAACTGAAGAGAAATAATTTAACCGTTTTCCATTTAAGATTTGTTCGGAACGTTTTTGCATTAAAATAATATTCTGAAAGTCGTGTTTGTACCAGAGTATTGTAAATAGTTTCCTAACATTTAAATAAACGTTTTCTTTTTAAATATATAATGTCTGTTATAGATTAAAGATTTATTTATAAGAAAGAAATTAGATTGTTATTGAAAATTATGCTGTAATATGTTGCATATTTAAATATAGAGGGTATATTATTATAAGCCATTTTTATTATGTTTATGAAATGGCGAATGATGATAATTTATTTTTATTAGATAAATTATCAACGGATACTTTTCAATCGATAGTCAACAGGTAATCGTAATCGCATTACAATGAAATTTAATAACAAAGTTTTAACAAAATGTTTGATATTGTCTTTGTGAAATTGATTTCTCTTTAATTTTAGTACTACCTAAACTGATTTTAATTTCAAAGAGCGAGCAAATTCATTTTTAATATTTTTCTCGAGGCTCTATAATTCATTGGTAAATATAAATCTTACTTAACTTCATTTTGTTAAATGTATTACCTATGCAAAATTTAGTTTCCACAACATACTTATTTGCTTTGTTTGAATTTAATTTACATGCTAAATGTTCTAATAACTGAAATATTTAAAATTTCTTTCTATTTTTAAATTAATTACTAGTTTAATAGTTAGTTCTCTCGCATAAATAAAATGCATATGGGACATCAGTTGACTGCAAATTGGGCCGTGGCACTTAACTGGACTTAGTATATATTTCGCACATTTACCAAAGCGACTATGTGATTGTTAACGTTCACCGGTGGAAGTCAATATATATATATATATATATATATATATATATATATATATATATATATATATATATATATATATATATATATATATATATATATATATATATATATATATTTATATATATATACATATAATTATATATATATACATATAATTATATATATATATTTATATATATATATTTATATATATTTATATATATATATATATTTATATATATATATATATATATTTATATATATATATTTATATATATATATATATATATATATATATATATATATATATATATATATATATATATATATATATATATATATATATATATATATATATATATATATATATATATATATATATATATATATATATATAAATATATATATATAAATATATATATATAATTATATGTTTATATATATAAATATATATAAATATATATATATATATATATATATATATATATATATATATATATATAAATATATATATATATATAGATATATATATATATCGCTTTACTAAATGTCCGAAATATACACTAGGTCCAGTTAAGTGCTACTGCCCAATAGGCATTCAACTGGTACTCCGAACACTGATATATCTCCTTATCTATCTTCTGCAGATATTAAAATATTGAATAAATATAATAATAACAACGAATAATTTAATATCAAATTGGATATAACAAATATTTCAGACGTTCATCAAAGTGACTATGCGATTGTTAACATGAATCAGTGTAATTCGGCATTCTCTTGATTTCGGTTATTCACGATAACATATATGTATACAATCGTGACTCAAAACCAAGTAACACCCTACAAAAATTGTTTAAAAATACAATTATTTTGTTTATTAAGTATATTATTTGTCTATTTCCCTACATAAAAGGAAATATCTAAAACAACTTCAAGTATTAGTATATTTTATTATAATATTCAAATAAACTACTTATTGTTTGAAGCAATTTAAAAAAAAAATTAAACGTATTTGCGTATTGAAATGAATTAATTGGGAACAATAAATTTAAATTACTTAAGTGGATTAATAATTTAACAATGAAAAGTGATGATTCATGGTTCTACTTAATTAATCGCTCTAAATCAAGTGACTTCTTACAAAAATGGTTAAAAGTAATTTTTTTTATTTATTTTGCACATTAAGTATCTCTATACAAAAGGAAATATTTGAAACACCTACTAATATATTTAATGAATTTATTTATATAAACTATTTATTGTTTGAAACGATTCAAAAAATTAAAAAAAAGTTTAAAATAAAACGTATTTATACTAATTAATTTTGGACAATGAATTCAGATAATTTACACGACTTAATTATTTAAAAACGAAAACTAATGATTAAGGATTCCATTTCATGTCGTACATTTTCTTTTTGTACTTGTTTCAGAAACGGTTTGTTTAATCTACTAAAGCGAAATAATAGATTAGAAACTAAATCTGAGAATTATTGTTTACAGGGTTCCATTTAAAGTCCTATATATTCTTTTTATGCTTGTTTTGGAAGCGGGCTCAAATTTCAAAAGATTGTGAATCACTTGTTTAATCATTTAGCGGAAAATTTCATTTAACTTTCAAAAACATTAGCCATTCAGCTGATATCAAATTGCGAATAGAAAGTTGAGTCTCGCGATTTGTCGTCCATTAGTAAATTTTATTTTATACACAAAAATTAAATATCAAAAGCTATTGTGATCCATTTATGCATTGATATTTCAGATAACTAAATTTTGAAGGAATTTTCTAAAAAGGCATTGAATTTGCACGGAAAGTTTGTAATGCAGGCTTTTAACATTAAAGGTGTCAAAGGTAAAATTGTACAGGCCTTAATATTTTGTAAGTTGTAATTTAATGTTTTATTTAATATGTCTATTTTACATTTTGGAGATCTATTTGCTTACAGGCAAGTTTTACGAGGAAAATGCTGAATTCTACATTTTTCTCATTGAGAAACTTAATCAATAAGCTTGCATTAGCAGATAATATTATATGCTTATAATATTCAATTGAAGCCAATCATTGCAAAACATATATATGTAATTTATAAATAACAATTTAATTATTCAAAAAACATTTTTAAGGAATAAATTTTCTTCTGAAAAAATAATTTGTTTAAACTAGAACGTTTTGAAGGCATTCATCAAGCAATACATTTGTTATTTTATGTTTTATCTTTTTAAAAAATCTTACGACTTTACCAAATAGCGAAATTAAGTAACATTAAGTCACTGTATTTTTTGTATTTCTGACAGTATTCCACCTGGCCAAAGTTTAAAATTGTTTAAATATTATTACTTACCTTTTCCATCAACATATTCCAAAATATATTTAACTATTGGTGTGTTTCCAGAAAATGGTTTTGTCCATCTCAATACAGCTTTTCTTCCACTTATATGAACAGCTTCCATATTTGTTGGGGCATCAGGACGTTCTAATTATGAGTAAAAAATCAAACATCAAGTTATCAATAGCCGTATTTTGATAAACTGAGTAAAATGTATGTCCAAAACTGTCAGAATAGGTATATCTTACACTGATGTTTTTTTAAGTTCAAATGCCACTGCCCGGTACAAATTTGCCCGGTATACCCGACACTGATGTTTTTTTAAGTTCAATGCCCGGTATACATTTGCCCGGTTTATCCTACACTGATGTTTTTTTAAGGTCAAGTGCCACTGCCCGGTATACATTTATTCAAGATGTGTGAAGAAAAATAATATAAATCACTTAGGGTTGCCGTAAGTAGGGTTGCCAAATTTGGCGATTTATGCGAATTTTGGCATGGTTGCGTTAATACGTAAGTACCGTAATTTTCTCAGAAGAACTTTTATAATGATTTCGGTAAAATTAGCATTATGGTTTTATAATATCTGATAATATTTGGTAATTTAATCATGATACATTAGAACAAGGCATAAAAAATAGATTTTTTTTCTGTTAAATTTACTCTTCCGTTTTGTATTGTTTCCTAATTGTGTGGAAATATGTATACTTGGTATGTATACTTTTGAAAACCAGAATTTTTGGTTTAAACCATTACCATAGGAACCGAAAATTTTCTAACTGGATGGTTTAAATACCGTATAATTTGCTTATATTTACCAGAAGTAAGTTTTTTTGTACTTCCTTACTAGAAACGTCATTACTATACATTCCGGAAACTTGACTAGAATTATTTTTTCCGTACACTTTTTATAACTGAATAAAAACAATAATTAAGTAAAAATAGATAAAAATGCTAGTATATATTTTATGTTGACTTAGAGTGATGTGCTAATTGATCTTAGTTCAAGAATTTACTGTTTTCCCGACCTATTATCTTCTTATCTTTCGTATTTATATAATTAAAGTATCATAAGATCAAGTTCATTCATAATAATTACGGCTGTGTAATATTTCTTAATCTGATGTGAGTTGAAATGTTGTGATGGTAAACTAATTAAGGTCATTGATTAGTGATTTATTTAATTTTTTTTTTAATTTTCAAATAAAATAAATTCAAAACCTGAATTTGATAAAGGTTAAAGCTTGCAAAAAATAGTTCTTCTTCTTACTTTTTAAATAAGAAATTTTATTAGATCTATAAGCATTTAATATTTGTTTATATAAATAAACTTTTTTGCGTAATCATTGATTTATTTATATTGAGCCTTCATAAATGGGATGATAAATTATTCCAACTTATCCACAGGACTGGACTGATAACATAAATGGATGAAAGACATACGATATCGATCCTATCAACGAAACCATTTATATCGTGGTATGATTTATATTTCCAGAAGCATTTTAACTTTCTTTTCAACAATTCCGCAATTACCCAATGGAAATTATTCATTTTTATTCAAGTTCTTGATCTTAATATGATAGTATGATTTTAGATATCAATTAATTAAAAGATAAATATTATGCATCTGTAATTTAAATCTATTAACTAAAGATACATCAAATAAAAAATACTTTAGATATCTTTAAATAAACCATTTTTGAATTTAGTATATAGATGAAAATTAAGTTTAGTAGTTGAAAAATGAAATATTTTATTAATCACTGTTAAATTTATTTTTAACTTATAAAAATATAAAACATTGTTTTGATACTCCTGTTTAATTAATTTAATTTTTTTAAACAGATAATTTTTAAAATTTCACTCTCATAATTGCACAAGCTTTTGACCTTCACTGTTCCCGATAGCTACCACTGCATTTTTACTAATTTTTCTAAGCATATCAGATATATTTACATATTTAGATTTAAAAACTTTTCATTATTATTTTGATTGTGAGTTTTTCTGTAGAAACACAGGTTGAAACTTTTCTTTGATATCCCCAGCCCCAGCTCAATGTCAACATATATTTTTGTAAATATCATGCTAAATGTTTAGTGAATTTTATTGAATATTAAAGTAGTTCGAATAAAAAACAAATCAGCTTCGATTATAACATATAACTTTTCATAGACTATAAGTTCTATAAGAGTTTCATAGCTTGAACCTGAATAAATGCATCTTAAAATTTGAGAAATCATGATTTTAGCCATTTTCTTTTTAAATTAAGTTAAAGTGGTTTTTTACACACAGTACTAATTTTTACTTCATGATGGATTAACGATTTCAAATCTTCAGAAATTTCAGATTAATACATTAATTTGGTTGCAACAAACTAAATTGCAAAATTAATATTAAAAAAAAATATTGCAATTAATAATGCACGCTGAGGTTCGAAGTTGAAAAGCATCGTAACTGGAGGAAAGGGATCACGGAATGAATATACAGCAGTTAATAGTCTATTGTGTAAATTTAGTCTTTTAGGATTTATTTTGTTCCCATAGTTTGTGATATTTTTGTGCTGTACATTCTTAGTGTCAATTTCTAAAGCAATATAAAAAATATTTTGTCAGTATGGTTACAAAATGAATGCATTGTAAAAAATTCCGGATTAAATCACTAAATCATACCGATCAAATAAATATTACTGTAAAAAGTACGGTATAATGTTTTACGGTAAAATGGATTTTACGGATGATGCACCCAAAGTGCTCGTACTTAATATTGTAATTTGATCCGGAATTTTTCCCTATGTATGATATTAAAAATAATGCTTGTCCTCTTTTTTATTTTAAATTATTTATGTCTTAATTATTTAACAAGTATTTTAACTCTTTAAAAAAAAATATTATCTTAAGTTTTACAAATTCGTTTATCCGTTATATTCGCTTATTCGGCATTCCCCGACTAATTCTATAAGTCGAGAGTCTGTTATAAAATATCAAACTTTGTAATTGAAAAATAATAATTTAGAATATAAATTTAAGAAAATTACGGACTAAATTGAAAGGAATAATGTTAATGATACTTATAACAAAAATAATAACAACAATAATAGAATATTAAAGGTTTGACCCTTTAAAGGTATAAAATGCATTTTTATCATATGCAGAACAAAAGGTGGAATTATTAAGAATGAATAACAAACTCTTAAATTAGTAGTTTCAAGATAACTTATGAAAGACATTTAGAAAAGTACAAAAGATTGAAAATGATTATCTCCCGAAATGTAAGTGCTTAAAAGCTTTTTAAGAATTTATATTGTGAGTAAATAGAGGTAAGGAGTAAAGGAAAAGTGAAGTACCTTGGACTGTTAATTGATTATGTTTCTCATCTTGTCCAAAAGCATTTGAGGCTACACACGTGTACAATCCATTATCTTGGCGTTCAACTACATGAATTGTGAGCTCTGACAGATGACCAGAATTCAACATTTGTTCTCGAAGCATATATCTAAAAGATAGACAATTTAATTTAGGATAACAAATTTCTTCCGCGTTAAAACATCAGCTGGGAATATAAAATACATTAGAAAACTGAAACACGTGTTCATTTAAATAATAATATCTATTTTTAAAGAAGATTTTTAATGTATTTAAATTTTTTTTTTGGATACAATATATACATGAGCCGCCCGCCATAAAGGTGGGGAAAATAGGGTATTTTTTCAAGGGCCCCGTGCTAGAGATATAAGTAAAAGAATGATTTTAAAAATATCAGAAAATTAAAATTTTATATTGAATTTTTCTGTTTTTAATCACCTTGATTAAAGTTAAACTAGACTTGGGTCTTTAAAGCTGTGGACTTGACAACGTTTATTAATAGAAATTAAAATTTTAGAGTTAGAAAATGGGATTTAAAATCTTTTAATGTTTATTTAAGTGGGGTTCCTAATTTGTTTTTTATAAGAGGCACTTAACTTGATAAAAATAAAGTATATTCTATTAACAACGTTAAATTATATTAAAATATTCTTTTATTTTTCAAAGCATTATATATACGACAAAAATCTAATTTAACAAAGAAAGAATAAACATCTACAAAAAAGGATGTTCTGCTACATTATAACTATTATTTTATTATTAGGAAAGCTCATCACTTTACTATCGTTGTGAAGTTGCTTGTTAGATATGAATGCTAAAACAAACAATATTTTAATCATAATGCTTAACAAATTGAATTTAAATTTTCATGTAACACTATTTAATTCAAAAGATAAGTTTTATACAGTGTTCAAAATGTTTTTGACACAGTATATTTCCAACACAAAAGGCTTCTCTAAACTATTTAAATTTAAAACTAAATGTGGTAATCTTCTGCATATGAAAGCCATTTCAATGTTTAGTTCTCAGAATAATGCAGTTCTATAAAATAAACGGACAAAATTATTACTTTTTAATTTTATAAGGAAAGTAAGAAAAACCTATAAAATACATTTCTCTAACAATTCGGCACAGGAAAAAAGTATTATGTGTACAGATGTCTATTACATGCTTTTAAATTCAATATTTTCTATTTCTTTTAAATGTGACTAAATACTGTCTTTGATTCAGCTCTTCAATTGCTTCAATTACATACAAAATTTTGACAATAATTTCAAAAATTTTGGTTATATTAGCAAAGAAGTTCGAAAAAACTAGAAATGATTGAAAGAAAGATGTTGAAAGGAATATATAATCTCGTCGTCAGCTCACACGATTGCATCCCCAAATTACAGCGCTTTCTAATATTGTATTAATATAGCCAAAGTAAAATATATCAATACAATTGTATTGATATATTATGTTTAGTACAGATTATTTCTAAATTTTCTTGAATTTGGTTTGTATTTCTGTTTCCTTAACTTTTTTTTATTTTCATGCTTCCTTGATATTTTTTATTCCATGTTTCCTTCTTTTCTTTGTATTTTTTTCTTATTTTATGAATTATATGTACTTACAGCTTATGTGCAGTTCATAATATATATATATATATATATATATATATATATATATATATATATATATATATATATATATAAATATATATATATATATATATATATATATATATATATATATATATATATATATATATATATATATATATATATATATATATATATATATATATATTATGATTTGATTACTATGCTTTTAATTTTTCTAAATGAAAAATTTTTTTTTTTTCAAAACAGCACAGAGCAAATAAATTCTAGTAACTGATAAATGCGCACAGTATTACTTGCTAAATTGATG
This sequence comes from Parasteatoda lunata, assembly GCA_949128135.1. Lineage (NCBI taxonomy): Eukaryota > Metazoa > Arthropoda > Arachnida > Araneae > Theridiidae > Parasteatoda > Parasteatoda lunata. Next base: position 51,148,453 of record OX421976.1, read on the forward strand.
AACACATTTATTTTTTTAAAATTTAAACACTTTTGGTTTCATTCACATGAAACATTTTAAGCGTACTCTGCATTTTAAAATGTAAACAATCCAAGAAGTTGCCAAGCTATTGTTATATATTTCCCTGATTTTGTTCTTAGGGAAAATTAGACTTTTCTCTTCCAGATACGATCGGTTCAATCTCAGTAGAGTGCTCCAGAGGGAGAGTTTGGCGAGAATAAAGAGTGGAAAATAGCCAATATAGATCCAACATCACCTGATTCAGAAACACAGCCAACAAAGCCTGGAAAAGGAAGAGTTTTCTTTGATTTTATTCTTTCTCAGATTTTTCTTTTCTTCTTCACTTTTTCTGAGTTTTTTCCCCTTTTTAGTTAGGATAGAGGCTCTTTTTATCTTTTGTCGATATCCATTTCCGGAATTAGATTAGAATTTTTGTTTGGTCTTTCGGAAATTTTATTCGTGTATTTATTTTTGCTGATTTTATTTACACAAAGGTGCACAAAAGAAGATAATATTATTCATTTTATTCAAAATAGTTTGGTAGAAAAATTTATTATAAAATTTGAATATTTTCTGAATTTAAGAGAATGATTTTACATTTATATACAATTATTTTTTTTTTATATTTCACATTAAAAGTATTTTATTGACAAAATAAACTATAGTTTTGAAAATAAGTTAACAAAAAATTATTTATAGTAGAAAACTCTTTATACACAGAGAATAGAATATTAATTATCTTTATTCAACCATGAAACAATATAATTGTAAAAAAAAGAACACAAGTAACAAAAGTTTTTTGAAATATAAATTGAAAAGAAATATAATATGTAACTATATTTGAAATATCATAGTTAAACAAACTTTTTTCATTTATAAATTTGACGTAGATAGCTTTGCTTTTAGTGCGAACATGTCTTATTAACGAAGATTTAAATTTTTGTCATATTTGAATTTGCAATTTTTTTTTACAATCTATATTTCCCACATTGCATTTCATGCATAATATTTTTACGGTAGCACTCATTGATTTTTCTCGTTTTGAAATAATTTTCTGCACAACAATTTTTTTTTCAATGAAGATTTTATTCAGATAATATTTTGTAGTACAATTCTTTCTATCTTTTCAAATTTTCCTTATTTTCATTTATGAACAAATATCAGCATTTTTCCTTATACAAAAAAGTCATTTCTTGTCTATTATTACAATGCTATATTCGTTTTGTTAGCATGCTTGGTAAGTGAATGCTTTTGAAATTTTTTGCCTAAATTGGGGACTTTGTTTTAAATGTTCAAAGAAAGAGAAATGCGAGTTTGTCTTAAAACTAACTATTATTAATTAAAGGCGTGTTTGCACAGACGTTTTGCTTTAAAATGCATTTTGTTGAACTTTCTAATGGATAGGAAATATTTTTCCAATTAAAGTGCTTAAAATTTTATAGCCTTCTTAGTATTTTATATAAGGTAATTTAACGCAACTACTGTGACATTTTTCTCGTTTTAAAATGTTTTTAAATGTTTTTTCAAAAATTTTCTTATTAATTTATAATTTTATTATATATCTGTTGATTCCAGGGGTAAAAGAGAAAATTACGGTTCCTTGTGAGGCATATAACGTGTTTCTTAATCCAACATAACTAACATTTTTATACAATTTAAATCATTTTTTTTTGTTTCTTATATTTTATTCTATTTAACAGTATTGTATCAAAAGAACAATTTTAAATCTTTGACGTATTTTTTCCTTGTTTGCGTTCTAATTTACGAACAAAATATCAGTTTTCGAGTAGTTTAAAGCAAAGCATATAACACAAAGCAAAACCCTCAAAATCCTTTGTCACTTGTTACAAATAAAGTGTTTAACTAGAAACTCAAGAAAGAAAACATTATATATTCAAAAAATCATACAATAATTGAAAAATCATTTTTATATCATTAATTATTATTTATCCTATAAATTTGTTTCTATGTGTGTTGTAATTCAAGATGGGTGTGCAAGATAGTTTCAATGCCTTTTTATTTTCCCATAATTGAAACCTTTATTTTATCTAATTTAATTATCACCAGATTTTAAACTTATTGACTAATTTCCTTATCGCCATTTAAAAAATATTATTTCGATAACAATAAATTTTCTTTACTTAAAACATATAACAGTTTTAAGAAATTTTTTTATGTTATAAATTATTATTCATTCTACATATCTCTTTCTATAGATGATCCAATTTTATCAAGATTGTAAAAATGCCTTTTTATTTTCCCATAATTGAAACCTTTATTTTATCTAATTTAATTATCACCAGATTTTAAACTTATTGACTAATTTCCTTATCGCCATTTAAAAAATATTATTTCGATAACAATAAATTTTCTTTGCTTAAAACATATAACAGTTTTAAGAAATTTTTTTATGTTATAAATTATTATTCATTCTACATATCTCTTTCTATGGATGATCCAATTATATCAAGATTGTAGAAATGCCTCTTTATTTTAACATAATTGAAGGCTTTATTTAATCTAATTTGATTAACACCAATTTTAATTGAAATTTTGTTGCGATAAAATTAATTTGATATGCCGTTCACTCATTGATTTTGACAAATGAGTGACGTATGGAAGATTGAATCCGACAATGCATTTCAGATCTACTCTTCTAATGAGAACGAAAACCCTCAAACTCCCCCGTCGCGTGTTGCAAATATCGTGTTTAACTAGTAATTCGATAAAGGCAAAGGCTCATCTATTTAGAATTGTGTAACTAAGTGTGTCGGAAGAAATGTTTTAGATATATAATCTAACGTTATTGTCTGATAAGTGGAAAATTATACAAAGGGGAATTAAATTTGATTATGGCAATACATTAATGAAATTAATCTTAAAATTACACGATATTATCACATTTAATTTAATTTCTCTTGCTGTAACTACTGAAAAATATAAATTATTATTAAATATAAGTAAGTAATTAAGAAATTATTACAACGAATTCAATAAAATTTACATTACTTAATAAAACTATATTATTTGATATCATATTATTTTTTAAATACACAAACATAATATTATCTTACAGTGCTTGTTTAGAAATTATATAGATAATTTAATTTCTAGTGTTTTCATCATGAGGAATACTTGATATTTTATTTTTAAAATTTTATCACAACAACTGCTTCATAATTAGTATTTTCTATTAATAAGTATTTCTTAAATTTGCACTTTATTAAATTTTCTAAGGAAATGTTTTAATTCTTGTATAACACGATGCATTTAAATTTTATACAATGCTATTGTAAATATTGTAAACATGATCTCCGATGAACAACAAGTGAAAAAACAAGTGAAATAGTCTCTAAAATGAAGAAGCAAAACAATAAACTCGACAAAATTAAGTATAGAGCTTTTCAATATTTAAGTAGAGGATAACTGTACTAAACTAATGGTTAATTTATGAAAAAATTATGTTATTAATGATTTATAACAATAATTCAAGCGCACACATTTAAATATTAGATACGAAAAACTATTACCTTTCATAACAAATCACTGATTTCTAGAATAATGCTAGTGTTATATGTTTTTTGATTGCGAAATTGAGTTTTTATAACTTTATTTTATGCCAGAAGCTATTGAGTGTCAGTAAAAAAATCTGCATGTTTTATGTTAAGCTTCTATGTCTCAATAATGAATTATGCTGAGACTTATTTTCTTTCATTACTCGCACTGGACAATAGACTGGACAATTAGCTAAAAATATTTATTTTCAGTTGATTAAGGTAAATAAAATACTATATCAAAACATGTCCATGTGTTCCTTCTTTGCAAATGTAATTAAATATGTCATTGTGATCATGAAATTACATAATTAATTTTACTTACAATATATTAACACTTCAGATATATTAATCAATTCTTACTAAGTGATGATATGACACAAATTCAGACATAAAATAATTTTATTAAAATTGTAGTTCGTAACAAATTACCTTGAGTGTAATTCAATTCAAATTTTAAATGTTCAAACAATGATTTACTAAGCATTTAACTCCTTTCTTGAGGATTTATTTTTGAATTTCATACCCAAAATAAAAATATTTTTTATTGCTAGAAATTAATATATATTCTATCTTAAATTCGAAAATTCAAAATATTTTATCAGCAAGCAGTTTTTTGCCTGACCTATTAGTGGTGAAATAATTGATGTCCTGTCGACTGATCTCCAGTTTTCCCTGTAATGCACCCAAGTTTTATTTAAAAAAAAAAAAAACACTGGGATAACATATTTATTAACTCCATTGCTTTAAGGTGTTTAAGATAAATATCTGCATAAATAATTATTTAAATTAGAAAAGAAAAATATTTTGGAATATAACATTTTCACCCTCACCGTTTAAACAACTTTACGAAGAGTCTTGGGCATTAGTGCGTAAAAATCACAACTATTTTGAAATGCAACGGAAGCACTAATGAAAGCGAAATTACAGAAAGTACAAAATGATTTTGATTTCAATTCAAGAAATCTCACTGTGAAAACCTTGAAGAAAGTGAGACCAGTTGAGTCAGCTCTTAACAATATTCCGAAATACAAAAATAATGCGGGATTTAAAGAGACATGAAAGAAGTGAAGAATTCAACTTCAATTTTTCTCTTCGTCAAGTGGCACGCGGCGCCAACCATACAGATGCAACAACTCCGAACGTATGAAATGCGACACAGAGAGGGAAGAGGTTAAAAGGTTTGGATTTACCTTGGATGACTTAAATTGGATTTACCTTGGATGACTTAAGCCAGCAAAAGGCTGCTTATCTTTTAACCACGTGTATGTCATTGGTTTTTCTCCAAAAGCTTCACACTTCAGAGTGACGGATTCTCCTGTTCTTACTGTTTGAGCCACAAACTTCTGTTTGAAATGAGCAGGAACTATAAATATAATGTTTTCTTACACATTTTTGTAAAAAATAACAATGCATTTATTAAAAAAATTGAAACATTTGTTTGCGTATATAATCTTTTTTCCTGAATTATTTGTGCTAGCTTCCCTGAAGTTTTGACTGCTATAAAAAAAGGGTTATTTAAGCCTCCTATTCTAAAAATCACTCAGAGGGACGTTTGAAAAGGCAATTTTTAAATTTACTTAAAACTATCTATTCATGCATATTAAACTGCCCGCAATTCTGATTTTTTCCAAGTATTTCAAAGATAACATCAGTGTTGTTTGCTAGCTTATAGCTCTCATTCATAAAAGTTTTTTTTTTTTTTACTGGTTATCCAGTTATTTTTCGTTTGTAATGTCAGATAAACTTAAATAATGTGAACGTGAACGGGTATTCAGCCAGTAGATTAATAAACTAAGGAAATAATTTATCCCATTGATAATGAAAATTCCTAAAAATTATTAAAATAAAAAAGTATATATCAATACGTATTAAAGTATGATTGGATTTCTCTAGAATCATTTTGTAACCCAAATGTAACGGTGTGAATCTTCTAACTCAGCATGTTGTAAGTGAAAGTGTCTTCTCTTATCCACCCGAAAGAACGGTCTACTTTTTCAGGATTCTCTTGAAATTTATTTCGCAATTTATTTTATTATAAAACCAGCGTTGAACAGCCGACCCAATTCTGAGTTTACGACTATCGATGTTCAACTCCGTAACCATGTAGTTTTGAACCCGATCCAGAAAACCAGGAAACTCATGGATCAAACACAAGGGACAAATTAGCCCTCATTAAGGATTTTTTGTTAAGAACTAACCCGCATTTGCGTTTTATGAAGAGGAAAACCAGAATTACCCCAATAACATGGAGATTTTTACCCATTATAAGTCTACCTCTGAAGATATTTTATGTCAGCACTGTAGTTTGTGCGAGACGAGGAGAGCCGAATACAAATCGACCAACCAACATTGGGATCGAACTTAGGTCACCTCATTGGGTGCCAAGCGCTCTATCTCCTGAGCCAACATTATTATGTAGTCTGCCTAATTTCGGATATAATACATACATAGTTCGGAATGCATAGTGTTTTAAATTAGCCGTAAATTAAAGAATAATGCATATTTGCGTAAAGTTATAAACATCTCCAAGGTTTTTCTTTTCTTAAAATAAAAATAAACACATTTATATATTTTAAAGATATTTTTATAAACAAATGAAAGAAATATTAGTATAAAATATATAATACTAACAAATTATGCATTTGGTAACTGATACACCATGCTGTGCAATTTATTTTATAAAAAATACGTAACTCTAAAAAAAATTTTTTTTTCAACCTACTAAGCTTTGATGAATGTTATTTCACTATAGCTATGGCATTTTAAATTAAAGCACAATTAAGGATATTTTTTATGCCAACAACCTATGACATTTTAAAGAATGCTTTTGCTAATAAAATTAAATGCGTTTCGATAAATTTGAAAAAAAAAGTATAAAGCGTTGAAGAATTAATAAATATAAAATCAAATTTATCGCTGCGTTTTACTTAATTAAAATTATATCCTTTGTTGATTGTAATATTCTACTTTAGTTGTCAAGAAAGAAGCATACATTTCGCCACGAGACCTAATTAAATTTTTAAGCAGCTGCTCTAAAATAAAAGTTTATTAATTTTGTTCAAAAATGTTTTTCGTTTCTAATGGCTTATTAAAGTATTCATTTTTATTCTTAAGGTTTTAATTGTGTTTCGTACAAAAATAAAGTAGTATGGCTGAGTAGCATGAGGAAATGATGTAATATTCCTTGTTGCGAGATCTTAATTTGCATTTTCGTTAATTATCTCCTTGTGAAGTATAATCTTAAGTAATTATGCATTTTCATGCAGAACTATTCTCTTCATAATGACTTGAGTAACACTTTTAATAATAATCATAACAAAACATCAATAAAAAATTTAAATAAACTCAATGTAAACATTTGTAATTAATAGAAAATTAAAATTATAATTTTTTATTTAGTGGAAATTTATTACTCAATAAAACTTAGTTGATGTTGTTATTTTAAATTATTACTTTAATATACATATATATATTCAAATCTTTGTTGATTAGAAACGGACACTGGACACTATATTTCAAAATTTCAAATTTAAACAATCCCTTTTTGACCATTCTCCTCAATGACTTATAATTCATTTGGAAAAAAATATATTATTTGTTCTACAGATAAATCCTCATGTAACTATGACCTTATCTGTAAACACCATTCTATATTTGTTATTAAATGTAATAATTATTAGGTGATAAATAAAAATATAGATATATATTTTAATTGTTATATTATTGTACAAACTATGAAAAAAATCAATATATTTTGTGATACGTAAAGCTTGTATAATCAAGTTTCTATTTGAAATTAAGAAAATATCGAAAGCAAAAATTCACTCATTTTTATTCAGTTTAATAAAACGTTTCCTGCTTGTGAACATCATTGATACGTGCTTCTTGCAGCGAGTATGTCTTATTCAATTTTTTATATGAAATATTGTAACATATTGAGGAAATAATGCCATGTTTTCAAAATAATTTTATAAAACTCTGTAACCACAGTAATTAGAATTATATTTAATTTTGTAATCTCTTTTATAGATTTTTAAGTAAATTGGGAAAATATGAGGGTTTATCATAGTGTGGAAAAAATTTCATTAACGCATCGCGAACGTCTTTTCCAATCATAAACGCGTTATTATTAAACACGGGACAAACACTAAAGGAAAAAAAAATGTACTGTCGAAGCTACCAGAATATTGCAATATTTTCTACATTTATGAGAAAACCAAAAAGCTCGATAATTTTTAACGAAACGCTTTAGTTATGATTTTGCTTAATCAATAAAGTATCTTTTTTATAACATGTGATACAATTTACTGAATCTGGTAAAGTTTGGTAATTTTATCATGATACCTTAGAACTTTGCATAAAATCCATTTATTCGGTTAAATTAGTTTTGTATTTTTCTACTTAATATGTAGAAATAAGAACTATAATTTTGAGAACCAGAATTTTTGGTAAACCATTATTTATAAGAAATGAAAAACTACTATATGAATGATTTAAATCTCGCATATTTTGGTTCTTATTATTAGAATTTCGATTTTTCAACCAGGAATGTCTTTACAATATGGTAATTTTACCAGCATTGTTTTCTCCACTTAGTTTTTATCATTTATATGTTTCTTAATTTCTTGTATGCTTCCATATATGAATATTGAATTTCTAAATAATATATAGTTAAATATTAAATTTGGAACTGGTGCATTACACCAATGCAACTGGATTAAAAATTGATAAGAATATCACTATGCTTTGTTTTGTTTCAATATACAAAAATTAATTGAAATCAACAAAACTAAAATTCTCATCGATATTAATAATAACTCACCATGAACAGTTAGTTTAACAACAGTGCTTAAAGGCGTTCCAACTCCATTACTTGCTTCACACATGTACCGGCCATCATCATCTTGCTCAATATCTCTGATTACTAGTGAACCATTAACCAATGTCTGAATATGGGATCCACTGATGACTGTACGATAATCTCCTCGGTCGTCTACAAAAGTGAGATAGATGCAGTGAATTTGTCTGTACACATTGAGTGAAAGAATGAGATATATTAACCGTTTATTTATTTTTTAAGTACTAACTAGAGAAGACTATATGATAGTTAATCAACACTTGCAAATGTTATAACAATCGGCCTGTTACATAATATTATAGGATGACAAAACATCATTTACGTATATATTTTATTCTTAATGTATTTTTCTCGTGCAGGCGAAAAATATCAAGCAAATTAGTAAAAAAATATTTTCTATTCAAGTATACTGACGAAAATTCCGGACCGAGTTACGGTATAGAGCCGTTTTGACGTAAAATCCATTTTTACCGTTTCGCTTCCATTTTTGCAGTAATATTTATTTATTCCGTGGGATTCTGCAATTTTACTGCAATTATTACCATTAAAATTATGGTATATCAAATATCTTTATTCCGTAATGTGATGCCACAATAGGCATTACATATTTACTGGCTTTTAAGATTCCTTTAATATATAAATTTTTTTTAATCAGTCTTAATCGAATTTTAATTAAATTCAACCAACTGTATAATTTTTTATTGAATGTTATAAAAGCTAATATAAATATTTTACTTCTTTTTTCAACAATCAATGTAAATTGATTGTTGAAAAAAGCTAAATTTTAAATTTGAGCTAAATTGGCTAAATATTACTTCAATGCAAATGAGAAATCATTAATTCACTGTCGTGACTAAATTGAAAACAAAACCTATTTATAACTCTTAATTTTTTTATTTCTTACCACAAAAAATGCATCAGTTGCATGGTTATACTAATTTTCACAGTCTTTTTGGTGACTAGCTTTAGCCAAATTATTTTCATATTTAATATTGATCACTTGTTTGTTTGATTGTTGGCTTTGTTTTTGGCTATGTTATCTTTCGATAAATCACCAACTATGGATCTCTTTTCATGCTCCTAACTGTCCGTTGGGAACAATTCCCTTACTTTAAATTTCAAATTTTGGTCATCGGGTCGATGAATTGATATCTTTCTAGAAATTTTGGATGATAAAAGAATCATCAAGAATTTCTGTAAAGATTTTAAAAACATGTGCAACAAAAGGATTTCCCTCATAAATATTTGATTAAATGATTTTCACGTATTAGGACTAAGTCTTAATGGGTTGAAAACCTAACCTCAAATATGTTAATTAATCTGAGCAGACGTATTTTAAATTACAAAATAATATGCAAAAAAGTATTTCCTTTAAATAATTTGAATACTTTGAATATATTTTATTCTTTATGGATGTGGATTCTTGACCCTATAGGGAATAGACGCATGATAGAAAATATAATACTAATATTTTAAACAGAAGTATTCTTAATGTTAGTTTCTTCTTTTGAGTATTTTGTCATCTCAAATAAGTTGTATTTTTAAATTTTATTTCTCATTAACTATTTAATGGATTCTTTTCGAACTTTGAATATGCCATGAAAAATTACGTAGACCAAATTGGTAGGGAGATTTCCATATTTTAAGTCTCATTTTTATAAAATTGCTAACTAAATTTATAAAAAATAATAAATAACAACAAAAATATTTCTTTTTTTGCATATAATTATAGTCGGACAAACAAGTCGAACTTAACTGCTTGCTATTTTTTTTTTTTTTTTTTGTGAAATTTAACTGTACATTTTGAGGAAATTAAAGAGTACGTTAAAGGAAGGTCTAAATTTAAGGATTCGTTTGGTTTGTAAAATGTATTCAAAGGCCACACTAGAAGTTTGACAAATACCTTAACTCTTAATATTAGCAATAGTTTTTAAGATTGATGAAATTCACTTTTTATGTAGGGAAAAAATGACTTTTACTCATATTAATTTAAGTTAAGGCACTGAGCTGTGAATGTGAGGAGCCAAAGTTTTTTTTCCACTGGGGACTTGGAGTTTCAGATTACTGTGAACCAGCAATTTTGGAAAGGCGGCCATTACACAATGCCATAAATTTTACTAGAAACATGCTGTTGGTCTGAAAAATCACATGATTTTTAAGTCCTCAGACTCCACTACGAAGATAGATGTTTGCTGAAGGTTTATTTACCAATAAATACAGGATGTTTCCACATTAATTGGCACGCATTTAAAATAAGATTTTATTGCAAATAATTCACAGTAATTTATATTTTTCATTATTTAACTGATGCTTTAATTTATTGAACAGAAAAGGTATATTCTAATAGTTAAAATCAGTAAAAATATTTTATATGCATAAAAATTACATTTTAATTTTTAAGAAAAATCCTGCTGTTTATTTTACATTTCTTAAAAAAATAAGATTATATTTCCTTAAAGATTTTAAAAATGCATTTCACTTGATCTTTTCGATTTTGAGTTGTAACATTTGTTATTTTAATAAAAATAAAAATATGTATTTGGTTTTATTTTATAATGCTGAAAATTTCTCAACAAATTCTAAAAAATTTATTAAGTGTTGTGCTATTGAAAGGTTTTATGAAATTTTGGTGAAATATTAGACAAAATGTATTTAAAACTTATTACTAAGTTTAAATATAGTATGATAAATAATTTACATAAATACATTACCAATTAGGAATTACTTGATCATAAATATAAAAGCATAAAAAGAAAATGTATTTCTTCAAACTAATTTTTTATGTCCCAAATAATTCCACGACTCTATTCTTTTATTGTTTTAATATAAAATTGTAAGTTAAGTTTTTATGAATAAAGTTTTAAGTAAAATAATTTTTAAATATATACAATTATTAATCTTGTCTTGTAATAAATAAAAACAAAATATCATTTCGAAGGATTGCTCCTTCATCGATATAATAAATTTAAAGAATTCAATTTATTTCAGAACTTCTTTTGCCGCCCCATTTATATTTCTCATAAAATCATTCATCGGAAAATAACCGTACAGTAAAAATAATATTTTGCCCCAAGAAAACTTATTGAATGCTTATTTTTATATATATTTTTTTAGCTTATAAATCCAGCTTGCTGAAATTTATAGAAGAGATATAAGGATTTTACTGAATCAAATAACCTAATTTAATACTGATTGATTGGATATCCTACGGCAATGATAAGGACAACTTGTTTTATTATTAATAAAATCTTGAAAATTTAACATGCATCAAAAAGTTTCACGAAAAAAAAAAATGAAAGCAAATTCAATTATTACAGACGCAAGTAATTGTGATTTAATTATATTGCAGTAAATATCACTAGAAATTACGGTATATCAGATTTTTTCTGTTACGTAAAATTACACGGTAAAAATTGGCGTAATTTGACCCGGAATTTTTTACGGAGTAGATTATAATTAATGTTTCTCACAGGTTCTTGTGGTTTTGTATCTGAAACCACCATTTTAAATTTAGAATCTCTGATTAACTAGAGGCTTTAAATGAATAGTGGGATACTCCACTTTTGTTCAATTTGAAATACTGAGCTTTAAAGCCTATCTTCCTTATTTGAATAGTGCTTTTTTTCTTTTTTTTTCTTGATTTGGTTCACTTTTTGATGACAGAAGGAATAAGCCCAAAGTGTACTAGTTTTAAAATAATAATTGCATAATTAGTTAAGTTGGCGATGTTAACTCCTTTTTTTTTGTTTATGTGGATTTGAACTATTGTTTAACAAGTAAAATCTTCAAAAAACTTTTAAAAAAGCAAAATAAGTCAATCACGTGAGATTTAAACGTAAACAACTAAAAATCGTAAAAAAGAGCCTTATAAAACAATTATGGTGGGTAATAATAACAATGAAAACATACCGTCCATTTTTTTCCATATTACTCTAGGTTCGGGTCTCCCATCGGCCGTACAGTCTAAAGTTACGATCCCACCAACTGGCACAAACTGGTCAACAGGTTCCACTTTCCATCTAGGAGGTGCTATATTTAAAATACATTATTTTGAAAATTTAATTTGAAAACGGTTTGCTTTAATATTAGAGGGACCCGAAATTAATGTCAATTCGGTGCATTTGATATTTGCCATGAAGATATTATTTTTAATCAGTAATGTATTCACCATCGTTAGCAACAACCTTTAAATACCGGATCAAAAATGAATCGAAAAAAAAAATTAAATCGAAAAAAAAAATTAATTGGTTTTTAAGACTAACGGATATTTAATGCGCCGAAATGACATTACTTTTAGGTATCTCTAATAAATAAACATTTTTAAATTGTGGGGAAAATTATAAATTTTTTTTTATTAATACTTTGAACATGTTGTGTTAATAAAGGCATTTTCTACAAATGTCTTATTAATTTATATTCTTACTTGATTACATCTCAGTAAAATTTCTGTGTATCATACTTGTATTAACTTGTTTTTCTTTTTTCTTATTTAACAATATTTATAATTGTAACATTATTGTAATTGGAACATATTTAACATTATTGTATAGTATTGATTTTTGTAATTTTTATTGTATTGATACAGAAGCAACGATACTTCCTTTCCTCGAAAAGTTTTAAAAATAATTTTTAACATATGGTTTATTGCAAGAAGTAATCAAGATTTTGAAAATTTTGTACATATAAACGAAATTAATAGTTTAGATATTCATTTTCGCTAGTTTTATTCATTTCCGTGCTTTATTTTCAACCCTTCAAGTGGAAGTAATGACTTTTTAAAAAAAAATATTTTAAACCGGTTACATTCCAGAAAAAGAGGGTTTATTGGGAAGAAGGAGAACTCAGGCACGCGTCTCGCTCAAGGGCTCAATACTTAATAGGTTTATTGATCGTGGATTTATTAATATTATTATTATTATTATTATTATTTTGAAAAATGTATTGGTTAAAATAATTGCATTTCCTTTTTATTTCTGTTTGTATACATGGTAGTTTATACAACACGCGCATGACATTTAAGATTACTAGAATTTGCTTGAAAATAAATGTGATGAATAAAATTTTATTAACATTTATTTTAAGAACATGGATCAAAACTTTATTATTTTTTAACTATTGAGTGTTAAAATATTGACTATTGTATTATGCAACAATAAACTTAAATGAATTTTGATGAATAAATGGATAACAAAATTTTAAATAATCAGAAATAAGAAGGAGTACCAAAAACAAGCGAATATATTACAACTCTAAATGAAATCAACTTATAGTTATTTTTTTTAGGACTTCTAACAGGTAATTTATACTTACCTTTGATTTTGATTAAAAAATCCTTTCATTTAAACATACGAGAATTTATCGACGCACTTCAAATTAAAATTATTAACATCAAAGAAACATAACATTTTTCTTCCGTTCAGCTTAATTTTTGACATCAAACGAAACAGTGTATTATTTTTAAAAACAAGTTTAAAGAAGTGGTTAATATTTAATGAAACGTTAATCGAATGCGTTAAATCAAAGTAGATTATCGATATAACTTTTAAGTTCCTTCAATGGCAGTTTGAACATTTATGTGTTCTAACTAGTGAACAAGATTTCATGAATTCCAGTATTATCAATATAATAAAAATTAGATAGATAAATTCTTATTAAAATATTTATAGTTCTTTTTAATATAAATTAGTTGAATCTTTAACAAGCATGAAAAATGCATTAAAAAGAAATTGACTTAAAATGAATTATAGTCGAATGGAACATATCAGAAATATAAGGGAAAAATCCAAAGAATCTATTCATGCGGTTTTTTCGTCTTAAGTTTTCCATTATTGAAAATTGGAAATGCATGATGATATTAAGCATATTATTTTAATTTCAAAAGTAAACTTGTCAGTGGAAGGACTGTTTAAAATAATTTAAACTGATAACGTAAATTTAAATAGGTAGCTTCCAAAAAGTCTCGTTTTGAGGGCTGAATAGTATCACAGTCTTTATGTACAATTTTAATACTAAGACAGTGCATATCCGATTCTTCAGCACGAATTTAGAAGTATTTATAACTTTGTAAATTTCTTTTGTATGTATTTTCTTTTGTATTTTGTGTAGCTTAAAAATAATGAAATTGTACCAATGTCTAATAAAATTATCATAGATGACAAGCGAAGACGTTAGTTGAAAATATAATGCTTATATTAAAATTAACATTGTCATTTAATTAAAATAAATGCAAATTAACATTGCATTTTATTTTATTTAAAAAGGATGACTCTGGGCAACAAATTCTTGTTAATATAAATACTTGTTCTCCTCTAATTCGGGTGCGGGGATTTCAGATCTAAAATTAGTCTTTCTCCTAAAGCTGCGGTGTTTGTTTGTTTTTTAAAATGATATTTTTAGTCCAATTTTTGTTGAAATGTACAAGCTTATAAACGTTACCAATTACATGGCCGTATAAATGCAATGACATATTTTAAGACACCTTATCAGGTATAGAATTGCATAGGGAACCATGCCCGAAAATGCCTTCGTACACGGCTAGGGACTCGTACCAATTATGACCTCAGAGGCTCTACAGGAAATAGTTGCAACATAATAGAGATACGCCCCTAGAGGCGTATTGCGAAACTTCCGGGTATGGTTTCTAGTGAAATTTTAATCCAGATGATAGTCCCTAACTCCTCTAGAAGTATGTCGCAACATTTTAGAGACTCTTTGTTATATATAACATTTTTAAACTTGAACATTTAGACAAAAAATAGACTAATGTCATTTAAAATAAAAACGTATCTTTTCGAGAGAGACCGATTGCAGATTTGATATCAGCGATACAAAAGTATCTAAGATCTGTTAAAAAATCTCATGCAAATTAAATTTTTTTCCCTTGTGTAAATGAGTTTTTAAGAAAAATATTCAACAATTTAAATACATATTTTTTCTGATCACGGAAATGCGTTAATATCGACAGAAAAAAAAAAAAAAAAAAACTGCTTTGCTGTTAAAGTTCTTAATTTATCCAGACTATTTAATCAATCGAAAGGTGCAACTTACCATTCACAGACAGTGGAACTGAATAATTGACAGTGGCAGCGTCATTATATGCCACGCAGGTATATGTGCCACTGTGTTCTTGACGAAGGGACTTGAAGATGAGAGTGGATACAAAGTCATCTATCATTTCAAGAGATATTCCAGTCTCCAGGGATAGGGGAATTCCATCCTTCAGCCAGGATATTCGAATAGGAGCATCACCAGTTGGGACACTACACGAGACACTTGCCCGCATACCTTCTTGAGGGTTTTTGGGAAAGCTGAAGGGAGTTATGCTTGGAGGAACTGTAAATAAATAATAAGATGGCATGGATGATTTGGTAGAGAACTAATCATATACGTCTAGCAAAAGATACGTCCTAAAATGAAGATTTATATTTGAAGGTTTTTCATTAGAAATGAAAATCACTTTTCGAGCTGAAAAATTTGCGGGATATTTCGTAGAATTCCTCCTTTCAAAAGGTCGTGTTGTTTTAATGTTAATAAGAGCTAACTAAATTAAAATATATGTTCCCTAAGGATATCAAAGCATTTTATATCTCTAAAGTAAATGATACGTGATCAATAAAAATTATTTAAAGTCTTGACTCTTCTGCCTTTTGTTTCACATCTAATCTATTGGTATGATCTGTATCGAAATTTTCAATGGTTTTAGATATTATTCTGTAATATTTTTAAACTTCATGCCAGATAAATAATTTATTCGCTTTGTATTAAAAATCAAATTTTAAAAATCTTATTAAAAAATCTTTATTTTCATTTAGAAAAACATTTTGAAAGATATTTAAATATGTATAATGCTGAAATACGATAAAATACTGATAAAAAGTTATAATATTATTAGATAAATTATGAAAAATGCTAGTTTAATTATAAAAAAATAATTTAGAAGTGCACTATAATTGTTTGTATTGTAAAAATGTTTGCAAACCCATTTAAAACAATTTTTTCAATATATTTTAATAAACTATGATAATATCATTTTCGATTATTTTAATATCGTTAAAATAAAAAAAAATTAATTTAATTTTGTTTCTAGTTAAATTAGGTGCTCATCACTTTATTTTTAGTGAAATAATATGGAACAAAGATTAAAACATCCATTATTAATTCGCAATTTTTTGTAGAAAAAGAAACTATTCAAAACTGTTTTTTATAAATTGTATATTTAATTGATAATAACTTGATAATAATAATAAATTTATAAATAACTAAATTAATTATGCTGGTTGGTCCTAATAATAAAACATCTCTGAGGTATAAATGCAACAAATTTAATTATTACATGTTTCTAAAAGGTTCGTAATAGCCATTTTGTGTAATGATAATACATATCATAAATAACTATTATTAAAGTACGTATTTTTTAAAAAAAGATCGATCTTTTTATATTTACTAAACCTAAATATTTTTAAATGTTTAGTAAAATAAAGAAGCTATTCGTTTGCTTAATAGAATTATACTATTTCTGCCACATACGTATTTTTGAACTAGCACTTCGACATAAATTATTTGCATTAAGTTTCGTGATTCTTCTTAAAATAAAACAAGGATAATTAAATATCTAAATAAATTATAAATATTTTAATAAAAAACGCAATAATGCAATTTTTTTTTGATTAATTTATTACCATAATGATACGATTTTCTTAAATTAATATATTTTTAGGTTAAAAAGATGCTCTTCACTTTAATTGTTTTTTAAATAATGTAGTAAGCAATATAAAATTTATGTTCAGCCGTAGATACATAATCTAACAGTAACGTGTTAGGAAAAATCTTTTTTTATTTGCTATTTGTTGATTTGTGACGCATGCACTCTTGGGCTCTTGCTAACTAGAATATTTTTGCCGGCTAGTCAGTTCGATTAGCGATTTCACGGCAGCATGTCTTTTTACTTTGGCCTTTGCGAGCTTCAGGGTGCATAGCTTTCTTTTCCCAACTATTTTGGAATTACTGAAGTATGTTCTAATTCAGTTTTTATTTTAAATATTTCAATAAATAGTTTATTTTTGGAAATTTAGTTTTAGTTCATTATTCAATGGCTCATATTAGTTTAATTCATGTTAGTATTCTTCCACATTCTGGTCCGTCGAGGTCGGAGCCATCGAAATAAAAATTTTAGTTAGGACTTTGAATTACTTTTCATGAGCTTTTAATATGCCAAAATTATTAGAAGAGCTCATTCACTGTTGGGCAGATTCCAAAATTATCTTAACTTGGATAAATAGTGATCCTAGTCGATGGAAAACGTTTGTCGCCGCCAATAGAGTCAGCAAGATCCAAGATATAATTCCCCAAGCGTAATGTCATCACATCATAGGGGAACACAATCCTGCAGATTGCGCTACCAGGGGGATCAATCCTATTGACTTGAACTATCATCGTCTGTGGTGGACAGGTCCAGATTTATCCAATATCGACACAAGTTCTTCAGTTAATGATTTGACGGAGGAAACACTAAGTGAAGTAAAACCGGTGAAAATCCATCACGCTATGCAACCTGAGAACACAAACATCTTTCCAGGTGCCAAATACTCAAGTTTGTCCAAACTGAAGAGTGTATTAGCCTACTGCAAACGTTTTGCTTCTAATGCTCACCCTGGTAGCTCATGAAAATATGGCTTTTTATCAGCTCAGGAATTAGAATCAGCCTTAATTCATCTCATTCGTTAAACGCAGAGAGATGTATTTCAAAATGAAATTGCAACCTTGATTAAACATAAAAATCTTAAATGCAGATCAAAAATAGCTCCTCTAAATCCTTTCTTAGACGAGAAAGGAATTTTTCGAGTAGGAGGCAGACTATGTCACAGTAAGCTATTAGAGACTTAAAATCATTAAATTTTACTTCCCAAACACCAAAAGTTAACAGATTTGATATTGCCTGATATTCATCTCAGGTACTTGCATGCTGATACCCAACTGATGCTTTCAGTGCTAATTCGAAAATATTGGATCTTTGCAGCTCGGGATGTTGCAAGGCATCACGTTCGAAAATGCGTCATTTGTTGCCGATAAAAAGCTCAAACCATGGAACAACTTATGGGAGATCTACCTAGAGATCGAACTTTACCGTGCGAGGCTTTTTTAAAATGTGGTGTTGACTATGCCGGTTCATTTTCACTAAAAGCTTCGAAAGGAAGAGGTAGATTCACCTACAAGCTGAATATCGCATTCTTCGTGTGCTTTGTAACAAGAGTTATTCACCTGGAGCTAGTGGGTGATATGACTTCAGAGACATTTATTGCTGCTTTAAAGAGATTCATTGGTAGACGTGGGCAGTGTACTGATCTATATAGTGACTGTGGTACTAATTGTGTAGGTGAATCCAAAATACTGGAAGAGGATCGCAACTGGAGGTCTATAATCCACACAGATAAAGTATCCCATCATCTAGCCGACCATAACATAAGTTAGCATTTTAACAATCTGTCAGCGCCTCACATGGGTGGCATCTGGGAAGCAGGTGTCAAATCCGTGAAATACCACCAACACCGCATTCTGGGACACACCATACTTTCTTATGAAGAGTGTTACACGCTTCTAGTGAAAATTGAAGCGTGCTTGAATTCAAGACCCATTACACCAATTTCAAGTGATCCTAACTATTTAGCTCCTTTGAATCCTGGTCATTTTCTAACTGGACAATCCTTAACATCAGTGCCAGAGAGGGATTATACATCTCTTTCTGACAACTGGTTATCTAGATGAAATTTATTACAAAAACTGATACAAAGATTTTGGGATCGGTGGAAATACGAATATATATCTCGGCTGCAAAATTGTCCAAAATAGTATGCCAACCGACGAAACATAAAGGTAGGTGATTTAGTGATCTTAAAAAATGACAATTTACTACCACTACAATGGATCTTAGGAAGAGTTATTGAGGCATTTCCAGGTAGTGACGGTAAGATACGAGTTGTATCTTTAAAAACTGTTAATGGTACAATTAAAAGACCAATTGTAAAATTATGTTTATTGTCTCTTCACTCTAAAATTTAAATATCACTATTATTATTTTGAACATTTTGAGTCAATAATTAAACTAAGTTATTGAGAATAATTTGGAATTGAGTTTTGCGATCTTTAAAATTTATACTCTAAGATATTTGAGTTTGTGATTCTAAAGTTAAGTTTGTGATTCTAAATTTATGCTTGTTTAATTTTTCTATTAGATATTCTATTTCTATTAGATATGCTTGTTTAATTTTTCTATTAAGATTGCTAAATTTAATACTTGGAAACACTACCCTGAAGTGTCTTTAGTATTTTAAGTATTTTGAACAAATTTAGAAAATTGTGATTTGTTTCAATTTATTGCATAATTGTTTAATTTAATTTATTAATTGTTGGAGTTAGTTACTTCAAGGGCGGTGGTATGTTCAGCCGTAGATACATAATCTAACAGTAACGTGTTCGGAGAAATCTTTTCCTATTTGCTATTTGTTTATTTGTGACGCATGCGCTCTGGGGCTCTTGCTAACTAAAATATTTTTGCCGGCTAGTCAGTTCGATTAGCGATTTCGCGGCAGCATGTCTTTTTAGTTTGGCCTTTGCAAGCTTCAGGGCGCATAGCTTTCTTTCCTCAACTATTTTGGAATTATTGAAATATGTTCTAATTCAGTTTTTATTTTAAAGATTTTAATAAATAGTTTATTTTTGGAAATTTAGTTTCATTATTTGATGGCTCATATTAGTTTAATTCATGTTAGTTTTCCCCCACAATTTAAACCAACTCCGCCAGTTATCATGGAAAAGAAACTATTCAAAACTGCTTTTTATAAGTTGCACAATTAATTTATAAATCAATGCGCACATTTTAACCTATATCATTTATGCAGCTTGGTTCTATCAATAAATCAAAATTATATGATATTAATATAACAAATTAAAATTTTATCTGTTTCTGAATAGTTTTGTCAGAGCCATTTCGCATATTATTAAAAAGAACAAAAAACACATTTCTTTTTAAAAATTATCCATCTTTTAATGTACAGTTAAACTTTAGCTAAAAATAATGAAATTTTTCGATAGCTTAATAGAATTATAATGTTTTTGTTATATACGCATTTTAGAACTAACTATTTGAAATAATTATTTTCATTACGTTTTTGTCTTTTCGTAAAATAAAATGCAGCATCTAAATAATATTATTGATTGTGGGATAATTTGTAATTAAATATCTGAACAAAAAGTAAACATTTTAAGTTAAAATTTATATTCACTGAAAATAATTTGGTATATTTACCAGGTTACAAAATATTACAAATCAGAGAAAATGCTAAATTTCACGCAAAATATAATGTTCTGGACATAGAGTAGATAAAATATATGCCATAAAGGTAGAATTTAATGGTGATAAATTTCAGAGAAAAAATTTCCAGTATCATATCATCAACATAAATTGCAAATTCATGGGATATGGGAGTTGTTTCAAACATGAATAAACGCATTTTTATTCAAAACTATTCTAAATGAATAGAAAACGCCGCTCCCTCTCTCAAATGAAAATTTACAGCGACACATTATAATGCCAGTGACGTTTTTTTGCACGGTAAATCGAGATTAATATATAATTTTAAGGGAAAGCAAAAATTATAAGAGAATGCCCCAGCATATAATGGAACAGTTTCAGATAGCATGGAACTTAATAAACAAAAATAAAAATGAAATAACTGCAATATGTCATAATAATAAAATAAATGGGAGTTCTGGATCGTAACAATAACTGCTCTAAGGCTTTGAACATCGCATTGGTGATAATGTTACTTTTTTTCGCTGTGATACTGTTTTAACGGCTGCAGGCATCTATTTTTATGACTGCAAAGAAATAATTCAGAAACGTATGGCTTCCCAAATGTCTTAGGTTTTCTGGAGAAATGTATGCGATTTTGGGCACAGTCACTGTCAAAAGAGTGACATTATCAATACGGTTTTATTCAAAAAATGGGTATTTCTCAACCTTTGTCCAAAGCACGTGTTACCATTATCATTTTGTTTTTCGTACTATTTTGTATTTGTAACACGCTGGGATTGTCATGTTCGATCATGACTTCGTAGTAATTGTGCTTTTTTTTTAAACATAAATAATGCTTTCACCTAATTTTCTTTATTCGGATAAACGTGCCTTATGAGTAAAATACTTTCTGGTTGATGATTGAAATTCTCTTTGGAACAACACAGTTTATACAACAAAATATTTCGAATATATTTTGAAGCATTTTACTTTTTATTAAATCTGAGGAAAATAGTAAAGCATAGAGAAGTTCTTAAGTTATAATCAGATTATTTAATATAATTTAAAAGTAACAGTATCTATTGAAAAACTACAAGGTGATCTTTAATTGTGTATTTTGTTGTTAAATGTTTTATTTTATTTTATCCCTTGCATTAAGCAAGCCGATAACTTTCAGGTAAACGGCTCTCAATGTTTAACTCAGTAGTAGCCATGTAATTTTGAGTCCCAACCAGACGAATCCAGAATTAAACATTGCGATAAACTGAATTAGATGTTGCAAAATTACGATAATTTTCCACGTTTAGAACGATTGCAGGGAAAATCCTGACCATGTTGTATCAACCACTGAGGACCATCTTACAATTTACATCCGTGATGCATTGTGGTTGATATTGACCGGGCACTGTATACGAATCGACCAGTCATCGCTTAGATTCGAACTTGAGGCACCTCATATGAATTCTCGTGCTCTATCTCCAGATCCTCATCGGCTTGTTTTTAAAAATTGGAGAAAACATTAAATGAAGCTATTTTGAAGTTTAAAAATTGAGACATGAGAAAATATAATAAGGGTAAAATGAACTCGACAGTTTTGCACCCAATTTTGCAAAATGTAAGAATGATAAGAAAATTAATAAATTATCATATGCATTAAACCCAAGAAATGAATTTGAAAGGCAAGATATTCTTTATTAATTGCTCTGAAAAAACCATAAAAGTTCTTGAATTGTAGATTTTTTGTGAAGATGAAGTTATTATGACTTCAGTTGAAAGAAGTTATTATGACTAGTAGATTAGAGTGTTATTTTATATTTTTAACTACAAAGTCCGTAAGAAACGACTAGAATAACCAAATTTTGTAAAAAAAATAAATATATCTTAAGTAAAATAACAAATTAGAAAAACATATGCTTGGTATTATCAAAAATGTAATATTAAGTTTTTGATATTCAAATTTATCTGTTTTACCTAAAAATGTTTACCCACAGTCTCTTAACTAAGCTTGTCTCAAAAAACTGGTAGACAAAGGTATGAAAAATGTTTAATTTATAATGGGTGTCTCAAAACTTACGTAAGATTCGAATTCAGTAGAAAATATAGTTTTTTTCGCCATGATATAAATATATTTTATTCAAACATTAAAGGCATAGGGTAGGAAAATGCATGGAATAGCACAGTAGGTAAATCACCAACATGTTTTGCTGGCACATATGCAATCATTAATCGAAATTTTCCATTACTGTTTTCATAAATGTGGTAGAATTTAAATACTACGGAGTTGAATATCTTTCTTTATTGATAAGAGAAGTTGTAGGCTTGTTGACATAGATTTTGACTTCAAATTATCCCACAGAAAGAAATCCAGCGGTGGTAAATCACATGATCCAGGGGTTCCATTGTGATCACCGAAACGAAAGATACTTTACCAGAACATGCCTCATGCAGTAATCGGGCTTTCACGGGACGTATAGTATATAGCACCGTCTTGTTGAAACCACATGATGGTATATACACACGTTAAAGCACGTGTATTGGACATCCAGTGTACATTTTGTCCAAGTCTCCTTGAATTTTTCTTCTGTTTTCCTTGCATGCCATGACGTTAAATCAATATTCCGACCATATATGATCCAAAATTTGCAAACTATAGCAGCCAAACTTCTATAAATTTTAATACATTGTGCAGTAATGGAACGTGCTGTTCTTTCGTCTAATACTGAATTTTTATAAGCCCTTAACTGTCATATGTCAAACTGTATTTATTCCTGGGAAAAGTTTGAGACATCTTCAATAAATAAAATAATTAAAATATGATATATTATGCAGTTATTTGGGGTTTTTTTCATCTTAAAGAAGTAATAGCATAAAAAGATTTCTGTCAAACGCTATACAATTAAGGAAGAAAAATTAAGATGCCTTATAATTTTTAAAAAAAAAATCAATAAAATTCTAAGGTTATAACTGTTGGTTTATCGAAATAAATTTATTTTTGATTCTAATCGAGGAATTAGTTGTTTACTTTTCATTGATTTTTAGTATTACTATTATTTAAAAGAAAAACTCAGCCACAATATGTTTCTTAGTTTTAGTTCAAAAATGAAAAACAATTGTAATTTTATGCAGGAATAAAAAACATATTTATCGATTGTTCCTTTCAAAATTTTTCGTTTTTCATCAGATTACTCCAGCAAATATTACAGGGAGTAATCTATTGTTTTTTTTATTTTTCGATCTGATGAAAAGAATTTTTTAAAATCATTTTAATAAAGTACTTTTTTCGAGGATACTTGCATTTTAAATTATATCTTTTGTTTTTTTATACCAAAAAACATTTTTCAACAAATAAGGCAGATCGAGATATTTTTTTTTTGTTTAGGTATCAAAACAACCCAAAAATTTAGACAAGTAGTATATTAAACTCTATTCATTTCGCAAACTGTTGTAGTTAATTTATAATTTTGGTTATTTGCTAATGTTGCTTCTATTCTGCATTGGGTCAATCACGATGGGAAAGGACACCAGTATTTTCGATGCAGATTTATAATTTTAAAGCTCATCATAAATGCAGTGCAAATGCTTTTACGTTAATTAAAAATAAATTTTGATTAATAAGAAAAGCAGATTGAATTTGTGTATGCTTATTTCAAAGAACCTTGAATTATTCCGGTGCTAGATAAACCAGGCTAATTGAACATTCTCCAAATATACCATTGAACTTCGACATAAAGAACGCGAAAGATATGTCAAAAATCACGACATTAATCGATCTTCCATAGCTTTGAAAATTTGGAATTTTAATCACAGATTTTAGTTATTTTTTCTTTTTGCAAAAATCATTTATCAGTAATCTTCATCAACAGAACTTAATATTTTGAGGAATATAGCAAAAAAATATTTCGCAAATCCGAATTTCTATTTTACTGCCATAGGTCATAATAAGACAAACAAATGAATCCTATTGCCAAAGAGGCTATTAATTTTAGGTACGCATAAATGGATCTCAGGTTTTAACTAAGTAAAGCAATATAAATATTTTAAATGGTAAACTGAAATATTTATGTACTCTTCTATTCTAAAGTAGGGACAAACATACATATTTTTTTATAATGTTCTATTTAAATATATAAATGAATAGATTCAATAATTATTTAGAACTAATTTTAAAAAATGCGAAGTTTGGTCTAAGTTCATTGCAATAAACCGGTAAATCTCAGTTTTTAAACTATTTTCATTATGCAAACCAAGCAAAATAAATATTTATCAAAAATAATCTAACATTAATTATAAAAAAAAATAGTCTTGGAAGTAAAATATTAGAATTATAGAAAAATTTAAAGTTATTAAATTTATGTATATTCATTAAAATACACATAGAAATATTATCGGACATAAAATTAAATATTCATAATTCTATGAGATTTCTCTTGACTACTACACCATAAATTTCGCCATACATAACCAAGTATATGTAACTCAAAAGTTTCATACATATCTCAGAACTACTCAGTCAAAAGAAAAATAAACATGTTAAGAATAACTAAATTATATAATGTTCAAAAATATTTACGTTTTCGAAAGCATGGATATAGCGTTATTTTTCGAAAACCTGTTTATGTGGAATTCTACCTAAATAACTTACATGTTCTGCATCTATTATAATATTCAAAAAGTTTAAACGTTTACGAATGTTTCAGTGAGAATAAAATTATAAATTTTCTTATAGCGTGCTTTAAGAAGTTAGGAAGCTGTTTACATATGTGGACTGAGGTAATGAAGAGTATAGTCAATGGTCTTTCTAGCCCTCCAAGCTTTGAAAACCTAGGGGAAAAAAGTACCGAAATTTACCTACTTTGCGGTATTGGCTTTGAATTACATGGGGAAAACCAGTTTTTTGATGCAGGAAAGCTTGTAGCTGTAAGAGGAACTATCCCACGGTTTCCCAATAAATGGAAGTCTATTCTAATTTTATCTCTTATACCATGGGATTCCTGCCAAATTCCCTCACACTTGTTTAAATCCCTTTTTTTATTATCTTGTTCCCCGGTCCCTATTGATCAAACCAATTTACGCGTGTTTGTCTATTTACTTCTCTACCTTCATTTAGTGCTTAAACAATGAGAAAGGGTTTCGTTTATAGAACCGAAACTATAGTATCTCCATTTACATGCAATGAGCCGAGGTAGCCTATTTCTATGCAATGAGCCGAGGTAGCCTATTTCCATGCAATGAGCCTTTCCTATGTAATGAGCCTGATATAGAGTGTTCGCCTCCAAATTAGCTGATTCATACAATTTCTTCTCCGGGTTCGCACTAACCACAGTTCTGACCTAAATTTGTGATAGACTTTAGTGGTGAACGGATCATGGGCTATAATCCCCTTGCTGCAGGACAAACCATTGGGGGTTTTCGTGGTTTTCCTCACCATGAAACTCAAATGTGGGTTAGTTTCATAAAATAACTCTCCACCAAGTCTAGTTTGTCCCAATGCTTGATTCAGAAGTTTCCTTGTCTTCTGGATTAGGTTCAAAATGGCAAGGTTAAGGAATTGAACATTGATAGTCGTAAACTCAAAATTAGGAAGGCTGTTCAAATAACTGTAATAAAATAAAATGAAATTGACATACAACCTATACATTAACAATCCCACAAACCCAATTAGTCACATATTTATTTATATGTTTATAATAATATATAAAATTTTATTAATAAAAGTTTTCTTTGAATCTTATGCCAATATTAGTTTAGGAGCGAGATGAAACAAGATTCCTAATCATCGCTGCAGACTTCAGATATATATTACCACTGTCTAAATATCATCTTTAAGTGGTTATTTGTTAACGACCATGCTAAAATCAGGGCATGTGTAAAATATATCCAATGGTAGAGCAGATTGATTTACATAATAAATGGAGCCTTTTTAAAACTATACTAACCTGAAAGCACACTCAAAATACCTCCAATGGCAGAAAAGTTTATTTTGAGTCTTAATGAAGGATTTTTAAAATGTATTTTTTACACCTGAGAGCTGTTTCTATTCAAAACCGATTTATATACAGTTTTAGATGCAATCGTTAACTTTCAAATAATTTCTGAACGTTCCGACTGCAACGTAATAGGAACATTAAAATGTTCTGGAATGCAGTAACCTTTGTTTTATGGCAGAGAATTCCTTTTCAACTTCAAGATGTATTAAAAATTTATCCCACTGCCATAATGGCATTATTTAATACCATTGTGATATACAAGTAAAATTAAATTTCTAAAATAATTGAAATGGAGCATCTTATTTTATTTAAGATTTATGCGTCTTTTCACAATTTAATGTAACGCATACATTTTATTATGAAAATTGTACAAGATTAATTTTTGTTGGATAGATTTTTATCACAAATGTTTAGAAAATTTCTCAACTCTATGCGTATTAAAATGAATATTTCATTATGCTATTTTTTCATCTTGCATTTCATTATTTTAAAATGAGAATGAAATGCTAGGAAACACCTTAGTTCATATATGTTTTTGGTTGCCACACCCAAGATGCATTTTAAAGAAACATATTAAGAAAGTGCTTCATCAATTCTATTTCAACTAAAAGACAGACAAAAACACCTTTTCATAGTAAGGAAAATATAATGGATAAAATTTTTCTGTTTCCTAACAAAATAAATGTATTATATTTTTAATGAATGCGACATTCATACAAAGATTTTTAATTTAATAATATACTTACTAATAAATAAACCACTAGATTATTTTCTAATTTAATATTTTTATTTTTTGTAATGTTGAATAAATATCCATTGATTTCAGAGAAAAGCTTGTCTTTGGTATTTAATTATGTAATGTTTTTGCTCGAAATGAACACTCAAAAAAGAAACAGTTGTTGCAATGCCTTTGTTTGTAATAAATTATTCCTGTGTATACAAACTTCAGCAAAGGAAAACATTAGACTGGTATAGATTTATAAAAATTAGTAATGGTAGAAAAAAAAGCTAATATAAACGTGACTGAAAATAACTGAATTCGTAGCTGAAACATGATTCAGATGTAATAAGTGTCACAATTTTATTTCTTTGAAAAGTGCTCATCACTGAACGTACCATATAGAAATATTTTGGCAGTGGAAACCTATATGAATCAGAAACCACTAAGAATAATTGAATAATTGCATAATGGTAGTTCAATAGGATTATTTGAAAATATATATATTCTCGTAAGTTTGCCTTCCTTTACAAAAAAGGTTTTTAGAAATGAAGAATAATTATCCTAAAAAAATATGTCCTTATAATACATCTATGCATAAAAAACGAAATAATAGCATAATTGCAAATAAATTTAAAATGAAAAAAGAAATAAAGGGAACGTACTCACTGATAAAAAGTAAAATAAAAATGACTTTAAAAATATATTGAAAAATCTAAAAGTTAACAAAATTACTAAATAAAAAATAAAAAAGGGGAGCTTTTAGCTGTCATTTTATTAAATATTTGGTAAAAATATAGTAAAATATAATTCAGAGCTGCAATAAAAAAAACTACTTTAAGAATATAATAGAATTAGAAAAAGTGTTAGAAACAGAACACAGAATAAGAAGAAAAAAATTTATAAAAATAACGTACGTTAATTTGCATTAACCACACAAAAAATTAATTTATTTAAACCGTACAAAAAATATTTCATTATCGTTGAAAAGCAAAAATAAACTAAACAAAAAACATAAAAATAAACTCATTTATATAAGTAAAACTAACATTTTCTTCAATTAATGCAGAAATTCAAATTTTATTCTTACATCCATAATCAGTGACCTTAAACATTATAATAATTACTTAGTTTTATGTACTTGTTTATTTGATGTACTCTCTTAAAATGAAAGAGTGATTTCCCCTACTCAAAAAAGAGTTAAATTTTTTTAACTCAACTTGAGTGAAATACTCTCTTATTTGAGCGAAAGTATTGCTTTGCGTTTACTCAAACTTGAGTGGTATTTATTTAAGTAATATTTGAGTGCTTTTAGCTCAAACTTGAGTGATTTATTTATTATTTAATTGTGTACTAGCTTTAAGCAGGAATTTCTATCGTACATATAATATTTTAAGAAGCAAACGATAATAAATCTAAAGGCCTGTTTACGCGGTCCAAGTTCTTGAATCCGAGAAATTGGAGGGATTTCTCTGTCCAAGAAATTGGATGATTCGTCGACACTATCCAAGTTCTTGAATGTCACTGATTCGTCGAAAGAAAAACTTGCGTATGCGCATTGTTCATATTCAACATTATAAAATAATACTTACATAAGTTTAAAATTACTAAATAAAATCCTAATAACACAATCAAACCGCAACAGATCAATTTATTTGGACGAAAATATATGAAAACAGACAACAAAATGACATAATTTGCTGCCTGCTTGTTGACGTCACAAAACCTAAGACTCTGATTGGTTAAGGGAGAAAAAACTTGGATGGAAAGTAGAACATGCTCTACTATCGTCCAAGAAGTTGAACCAAGTACTTGGATGATTGTTTAAACGATCGAAGCTTAAAGCAAAACAAGTTTCCATCAATATCAATCTCTGTCCAAGAAAACTGTCTAAACAGGCCTTTAACGAAATTGTTATGTTATGTGATCTAAATAGATTATACCTTCGCTTTTACTTTACGTTTGTGGCGTAACTACCCTTACGAAAAATAAACATCAATTCACTGGCATATAAGACATGCTAACTTGCTATTGATAAATTAAGGTTGGCATTGTCGATAACTCCTCCCCCCACATTGGTGACCTCCGGACGTGATTTGAACACGCAGTAACGCCCGCTTCGATCTGGTAACGCCTACTTCGATGGATGGTCCATATTGAACAGTTGAACAGTATGATTAAAATATGTTCACTTAAATGATGCTAATTATGAATAAAAAATTATTGAAATTCACACATATATATTCCCAAATAAGTGATACATATAATCACTCATACTCGAGTGAAAATCACTCAAGTTTGAGTGAAAACGATCCGCTCAAGTAATATTGAAAATCGCTCAAACACGAGTTAAAACCACTAAAGTTTGAGTGCAAACGATCCACTCAAGTAATACTGAAAATCACTCAAACACGAGTTAAAATAACTCAAGTTTGAGTGAAATTTTTTTTCACTCAAACTTGAGCTATTTCCATATAACTCTTTCACTTGAGTGATTTTAGCCCTAGAAGAGAAGGCCGCTTTTTCCTGATGAAAGAGTTAAATAGCACTCAAATTGAGTTATTTCCACTCGTTCATTTTAAGTGAGTAGTGCTTGGTTAAACAGCTAAGGTAAATAAGTATGGTCTTTTGCTATTTTCACCATCGTATTTTAAAGGACTTTAGATTATTCTATAATAGAATTACTAAGTACCACTCCAAACATTTTTCTTTATAATCTCTTATCAGAAAATATTTAACGAATCTTAATTTATAGTTACTTAATTTAGTTATTAATTAGTAATTAATTAATCTGGCACCCAAATGTTCACTTTCATAATATTAATGTATATGTGGGGGCGGAGTTATTGACAATGCCAGCCTTCATTTATCAAAAGGTACCTCATGATTGAATCAAGTTAGCATATCTTATATACCAGTGAATTCCTGTTTAATTTTCGTAGTGGTAGTTACCCCACAATATTCCCCACCAGAATTTTATCAGGGATAGAATTCGATGAACGGATACCACCAGTTGCTGTACTTGTGAAAGACCGGGAGAGAGAGTCACCGGGTTTTTGTTTGAGTGCTGAATGTGAGAGGTGCATTTAATTCACGGTTGTTTGTGTAGTCACTCCAGCGTTGCAGTTGAGTATGTGCAGGATTCCGTTGAGTGTAAATGAGACTGAGAAGCAACAGCGTGAGGAGTAGGATGTCGCAGTCACAAGTCAACTGTTTAAAGTGGACCATCCATCGAAGTAGGCGTTACAGTCAAGTTTTTGCAAAGTGGGCGTTACTGCGTGTTGAAATCACGTCCGCAGGTCACCAATGTGGGGGCGAAGTTATCGATAATGCCAACCTTCATCTATCAATAGTACCTCATGATTGAATCAAGTTAGCATGTCTTATATACCAGTGAATTCATGTTTAATTTTCGTAGTGGTAGTTACGCCACATATATTTATAATATTAGTGTATATTAATGTATAACAGCCGAAGTCCTTTGTGAAAAATACATTATATTAGCATTTAACTAGCAAAAATACTAAAAATAAAACTTGAAATTATATATCCAGGCTGTTAGAGTTTAGAATATGCTAGAGTTTTGTTGTTTCCTTTCTGCTAATTTTTATAATTTTAATTTATACTCCACATAGCTAATTTCTTTTGCGGAAAAGGCTTTATATTAATATTTAATAAAATAAAAGTATTAAAAGTAAAACCTATACAAAATAGCAATGTTCAATATTTTTTCTTAAGTTTTGATTAAAAATCTTATATTTGTGTTAAATATAAAAACAATGAATTCAATTTTTAATATTGCATCTAGAGTTTAAAAATGATAACTTTCAAAATCATAAAAAATTCATACTAGTTTAGTTTTGTGGCAATGTACATTATATGATAAAATGTCAATGAGCTACTAGTTCTTTCCTTCCACACTATCTTAGAAATGCAGCGCTAGCAATAAGAAGAATAAAAAAAGTAAGATAAAAATATCCGAATTAAAATTTAAAATTTTCTAATTAAATATTTAAATACTATTTACTAAACACTATAAATAATACATACTTACTAAATAATATAAATACTATTACTAAATACTAAATTAATGAAATACTAATTATTGAATATTACATCTAGATGTTTAAAAAATGAAAAGTTTCTGAATTTTAAATAAATCGATACGTTAAGAAAAAGAATTCAATTCTAAAGCGAAAAAAAAAATATTAGTTTAGTTCTGGGTCAATTTAAATTGAAAGTTAAGAATTCAATGAACAACTACTTCTTTCTTTCATACTCTCTTCGAAATGTAGTCCTAGCAATAAAAGGGGAAAAAAATGTTATGTCGTAAGACTATGTTAATTAAATATGAAAAATAATGCTCTCAATTTTTTTTTATTTTTAAATTTTAAAACTAGTATTATGCTAGAAATGTCTAGTATGTCTTTATTCTCAGATTGTATGTAGAAAACACTCGATCACATAAATTTAAAAATAGGAAATTTGAAAGGCTGGCGTAATTGGTTTATCAAAAGAAAAATGCTTTCTCTCTTAATGTTCAAACAATTTATAACTTTTATGTTGTTTTGAACAGAGAACCAACAAATTGTAAATTGAATTAGCAATTGAAAAGTAAAGGAAAAAAAAGTTATTTAGACTTTAGAAACTTGCACAAAGTACGAACCGGTGACTAGAAATTTTTCTTACTTTACGTTTCTTACATAAAAGCATTCGATTTCTTTTTCCAACACAAATGCATATCTAAAAAGGAGAAAATGTTTTTTTGAAAAATGTTTTCAAAAAATTAAGAATAAAAGCGAGAAAACTTCTTTCTATTTTTTTCAATAGTTAAAAATTAGAAGAATATTTTATGAATCCATTTTTTATTTCCATTTCTGAAGATAAGTGCTGTTTTAAGTAGCTTAAAAAACCTTATGACCCTCCATTATTTTTCTGGTTTTCCGCTAACATCGCTCATCAATATAATGCGGCATTCCATTTACATAAAGAGAGAAAAAGTAAAAAAGCTTTACACGGAAATCAATATTTCTTATTTTGACATATATAGCACAAATAAGGCATATTTTTTGTACACTGCAACACGACCGTAAATAATAACTCACACTGCTATTGGCCTGGTATCATCAAGATAAAAAAAAATAAATAAAGCATCTAGAGTGATTAAAGGTTTCCGATAGTACTCTCAGTTTTTTGTTCCGAAGATGATGGTTTTCTCTTAAAATCTTACTCATCTTTATGGATAGAGAAGTCTTAGTTCTTTCCCTGTTTAGAAAAGTTTTCTGTAATAGTATGGTATATTCCTGCTGGGAGAATTAATGATGGAGAATTGTGTTTTTCTTAACCTTCATTAAGTTAAATTTGGTGAAATAATTGTGAATTAAGTTAATAGGGATGAAAATGTCAATGTTTTACTTCATATGTTGCTTCAGTTAACTGTAATGTAGGTGAAAACAAAAGTTTTTAATCACTCAAATTAGTATATTTAGGGATATGATGTGTTGAAAGGTAATTAAGTATACATTTTTTATTACCTTTCACATAATTCTTCCTATTGTAATATACGATTGAAAAAATTTAACTGAACATTTTTTTAAAGAGAGCATTTTATTTTCACGAAATATAATTTTTACAATCTAAAGTTTAAAATTTTTAAATAATTTAGATTAATTGACTTATTATTAATATTTTTCATTTATGTCTTTGGGGTTTATTTTTTAAAGTAATACTTTTTTTACTATTTATTATATTTTTTACATTACGTTAAGACATTGAAATAAAATAAAATGTAATTATTGTATGTTGGGCCCAAATATGACATTATAGTTCATAAAAACTCATCCATACTAAGTAGTTAAATTATTTATGATTTTTCAAAAATGAAGTAAGAAAAAACTTCTGGCTTGGTACCATTTCTTAACTTTTACAAAGTTCTTGTATTGAAAATGGTTACAACCTCAAAGTTTAGAAACAAGATTTAGTCCAGAAAAATTCAAGATTAGAACAAAACAAGAATTGTTCAAAAAAAAGAAAAAAAAAAGTATTTGTTCCAAAATATTTTTTAACTCCCGTGATTGCATCCCGTGTGTTAACTCTTAGGAAGTGTGTTCCTACTTGAAAAGGACTATAAAGTAAAAATTAATTGATAGACCCAAGTAGTAATGATTTAAAAAAGTACGCTGAGGAAAAATGTGCGGTGACAGACTACCAGAATACTACTAAACCAGAATTATGTAAAATTTGCCGTGTTTCTGGCTTTATGGGAAAACCAAAAAAACTCAGATTATTTTTAATTAAGTGCTTTGTTAACGATTTTGGTAAAATCAACTAGAAAAAAGTATGGTTTGGAATATGCAATAAATTGTAGTAATAGTAGTAAAATTAGGTAGTTTTATCGTGATAATTCAGAGCATAGCGTAAAAACGTTGATTCGATTAAATTTACATTTTAAATTTGTTCATTTACTATGTGTAAATGAGAACAATAATTTTGAAAACTAAAATTTCCAGTAAACCGTTGCCATATCAACGAAAAAAACTAAATGAATTTATTTAAATACAGTATATTTTGGTTTAATAATCAAAATTATGTTTTCTCTTTTACCTAAAATATCATTACTATACGATGCTGCAATGTTATTAGATTTTTTTCACAGTGCACAAATCAAAAAATTGCGCAATATCATACAATATTATTACACATGAATCAGGTTATTAAGAATTTGCAGTTATGATTTAAAAAATGCCGAAATTGCCAAAATAATAAGCATTATTTTTTTAAAAAAAATTCCATTTATTTAACACTTATTTAACGATTACATTTTACACATCATGCTAAATAATTGCTTGAAATATGACCTGTAGAGAATTTCTTTTTTTACCCAATGACATCAATATAGCACTACCAACATTTAAACAACACTTTATTCAATCTGTATAAGATATCGGAAAGATATTATTTTTGATATTGATAACAGATTAGCCAATCAATCAAGTCGACAAGAATATAGCTCACCAAGAACTCCAAGAAAGACGTCGACAGAAGCTTTGATCCCTTCATCATTTTCCACCTGACAGCGGTACTTTCCAGCATCCTCCACAGCATCCAGACCTTGGATGAGCAAAGTTCCATTAGTGAATACCTTCTGGCGTCTTCCCAGGGGAAGTTGACGGTTGCCTACAGACACAAAAGCAAAGCAGAAATCACCGCCATATTCCTTTTTACTATCACTGATGATGGATGTGATCGGTGGAATAAATGTTTCGTCCCCTCGGGTGCCTACATTCTTTCTTCGAACATTTTTGAACAAATCTGATGACAATGAGTATGCCTCCAAAATGATTCCGTTGTTGAAGTTTTCTTTGCTAATGGATTCATTGTAATATTCAAAAAATTCTTAGAAAATTGAAATTGTATTAAGTTTTTATTGTACTTTAAATTTTAATTATCTTAAGTGTTTTTCATAATCAGTTTCATTCAAATTATTATTTTAAGTGTTTTTAGTAATCAGTTTTATTCAAATTATTTAATTGAATTTATTAAATGTTTTGTTCCCATCGGACTCTAAAATTATTTATTCAAATATTTTTGAACAAATCTGTTTATATTACTTGATTAAAAACATCATTTGCTAAAAAATTTTACAAATAGGAAATAAAAATTTACAAGTTTCAGGCACTCAAAATAAGCGCCTTTCTTCTAGACTTGCCAGACGTGAATGACGCCAGTGACAATTCACGGTTGGCGTCTGTTTTTAAGGGCTTGATAAAACTTGGCAAACGTTATTTCCAATTTTTATATTTTTGAAGCGAATGAAGTTCTTAATCGAGTAATATCTTACCAATTTAATTTCTTAGGATTAATTATTTATATCTATTTATAGTAATTTTGACTAAAAAAAAAAATTCTTTTTTAAAAATTGTATTTCAAAAGAAATTATTGTCAAAAATCAATGTAACAAAAAATTCCTTAAAAAATAAATTTTACAGTAAATTTATGGTGATATCATTTTCAAATTTTTAATTAACACTGTTATTTATAGTAAACAGATTTAATTACATTGTTAAATACAATTAATTTAAAATTTCGTTATCTCTTGTGCCGAGATCCTTTTTGTTGCATTTTTGAACAAATATGCGGATAAAAAGTTTGCTTTGTAAAACAATTCTGCCGTTTAAACTATAATCAGTTTTTTGGGTTTAATCATTTATAAATTTCTGATTAAAGTTTTTTTTTAAATTAATTAATTGAGTTTATTGAATGCTTTTGTTCCCATCGGTCTCTAAAATTATTTATAACAACAATTTCGAACAAATATATTTATAGTAAATTTGCCTCAAATATGATTCCTTTTTTAAAGGTTGCATTTCTAAAGAAATCGTCGCATGATACAAAAATTTCATTAAAAATAATTTTTCCATTATATGATTATACCAATTTTTTTTAATTTTTAGACAGTATTATCATATTAAGAAATCAGATTTAATTATATTGCTGAAATCAATTAATTTAAAATGTCATTCTATTGGGAACTGAGGTTCTTCTGGATGTATTTTTTAAACAATTATAAGGATTAAAAGTATGTATTGAAAATAATTTTTATGTTTAAGGCTGGTTTAGGTTAAGATTGATTGCATCATTCATTCAGAGAAATATGTCCACTTGAGCATTTCTTTTTTAAATTTCATATAAATTTTATTTTTTAAAAGAAGTTTTTATCGGAGTATTTAATTAAACAAAATAAAGACTTTATACCCTCAGGTGCCAAAATATTTCTCTCAATCATTTTTGAACAAATCTAATCATAATAAGAATGCCGAAAATTGTTCTTCCGTTAAAGTTTTCCTTGAAGAATTCAAAGTATTAACCCGACATTTTCTTAAAGGATGTATTATCACGCACTGTATTTCCTTAAAAGACATAAAGACAAGTTATGTGTACTTTTTTTTAAAAATTATATTTAACTTTTATTAGCAAACTAAACAGTCTGCAAATAATTTATTGAAAATTAGGGTTTATTTGAAGTATATAAATTCATATTGAAATAGAAATTTCAAACATAGAAAATTTTCTTTTGAAAGTATTACAAAAACATTAATTTATAATCTTTTTATTTTTATTTTATACAGATATATAGAAACAATTC
Source organism: Parasteatoda lunata (assembly GCA_949128135.1). Taxonomy (NCBI): domain Eukaryota; kingdom Metazoa; phylum Arthropoda; class Arachnida; order Araneae; family Theridiidae; genus Parasteatoda; species Parasteatoda lunata. The sequence continues at coordinate 51,185,007 of OX421976.1, forward strand.
AAGGTTATAGTATTTATTTATGTTGAACAAAAACAGGTTCAGATTAAAAATATAATCAAAATTTTCTCTTTTTTTAATTTGCATGTCTAAAATAACATTCTGAAATTGTTTTGAACTGTTTTCAAGTGATCTGAAGAAACATAATGACTTGAAAGAGTGGTATATAATAATTTAGTGGTTCTATGCTGCTATACTGTAATAAGTTCCGAATCAAGTTACGGTACAAAGTACACTTTGGGTGCCTCATGCATATAATCAATTCTTAGTGTAAATTATTGTACCGCAATTTTTACAGTAATATTTATTTAATTCCAGTGAATCTATGATATTCCGGTAATTATAACTGTAAAAATTACGCTATTTCAGATTTTTTGTTCTGTAACATATTCCGGAAAAATGGATCAATACCAAAAGGTACTGCCACCTTAAGTGCCGGTATCTTTAACTATAATTTAACCTGGAATGTTTTGCAGTGTGATTTAAATTTTTTTTTGAAAAAGTATTTCTTTTTTTGAAACTAAATGTTTAAGTAATTTTTTTTGAGATAGCCGGAGAACATCTTCTATTTATTAATTACACGATTATATAAAATTACAAATAATGCTAAGTATCCTAAAAAATAGAAATATTTCAGATGAAAGATGTAAATAAAAAGCAAAGGGAAAATAATAAATAAAATAATTTTTGAAAGTAAATTTTAATCAAATATATGGTTCATTTACCTTTCATCCAACGGATAGACTGAATTGGATAGCCGGAAACTGGGCAGTGCACAATTAAGACATCTCCTGCAACTGCAGTTCTGTTTCTGATTGGTCGTATAGAAGGTGGTCCTTTTACATGAACAATTGATGAAAAAGAATCTACACCATATTCATTTATAGCACGGCATTCATACTGTCCACCATCAGAAACTTCAACTCTGCAATAGATTTTGAGATTTATTAAATTTCTGAATTGAAAATTTTTGAGTTTAATAAAAATAAATTTGGTAAAAAAACGAAAATACACACTTATTATTTTTAGAGTTTTTTTTTGTTTGTTTCGAAGCTCTGTCGAAAAGTAAAAATTAATCATTAATGAGTGAAAAAAATGATATTAGTTTCGAGCTGTAGAAATACATATTTTGGTATTAAACAAAGTTATTCTGACACAAAATGAATATTTTAACAAAAGATAATATGGAATTATAATGTAATATCTCTTTTTTAAATTATAAATACACACTTAATAATCAGATTCAATAGTTAATATTAGAGAAGATCTCAAAATAAATGTGAAAATATTAAGCCTAATAATTCTTTTTACAACTGCTTACTAAAATCGAAACCTTACAAATATTTTGACTGACACACACTCATTAACAATCAACATTCAGAGCATAATAGCTCTTTTCAAATCTCCTACTTTAACAAAGGAAGCCTAACATGCTCAATAGAAGGAGAAAAAAAAAAAAAAAAAAACGTTGACGTAGATGTTTTCGTCTTTTTCCATATTGTGTATGTACATCTTTTAGTAGGTGCTATAGAAAATGAAAGTATTCATTTTATGTTTTTGTTGTTTCATTATTATTCCGAACTAATGAAATTATGCTATTTGTGAAAAGTCATTTTTCAGTATTTTCTCATTGTTATATATAGCTTTGTTAGACTACTTGCACTCACCAAGTTACTTACAATAATTTTACACCAATAAATCACGCAGCTCATTGTATTTATTTCAACTAGTTTTGATAAAGAAATTTCTTTGGTCAATTTAATTAAAAATATTAGTAAATATGCATTGCTCTAAAGAGAATTAATAATAACATTATGCAAGTTTTAAGCCAGAAAAAGTGTTTACAATTGTAATCATTTATTACTATTTTTTTATTAAAATAAGGCACTTGTTATAGATGCCGATCGGCTTGTGTAGGGGGCAGGGAACTGTCCTTGCAAAAGAAAGGTTCTGGGTTCGAATCCCGGGCAAGGCATGGATGTTTCTTTCTCTCTGTGTGTTCTATGTCCTTTCTCCTTTGTGTGTGTGAAAGTGTGTGAATGTGACCCGCCCTATAAACGGGGGTTGAGTGAATGGTGTAGCAGAGGTCGAATTCCTGGCCATAGATGGCGCCACTGAAAAAACAGGAACAATCGCACCCCCTCTGCCTAAAACAGGCATACGACAACAACAACAAGTTGTTATAGATGGTATTTTAATAATCAAAGAATGTGAGCAAATGCATTTTTACAAACAGCTTATAAGAAAACTTTTACGTTATGATGATAAATGTAATTTACAGAAGATATTTGCAGCATTTTGGGATAATATCTACTAAATAGAGTTTCGCAAATAGCTCTATTTTCAATATTTCAATCAACACACAGAACAACAAACCACTTTAATAAAGTGTATCGAGTTAAATATTATTGAAGCAATTGCGAGTAAACAGATATTACTTACCTGGTAATGTTTATGAAACTAATAACATGGCCTTCACGACTAACGTAATCCCCAACACGAATTCTGCTCGTATCTTGGACTGGAAAATCATATGAATACCAAGTTATTTGAGGAAGCGGGTTGCCAACAGCAGAGCAGCGAAGAGATATGGATTCCCCTGGTTTTACAATAAGCTCTTCAAACTTACTCAATAGAACTGGAGGCTCAGCTAAATGAAAGAAATAAAACGACGGACAGTAAATTATCTGTATAAATTGATTGCGAAAATAATTCAATTAACTTGCAATGTTACATATCAGCAGAAATTGCATATCAGCCGGAAATTATGCTTTATAAATTTAAATCTTTAACTTTGTCCGTTTTTGAAATCTATTGATTTGATTTTTAGAATAGTGAAAGAAATCCGGAATCACTTTACGGTTCGGGCACCCCGAGTGCTGCATCCGTAAAATCCATTTTATTGTAAAATCTATTTTGACTACAAAATTTTACGACGCACATTATTTTTTTATTACAGTGATTTTACAGTAAATATTACTGTATAAAAAATATGTTATATCAGATTATTTATTCTTCCTAATTTTACGGTAAAAAAAATTGTAAGGTAATAAGTACTGGCACCTGGAGAACTGGTACTTTTTACAGTAATTTGATCCGGAAATGCTTATAGTGTAGTTAGTCCATATGTGCACTGTTAGAAGTTTTTATTAGAAAAAAAAAATATGGTAAAAACTGCCAGAAAAAACGTAAATTTTCCCTTGTCTCTAACTCTAAGCCTCAATGATTCTATAACTCTGATTTTATTGATTTTAGTAAAATCAATAATAAACTGTGGTTTTATAATATGTGAGGAAATTCAGTAAATGTGGTAAAAAATGGTAAATTTATCATTCCCCTCTTAGAGAATGGCATAAAAATGATTTATTAGGTTAAAAAAAACTTTTCAGTTTTGTGTTTTATACTAAATTTATGGTAACAAGAACTATAATTTTAAAGACCGGAAATTTCGGAATATCGTTACCATATTGACGGAAATATTAAGGAATGAAGGGTAAAAATACGCATATTTTGTTTTTATTAACCATACATTTTAAAATAGTTTTTGCTTTGTTTTATTAGCATAAGTGTCATAAACATTCAATGCGATAATTTTGTCAGAATATTTTCTCTATGTTGTAGTTTGATGAAATATAATTTTGTTTGAATTCGCTGCTACCTTCATATTATGATAAATTTAATTTAGTTAAAGAATTAATGGTTGAACTTAAATGTAAAATGAAACATTATATTCAAAAACGTTTTAATGGTGCCACCAATTTACTCTGTATTATGAATTAAAGTACTGATATCATGATTTAACATTGATCTAATTTTTCTGAGTGTGTATGTTATTGTTTCTGTGTTAAAGAGTTTACTATGTACAATATTTTCAGGCCTCCATCAAATTTTTTTCTGTTGTTTTTTATTTTATTTATTATTTATTAATTTTTTTAAATTTATTAAATTAAAAATTGAATAAATAAGGATTTTAAATGAATTAAAAATCAAATAAAATAATAATATAATTTCCTTGCACCTGACTAACCAAAAAGAAAAGCATTTGGAATAATTAAGTAAGAATTAAATACAATTTTGCACATGCGTCACTATTATAATCTTAACACACACCTGTTTCATCATGCGTTGTATGAGTAAATAAACAGTTTATGCACAATTCATGCACAAACAGTTTATTCGCGACGTTTAGTATACTATAGTGGGCATAAAAAAATCAGGATTAATGTTTTATGTAAGAAAAATTAGCTTCCAGTTTTACATAGATGGTAAGCCTTATTTTCACCTCAAATTACACATGCTTAAATTGAATGTGATGAAGACAAAAAATTTGTTTGCCTGGTTAGATCAGGAATGGGACACATGCAAGTGACGTAGTGAGGGTATCTCGATCCTGATTAGTTATTGAATCAGGACATTTACTTACGTTAGAAGTTGTATTTTCTATTATATTTCGAGTAAGCATATCCCGTTAAGTATCACTTCTCTTAAATGACACATTCTATATACTTTCACAATGATTTCAATTCGTTCACCATATATTTTGTAATTTTTACTTAACACAAAGACAAGGACAAAGCAAGCCATGTGGAACATCAGCAAACTTAGTATGCATCGAAGTTGCCAGGTTCACAAAACAAAAATATATCACTTTTACAATAAAATGCATAAGAAAATAAATCGAAGTTTAAAAGATATAGAAAATAAATATTTATATTTTAACAAATTTGACGTGCGATATGGAAATGTATTTAACAAGCTTTATGTTAATTAATATTCTAACTTATGTGCAAAAACTTAACTCTACTTTTACACGCCATCTTGTTTATAAACAATCTGATGGCGTTGAGGTCATAGATAACGTTTGTATGTATCAGTGATCGTCTTCTTCTATAACTGCAAGTACCCAATTACATGCCAGCATTCGAATAGAACAACTTGGATTTAAATTTTAACGATGACTAGCTGAATTTCAAAATTTATATTGCACAGATTAGAGCGTTTATGCAAAATATCCCCATAGATTAGGGATTTGAGTTTTTTGGACATTGAGTGTACTCTGAGAGGTGTCAAGATTTTGTCATTCACGTAACGCAATAAGTATGGGTTACATTATAAAGTACTTCTTGCTAAGTTTATTTGAATGATTTAGCCATTTGTTTCCTTGTCTTCTGAGTTTGGTTCACAAGACGCTCATTTCATGTAAATAGGCTGTCCAACGTGCCTTGCTTAAGTTTTTTTATTCTATTCTAATTTTATTATTTGTTTTTAATTTCGAATCTTTTGTTAAATAAAACAAGTTATTATTTAATAATTTTGCTAAAAAAATGTGAATTAATAAATTATATTTAATAATTTTGCTAAGACTTGATACTTTGTATATTATTTAAAGAAAACACAATTATTCAAATTAAAAGCGAAATAACTTAAAAGTCAAAAATTAAAGAAATTAGGGATTTATACATTATATTTCTTTACATTTTTCTAAATTAATTTATGTTTAGACATTATATATTTAATTTAAGTCCTTATATCTATTTTAATTTGTTGCGTGCTTACCTAATCTTTGCATAGGTAAAAAAAATAAATTATACGTGCATTTAATTATTTCTAAATATAAAATAAATAACTTAAACAATGAAATAAAATGTAATGAATAGCTTAATCATCAATACATTTTTAAACAGCGATTTAAAATTGATCGAATATAAACAAATTTAAATATAAAAAAGTAGTTAATCATAATTAAATTTACACATTTTAAAATGAAATGTGTTACACTTAAAGAAAATTTAGAAAAACGCGAAAATTGTAATTAGCAAAGTGTTAGAAAATTATTTGATTAATTTTATGCAAATTATTACAAAGAAAACAGTTAACAAAAAGTTGAATAAATAACAACATAAACACGACCACCTGAAGCTATTTGCATTGTTATTCTATCTTCCGTTCATTTAGCTCACTTCATTGATTTCGATGCTACGTTATGAAAATGTGGCCTAATTAAGTTTGTATTAACAGTAATTCTGTTTGCAGAAAATGAGTTGTTAAGTTACTTAAGTGTAATTAGCTCTTTAACAAAGGAATGCATTATTTAAAATTCGTGGCTGATAAGCTATATAATGCATTTAATGGTAATGTTTTAAAGCTAATCTTTAGAGGTTACTGTGCATAAAAGGCAGTAGTTACCGAAATTTATTTGATAATATTTAATTATAAGACTCATTTCAATCTAATAATAGTTATAGCTCTGAAATTATGTGCATATATACACAAACTGACATAAATTAGAGACTTCTTTTGTGATCTGAGTAAGATAAAAGTATATCTTCTTACTGTTTCTTGCTGCTCAAATTTCACGGAGCAAGAAATTATGGTAAAATTACAGCACTATATGACAATGACATTTCTGGTAAAAAAAAAACATTTTAATTCTGGTTAATAAAAATAAAATATGTGGTATTTAATTAATTCTTTTTGTCCTTTTTCCGTTGCTATGGTAACGATTCATTGGTTCTGGATTTCAAAATACATTATTATTCAAAATAATACTAAATGTATAAAATAAAAATACATTATTATTTTATTTATTTAGTTTTATACTTTACCTACATGTAGTAAAAATATGATAATGTAAATTTAACCGAATAAATGATTTTTATGCCCCGCTTTAAGGTTTCACGATGAAATTACCAAATTTTATCACATTTAGCAAATTTTAATACACACTATAAAACTATACTTTGGTGATAGTTTTAGCAAAATTATGACCAAAGTGTTTAGATAAAAATCATCGAGATTTTTTTGTGCTCTCATAGAGCCAGAAGCACGGTAAATCTAAATATATTCTGGTAGTTTTGACCATATTTTTTTTCCTAGTGTGGAGAAACTCAACTGTATCAGATTTCAAATAAATTTTATAATTTAAGAGAGGTTTTTGTTTGTCCTTTTACAGCATTTTACAGAGTAGCATTACCTTTTACAGAGTGGTAGTTTAAACGGGAAAAAACTATAAAAAAGGAATAAAACTATTTAATTGTTAATTTGAATAATAAATTTGCCCTTTAGGTAAAAGAAAATATACCTGCGCACAAAAGAATTAAATTAATAAAATTGAAAGCTTGAAAATATTCTAGTACCCGGTCTATCCGATTCAGTTGGATATGAAATCGGGTATGCATGATTAATCTGATACAGTTGAGTTTCTTCACTCTAAGAAAAAAATATGGTTAAAACTACCAGAATATAATTAGATTTACCGTGCTTCTGGCTCTATGAGAGCACAAAAATTTTGATGATTTTTATCTAAACACGTTGGTCATAATTTTGCTAAAACTCTCACCGAAGTATAGTTTTATAATGTGTGATAAAAATTTTTAAATGTGATCAAGTTTGGTAATTTCATCATGAAACCTTAAAGTAGGGCATAAAAATAATTTATTCAGTTAAAGTTACATTTTTATTCTCATATTTTTAACACATGTAGGTAAAATATAAAACTAAATACATAAAATAATCATATATTTTTATTTTATGCATTTAGTATTATTTTGAAATGCATTAAAACTAATGCATTAAACTGCATTTCAGACATCAGAACCAATGAATCGTTACCATAGAAACGGAAAAAGGGCATATATATATATATATATATATATATCCCGTGCCGCAGGTCCTGGGTTCGATCCTAGGGCCAGGCAAGGTTGTCTCAGCCTTTCATCCCTTCATTGGGTCGATAAATGAGTGCCAAGCATGCTTGGAAAATTCACATCCCTTTTAATCAAATATTTCTTAACATTGACAAACAAATGTCCTAGACTTTATTTCATGCAATTTACGCATTTCAAACTAAATCATCAAATGTATGCAAATGGTTAGAGGTGATATCTGATAAATGACAGAGGAAATTTAGTAATAAAAAGTTGTTTTGGAGTTTGTCTACCTAATACGGTTTTTTCCAACTCTTCCACATAATTTATTTAAGTTAGTTAAAGCAGCATTAATTACTAACTTCCGTTTCGTTTAAAATTTTTCTTGATGGGAATTTAATAAATATAGGCAATTAACAATGTCATTTATAAATAAATCTTTATATTCATTAACAACTAAATGCTTTTGTGAATTATTAAACAATACATTTAGTTTTCAAAATAAATAATGCATTTATTTAGTCGTAGATCCAGACATAATTTTTAAAAACTTATTAACTTTTCTTACAACTTCCGTAAACAGATAAGACTTGTTAAATTATACAAAACCAAATATTTGAAGAAAGCAACTTTAAAAATAACATTTCACATTATATAGCATAAAGCGGGGGAAGAAATATATTTTTTTAGCTTCTAAATATACAACGCTAATTTAAGAGAAAGTAGAATATATGAATACCTTACCTAAAGAAAACTAAAAAAGAAGAATGCTGGACCGGCAAAAAAAAAAAAAAATCCTACCTTAACTGAACTAAAATAAAATGTAGAAAACATAGTTTGGATAATTGAGTAGAAAAACACGTTAATGAAAATTGATGAAAGTAAGAAAAAATTGGAAAATTTTCCTTAAGGGCGAACTAACCGTAAGTAAAAGTAAGAACGTTCGTTAATTTTTTTTTTACAGAAAAAGAGCACTTCTCGCTAAATTTATTTAAAGAAGATTACTGCAGAACTGTAATTTATTTTTAAAATTAAGTAGCTAGTGGACTTAATTTTTTTTTTTTTTTTTTTTTGGCCTTTGGTAAAAAAGTTTTATTAAAATGACTACATCACTTCTGTCACATATTTAAAAAAAGTATTAATAAACTTAAACGGAAATAAAATATGTATATTTTGAGAATTTTGTTTTTATCGGTTATTAGATACCAGAAAAAACATTAAATATATAAAAACAGCCATTATACCTATTTGATATAATATATTTTGTTTTCGAAAAAAGGTTTTTAGATGTTAGACTGTAGAGATTTATGTTTGTTTGAAAGATTTTTTCATAATAAATAGTACCGAAATGAGCCTCTGAATTTTTACAATACTTTTTCATTTTCTTTAGATTTATTGATGTATACAATCAAATTTATTCAACAGGATATTATTGGGAATAAATATTTGAATTTCACTTAACGAAATATTTTAAAGCAATTAACTTGAAAGCTGCCTATATATATTAATCGGTATAATCGGCCTATATATTAATCGGTATAATTAAGGCAGAAAGTTTGTATGTGTGTATGTACCTTGTACAAATCCGCAATTATGAAATAATCCACACCAAATTTGTTATACATATATTGAGGGGAGAAGGGAGGTTAAAACCATTTAAAAAAAAAAAAAAATTCACAACTGTTTCGAAATTTTGTTTGATAATAGATACATACAACACGAGGTGCTGTATAAAATTTGGTTCAAATATTTTAAAACTTATAAAAAATTTGAAATTTTAAAAAAGCGTTCACGAAAAAAGTTCCAAGCGCATGAGTTTTTCAAATATCGCGTTAATATTATTTTCAACAGTTCTTTGAGGATACTGTAACAAAACTTGTTTTATCACCATTAATATTATTCAATAACTTTAAAAAGAGTGAAAAAGACAAAAAAAATGTGAAAATTTTGTGACTACGGTGAAGAATTTTCGAGGTAAATATGCCAATAGCCTTAGTATATTTTAATTTGATAGCAAGAAATATTCTAGTACGTATAAACAATACGTAAAAAAATTCAAATAAATTGAACAAAAAGAACTAGTTCGAAGTTTGTAAAATGCCGAAAAAGAATAATCAGATAAAACCGTAATTTTAGGAAACTTTTAACAATATTAAATTTTCTGCTATAAAAATGTATGTATTTGCACTCATATCATAAAATAATGAAAAATGATTAATGTATGTAAAAAAATAGTGCAAAAAATACATATATAAATTTAATAAAAATTTTATAGATAATGTAAATATTTAAAAAAATGTCAAATTTTTTGACATGTTTTTATTTCATAAATCGAAATTGTTTTTTAATTAAATACATTGCTCAAATAACTATATGCTATTTAGCTATTCCACTTTTTTTAAATTAAAAAACTTGAAATTTAAAAGCATAAATTAAAATTTTAAATTAAGTTTTACTCAAGACATAAGTAAGACAAGAATTCACGAGATAATTTAAATTTCTCATCTCCTTATGTTTCACCTTCTCATTTTAAAATTATAGCATTTTTTGATGCACATTCTAGTTTTTTCAAATTTCTTTTTATTTTATAATCATTACTTTTTATTTTGTTGAATTGACTTTTTCGTCGCGTATCTCTTTTTCAGTGAGTCCCATAGGGAATTTATTTGCATCAATAGTTGTTGAAAGTTTTTCTAAAGAGCAAACAAAGCTAAGCACAGCTAATTTCAGTCTTTATTTGGAAACGAAAATATCCTTTGGACATTTGTTCCAAACAACACTATGCAAGCACTCATTTGCATTCTGTGTCTTAACTGACACACATTTCACTAAAATGTCATCAGATGCCAGTCGGTGGTAAACTAGCATAATCTTCTCCACAACTGTTTCTGATAAAACAGTTTTCATTGCAGTGTGACAACTAGATTTCTCGCCTTTTGATATTGCTCTTTGAAAGAAGTACCGCGAAATTTCACCACTTGTTGCGCATGGGTTTTTTATGAGCTGACATGTAATGAAAAACGATGCAAAAATAGCAGACTTAATTTTGGAAATGTCATGGGATTTATCTTTTATTGCATATCGATAGTAATTTTGAAGTCGCCTAATTGTTTTGTCTTTCAGTGCACCTTTCTTCCACCAAGAGTCATCCCTTTACTTTTCCACTCCTGCACCTTATTACCCAAAGCAGCCCCCAAGCGTTTTGCAATGCGATTATGCATTTTTCTTTGTTTATTATAGTATCACCAAAAAACTTTTCTTTCATTTGGATGCTGAAAAGCTTTAGCATCCCTATCACAAGGCATAGTTGCTTATGGCATTTTGTGATCAAGTGATTTTGACCACAATATATATAGTGCTGTCATTTCCATACTATTAGATGAACCAATGAAATTCTTTTGTCATTCTGATTTGTGAGACGAATACCATACAGGAATCATACCATAGGGAATACCATAGAGAATTCTGGACTGTTAGCTTCCAAATTACTTTCGGTTATAGTACAGTCATGACAGTACTTACTCAGGACTTCATAATCGACAACCAGTCCGGTATTAATGTGAATAACGAAGCCTATACCATACATCGACGAATGGCTATGCTTTTGCCAGGGGCCATCATATGATACGCAGATATCAAGAATATCTGGGGCATCAGTAGCATCCACATAAGAATGTTGTCTAATTATGTAGTGCGAAGCTTTCAATATCTCACATTTAGTCTCTTTGTTAGACAACACTAAATTATACAAAAATTTAAAAAATGTTTTACTGTCCATGCAATGGATACCTAGCATCATAGAAAATATTTCTAGTGATGCATATCCTTTACCAATGGATAAAAAAAACCTGCACTGCATTGTTGTTGATGGAGAAACTTCTGCTGGTACATTCTCGAGCACTGGATAATGATGGTCCATATTTGGAATGGCATGTTTTGCAAAATAGATCGATATGTGAAGACCAACCATAGGCTTTGTGAGTAAAAACAGCTGAAGTTTTATTTTCACACTGTCTGCATGGCAATTAAGATAAGAGAGATCTCCACATGGTTTAATCCATAACTGTATATGCAAGTTAATTAGAATCTATCAAACTACAGTTATTGGAAATTTCCGACAAAATTTCAGAAGACGTGCAAACTTCTGAAGACTTATTTAATGATTTTTTATAGTGTGCTAGTCCAGCCGCACGCTTCATCGATGATCGGCCTTTTGGCTTTCTCCACTTTGAACTCAAGGCGTGCATAATAACAATACAAGCACTTGATAAAACAACTTAGCAACGTTGCAAATATAAACAAAAAATTAAAGTATAACTAGTAACAAATTAATTAAAAAGGAAAAAATCAATAATAACAACGTAAATATTATAAATTCATAGAAAAGACGTCGAAAATGAAAGCATGCTAAACACAATTTGTAAGCAAACAACCTTTCAAACCTTAGCACAGTTGCAGTTAGAATTGTGTTGCCTATTAGTCTGAAACTATAATGAAAAATAATTGGTAGCGGCGAGAATAATATGTAAAACTTCAAGTCAACCAAAAACGAAACCATCAGCAGTGATGATCTTAGAAAACGAAACTAGCTTCTTGGAAAGGTTACAAAATGTAAACAAAGGAGTGTGGTCAGATAAAAGAAGTTGCATAACTTCACCAATTGTTAAACAATCTAACAATTTTCTTTTGAAAAATGTTCAGAAACATATCTGACATGTAAACATATAAATTTTGAAAAATCGAAATTTTGTTAGAATTTCACGAATTTGAAGGTCGATTGTCCCCATAAAAGACATGGTGGACCTGATTGTTTACGTGTTGTTCTCTCCCTCATACCTCCGATTCACGTGCTACGTGCGAAAAAAAAAGTTTGATATATTTTATAATATGAGTGGTTTGTTAGCTTACAGCGCTATTATCAATCTAAAATTAGTTTTATCTTTCATTCTTATGAATTTTTTATCTTTTGCTTTCTATGTGACGTAATCATAAGTGAAATAAATGCTAATGATTTTAAACATATGGTAATAAAGTCCTAGACTTTGTATTTTAAAAGATATATAGGACCACATGCTTCTTAAATTGATGCCAACGCTTAGAGGTGGGTCTTTGTAAACTTTAACAATAGAAACTTACAAGAACTAATGGAATAAAATTGATATAATTTATTTTTCCACTGGAATATTGTGATAAATTCAGAATATAACATATTAAATAACACTATATGACTAGCTAATATTGATTTTGGAGAATTTCAGCTATATTGCGGTAAATGGAATAGTATAAAGTTAAACCAAAGTATACAACAAAAGAAAAATAATAAACGTTGTGTATTTGTTGCCATTAATGTGCAGTTTGGTACATGTCCGTTTCGGTGGTAATGAAAAAAAAAATTCAATGTTAGGAAACTAAATTAATATTATAGATTCTAATTATCTCAGTACCTATAATGAAAATATCAAAAGTAGTTAATGCACTTTTTAATTAAACAAGACCAGCGTTAATAACCTGGTGATTTTTTATGGCGTAAAAAAATATGTCTAATATTAGTTCACCGAAAATGACTATAAAAATATTAATAACTACACAATTATTTTCAAAAATTGCAATTAATAAAATTTGGTAATAGGTAATGATTAATATAAAACGTGTTGCATTGATAACAAAATTCCACTTAGAATGGTAATGAATAATAAAAATTAGAACTGTTAAAAATTATCGAAAGAAATTGAAAAAAAATTAGAGTCATTATGCCAAACTTAATTAATTGAGTGAATTTCCATTTTTACGTCTATAGTTTTATGCGTAATTTTATACCCTTATTTTTGAAGCGTTAAGAACTGATTTGTTGATTTTTTCTTCATTCCGTACAAAGAACGTGCACGTATTCCATTCCTACGGAATGAACATTATTCATCCTTGTGAGGAAAGGGGCTGGTATAACATTTTTTTTAGAGATAATTTTGCAACATTTAAGAAAATATAACATTAAAATAAAATTGAATGCAAAAGCAATATTTTAAAGGATATTTTTTTCTGAATAATTTGCTCTTGAAATGTATATGACGTCAATATACGTCACCCAATTTATAGCCAAATATCTAACACTGTTTTTCTGAGAGCAATCTTTTAATACAAATGGAAGAAGCACCATATAAATTTAAGCACCATTTTTTTTCCTCCATGTACTATTTTATGTATACAAAATTATAAATTTCTTTGTTTGTGGAATGAATATTTTTTTCTAACAAAAGTTCATGAAATAATAAAAGGAAAGGCAAAAATATGAAACAGGAAAAAGGAAACATAGATGACCCATCTTTATTGATAAAACACATCTCCCTCTCTGGGTAATTATGCTAATTTAAGTTTGTTAAATATGAATCATCATTAAAACTGAAATATAACTCTAAATGATTATTCACTCTTCGTAAATTGATAAGCATACTTAAAATAAAGATATAGAGCAATTTGTTTAGTGATATAAACTGTTGACTTCTAAACTTTCATTGCTGCATAAGTTATAGCTCAATTTGTTTCAACTTTTCATTGTCCACACGAGAAAAGAAATTTTTAAACAAATATTCTTACGAGTTTGCGCGTATGCTTACGTACTTAACATTTTATTTTTCAGCTATTTAGAAAACTGTCAAAGTAATTTCGTCGGTTTTTTTACAACATACATACACATTATTATTTTATGTAATAATATCCGTCTCTGATGTCTAGAAGATAAATAAGTTTTATTAAGTAGAAAATGAGTTTAATTTTAAGTATTTCGAGATTTAAAATCTTAGAATAAAAAAGGCAAGACAAGATGTAAGAATGACCTAATTTTGCTCAATTAGGAGAAATTACGTTTTAGTCATTTACATTTTCTTATGATACTGTGGGCATCAGGATAAATGTATCATTAAAATGCTCAGTGTAATATATGCTAACATTTAAGAAACAGAATATGATACTTTTATCAGTAGAGCTTTTGAAGAATAATAAAGGAAATGGACCACTTTGATAAAATCAAACTACGTACTTAATTGCATTGTTAATTATGAAATTTGGCTGTTTTTTTGCAAGAGAGTTTTTGCTAAAACGATGCAAAATTTAACTGTCATATTTTTTTTCAGCCAAAAAGAATGCACTGATTTAAAACTGCAAACATTTTAAGGAAAAAAAATTAATAAAAAATAATTTAGCTTAATGAGAATGTTCAAGAACTAAAAGATAGTTTTTGCTTAGTAAATGATTATTCGCAATTAAAGTCTTTACAGTATCACTATTTGGTCATATTAGCACGTTTGGATGGAAATTAAAAACGTTTGATTTGTTATCAGTTTCATTTAAATTTTCAATCCCAGAGAATATATTTATTGTTTTTGAAAATATTATTTTCTTAGTATTTACATCCAGGATTCAAGATTTAACTGATCTAGGTCTTAAATGAGAGTATACAAATAATTTTATTTCGAATATATTTAGCTGTCTAGATTTATCTTATGATAAGATATCTTATGATCTTAAGTGTTATGATATTTTTATTGAAAGTATAGTAATTTGCAGTTAGACAAATAAAAATTTGCGTACGAAAAGTGTCAAAAATAATAATTAATATATTGCAATAAAATGAATAAGTAGTAGAGTTTTAATAATTTTAATAAGTAATTTTAATGAATAATAATTAATAAAGAACAGTATATAAAACGTAATAATTTTAATACATGACGTTTTGACGAATAAGAATAAGCATATTAATGTTTAAAATTAATTGTGATGGTTAAATATAGCATTTCTATAATTTTTGATAAGTAAGATAGCCTGCGTATTTGCTTCTAAGCTAGCGGTTTTACTTCAGAATGTGGGCTATGAGTTTACTCATTTAGTTAGAGATTTAATTATTGCTTCCAAAGATTCGCATGCACTATCTTTTCATACAGATATTTCGTAACAATGCTGTTTCCATAACAGAGTATTATTAAAACATTGAAAAATCACATTTTATAATATTTATAATAATGTATTCAAATAACTCGAAGAAGAGGAATAGGGAATTTCGCAAAATGATCTAAAAATTATTAGCAATCTATAACAGTAAACGATAAGTCAATTGATGAAGACATTTAAAAAATATTAGGAAAAGTTAAAGTTTAATATTTAAAAATGGTTTTCAATGTTAGAAATTCGTGTGTCTACTGTGTCGTTATTTAATATTCAATGGAATTTTATTTAACTCTATAAATTTTCTTTATTAACAAAAGCGGTAATAAAAGAGTTCTGTTCTTCTGTGTCTTAGCTCTAAAATAAACTATTTAAGGAAGAAATTTTCAAAGCTTATCAGGTTTAAAAAAAAAAATCATTGCAGACAGAAAAATTCTGAAAAAGAATTGAGTATGTAGGAAAGAGTATGAGCCGAGAAGTTTGTTATTTCATGAACTACCCCACAAATTGCATACATATATTTAAAGGTTAAATGAAAAATTACATTTTTTCTTACAAACAACCAACGTTCTTATGAAGATCTTATGATGCATCAAGAGAAATTAATTTAAACTCCCTTTCAAACTGTTTCAAACTAGTTTTAAACATAACATTGACTAAAACGTCCGACATTGTAATGAATAATATTTGATAAACAACAGAATTTTAGAATGTTTGAAGTGGTTTAGATAATCCGTACACTTCACTAAAACTTATTTTATAAAAAATGCTTATAGCAATTGTAGAGTGTTTACGAGAAAAATAAAGTCGTAAGAAACATGCTTTCATGTCATGCTATCGAAGGCAATACATCAATTTATCGGGCATTTTGTAGAGATAGCAAGGAAATCTAATAGCCGCAACATTCTATTCCTTGAAAGAAAAAATTTTTCTCGGAAGAAATGGTTTGAACCAGTTTTCAAAGAACGCTGGGAGAGGTTCTGAAAAAAAAAAACATCTTTTGAGTAATGAGACACCCTATTCCCGTGAATTATGGTGCAATCCGTAAATTTAATTTTTCACACGTCAGCCGCAGGTGTGAGGAAAAAGAAGCATTCAGATTTTCTTTAAAAATATGGGAAATCTTTCAAACTGCAATGGCACTTATTAATCATACAGAGATTTATATATTATAAGAGTTTCCTAGGATCTATGTTAGCGAAAAAAAAATTAAAAACAAAAATATAATTTAGTCTCTTTATGTAATCCATCAGAAAGGGTGAGGAAGATATAATAACTTTGACGGTTTTATTAATTTTAGAAACCTTATGCAACAATGAAACTTCGTCCATTTATTATTTTAACAATAGACTATTTTTACAGAAAATAGTTTCTAAACGCTTAAATAGAGTTCAATTTTTCAAGGAGATTGAAATTCCTTGTTTTCTTTAGCTAAATAAATAGTTTTAGTAACGTAAGACTATCGCAAAATAAAGATGAAATAGGAAGTTCATTAATACTAAACAAAGTTGTATATTAGTTAAACGATAGTAATTTAATAAGCCTGAAACTCGTAGACACCACTAGTAATGGGAAAATGAAACAGTATAAAGATGTTGACGCATCATATATATTATTAATGCATTGTCATGTTTTTTCTGTTTTTTTTTTTCAATTTAGTTTACTTCAGGTAATAATAATAATATTATAATAACCTTAATCAGATAAACCTTAACCTTGAGATTGCATAACCTTGAAATTTTTAAATCCATCAATAATTGATAATGAAATACCGTCTAAACTAAGATTTACACAGAGCCAACTATAGGGGAATTTATGATAATGGCCTTGAAGAAGAAATAGAATGAAGTTAATAATCAAGAAAGGGGAACAGTAGCTTCCCGTAGTAATAAAATTAAACTAAAGTCTCACTTGTAAATATTCTATGAAACAACATTGGTGCAAGCGCCTTGTTTTTCCAAAGATGTATCAGATTTTTGTTTTGCATAATCAACAGAATTTTTTCCAAGTTTATATCGAAAAAAAAACATTGAGAAAATAAGGCGTCTTTCAAATAATGAGCAAAAAAAAGTTTTTTTTTGAAAGAGGACTCGTCAATCACTTCTTTTTTTAGACGTATATGTCATGCATTTTATCTTTTTGTTCTATTTTTCCTCAGTTAAGAAGGCATCTGCTTATCAAACTTAACTTTTAGTACTATAACTGTTTTAAGAGTGATATTTTTGTTAATAAATGTTGGCTATTTAGAAGTTTAAAAGGCAAATTATATTTGTCACTAAAACATTAGGAAAAATTTTTTTTTAAAAGCGGTCGAATTTCTGAAAAAAATTATGTTAGCAATAGAGGAATGATATAACTTCTTACGTAGGTGATTATTATCTAAATTATACAGGTGATGGGATACATTATTTTTAATTCCTTTATGTAGTCTTGTTAACCAACTCTTCACGTTATATTATTTAGATCTTATTAATTATGTAATACAAAACTATCAGTTTAGGTTATTTAATAAAATCAGAACCTACAATAATTTTAATCTGACAATGAAAACAAAACTTTTAACGAACGCAATAAAACCATTCATTTAATGATGTAATTATTTATTTTCAAATTTCTTATCGAAAAGTTTACGTAAATATATATATAATTGTTCTCTTCTAATAACTAAACTACTTTACATGAAAAATTCATGAATAATAAGTATAATAGCAAAGGATTCCATTCAAATTTCAAAACAAAATGACATCTCCATCTAAATTCATTAACTTATCAACTGTGAAAAGTTCATCCGTGGAAATGACACACGATAAGAAATGTTTTCTAATTAACTCCAGTAACTAAGTTTGTGGAATGAATGGACAAGTTTAAAGCTGAAAATAAGGTAGATCTTAGTAATAATGTAAAAACTTGTTTGTTTTTTTTAGAAATCTGTATTTCACAATTTTTTGGAAATTAAATACTTAGATACTTCAGGAAATAATTTCATATAATTCAGATTTATTTTTAAATTGTTAATTCATCAAATGAGGATTTTTTTAAATTTCTTAGTATTTAACTAAAAATTTCATTCTTTACATTGTACATAATAGATTATTTGCAATGTTTTATGGAGTCCCTATTAATTAATAATAAGGCGTATAGTAATAAGGGGCTTAATTGTTACCGTAAAAAGTGTACAACTCTAAGAAGAGTAGTCTTAAATGCAGTTATCTGTCAGAAATCAAATAAATATGATGGCTGTTATAGTTGATAAGTTTGCAAAGAAGATAAAGTGTTAAATGTACAATACTAAAAGAATACAATTAATATCTAAACAAAATGAACAAAATAGTGTTAAATGTTCAGTACGTCATAAGAAAAATGGACCACCCTGGATAACTTTTGATCTAAGCTTCACGCTCAAGGACTCAAACTTCATGATTTAAGGGGGTGATCTCAAATACGGTTATTTATTAGTGCAGACGATATTTTAAGTTACGAAAGCAGACTCAAAACCGCACCTTTTTTTGTCGAAAGATTTTTATTTCTGTCCCGAAAATATAGAGGGCAGCCACAATCTGTTAAATATGATCTTGATAGTTTGGTCAGAAAAGCGGTCCAAAGTTTGGACCCCCTAATGTTAATTTTATTTTTAGCATATTTCGCCATAATTCAAGAGGTTTTAAGTGAATTGCAAAATTTTTGCACACAATAATAAAAATTTGTTTATTCAAAGATAATTCCATGCAAAAAAAATAAATTTCAGTAAGTATTTATTCTTTTTTTAAATATTTCATTTAATAACGGTCGAGAGAATTTTGAATTGTAAGGCATAGAATTTTTTACATCATTTTAAAGTATCTAATTTTACATGCCAAACTAGAAAAATTGAGCAAAATCGGTTTAATAGTTGAGAAATCAAATTTTAAAAAAGTCGTACTCTAAAAATTACATTTCTCAGGAACTATTTAACCGATTTTGCTCAAATTCTCTATTTCACAAAAGTAAAATTAATATTAAGGAGTCTTGAACCGCTCTCCTGACTAAACTATTAGAACTATATTTCCCAGATTATGGGTTCCCCCTATATTTTGGGGGCACGAAATCCAAATCTGTAGAAGAGAAGACATGTCTGTTCAGAGAAAGTACGTTTCGTAACTTAAAATATCGTCTTATCTTATCTATCTTAATCTCTCTAATCTAATTTTGGTTACGAAATATCTTAAACGATATTTTAGGTTACGACGATATTTTATGTTACGAAATATCCTATTTCGTAATTTAAAATATCGTCTGCACTAATTAATTACCATATTTGAGGCCAACCCCTCAAACCGTTAAGATTGAGACCTAGAACGTAAAGATCCGATCATTAGACTTAAAGTTATTCAGGCTGTTTCGTTTATTTTTTGCGCACTGTACATTATTATCACAACACTAATACCGTTGAAGATAAAAACTAAATGTTTTCCCGATAGTTGAAAATTTTAAATTCATATTTAGATAATTTTTATATATTTATAATTTTTATTAACCATTTTCTATATTTAATTTTTCTACTTTTCTAAATTTTTTTATTTAAATTTTATAAAACTATGTTAAAGTTGGAACTAAAAATTAATAATAAACTAAATATTTAATTGATAAATCAGCTAAAATCTCCAACTAGGTTAAAAATTATTTTAATTTTTAAACCTATTAATATATCAATAATTTTTAAATCGGATATAAATTCATCATTATTATTTTATAAAATTAATTTTGCTGTAGTTATTGTTATGTAAATGACGGATAAGTACATGAAATTGCTCATTTAACAAATAATTTAATAAATAATTATTATAAAAAATATTTATAACTTCCTTTAGATTATTAATAAGGATGCTATTTAATAGATTTCTGATACAGTTTAAAAAATCCGGATCAAGTTACGGCGAAAAATTCCGACAAGGTGTTGATACTTTTTAACGTAAAACGCATTATTAAGGTAAAATTGAGCAGGACAACAAATCTAATATAAAATTTTTTTTTGAGTAATATTTATTGTAAATACGGAATCACCATAATTAATTAAATATTACTATTAAAATCAACAGTATGAAGTTTTGTGGTATTTTTTAATTCAGATGGTTATATAGAGAAAAAAAATCTGATAACTTTACCGTACAGTGTATTAATGTCAATTCTAGTTTTTTTTTCTTAAAAAAGGAACTTTAAATCTCGTTAATAAAGTTAAATTATATGGTGTTTAGACCATTCATTTGGTAGTTTTCACCGTTCATATTGTATTCTGATTTTCAAATTATAATTCTTGCCACAAACTTAGATAAAAATACAAAAGTGAAAAGTAAATTTATCCGAATAAATTGATAAAATGACCATCTACCAAATTTTACCACAAATACCAAATTTTATCGCATATTGTTAATCCATATTTTACTAAAATCTCCAAAGACACTTCGATAAAAATTACAAATCGTTTTGGCGTTCCCATAGAGCCAGTAGGTTTGACATACTTTTTTTCTCAATATGTTTAAGTACGCGATTTTAGTAGTTAAAGACATTGTCAAGTTTAGTAAAATAAGTCTTTGAACCACTAGCAATGGAGTGAAATTTTATGAGAGACTTATGGAATATTGGTGAATTAATGAGGTATGAAACTTATTTACTATAAGTTTATATAAAAAATGCTTAAAAAGACTAATATTTGTTTTAATAATTGAATAGTTCTTAGTTAAATACTTTTATTGTTAATTTAAACCCTTATTAAAACTGTCATTATAAAATATTTTGCCTATAGCATATCCACTTTTAGTTATAGCTTTAGGAGTAATAAAGTTATTTTGTAGATCATTTTTTGTTGATTTGATTACTAGACAAATTAATTTGCGAATGGTTATGAAAAGAAATTAAAACAATTCGAACATTTCATTTCTAATCTGAAAAATATTGAAAAGGTGACGAAAATTTGTTTGAAATTCTTTAAATAAAAACTTTTTAAACCATTAAAAATATTGGTTACTTTAAGTAAAGCTCTAAAGTAAATGAGTTTGTATCATACCATAGATTATTACAATTTTAATTCTTCATTTTTAACGTCAGTTTACTAGTTATTAGGTGGTAATGGTATTTACAATATAATCTTTATAGTCTTTTTGCCTACAGTGCTATACAACGTGTAAATGGAAAAAATAAAGTTCACAAGTTCACCTATGTTTTGTTAGTAATCATGAATAAATAACTAATAATTATAATCTCTATAACTTTAAATTATTATTATTATATATATAAATATCTATCTATCTATATATATATATATATATATATATATATATATATATATATATATATATATATATATATATATATATATATATATATATATATATATATATATGAATCCTTTATACTAGATAATATAGAGTCTTTTTTGAAATTTTTCCTTTTTTGCTTAACAGTGTACCTGTTTTCTGGTCGTTTAATTAATCTTTGTTGAAAAAATGTTTCTTGGACTATCTTGGATAAATTTAGACGAAAATATATTTATATAAAATCAACAATTAAATATGTTACTGTTAGAAATATTATAGAAAGTTTATATTCAGACACTATAGCCATATTACAAAGAGCATATTGTTTTTCATATGAAAGTTTATTCACTTGATAAATATAAGTAAACTTTAAATTTTATATTTTATTATATAGGATAATATAAACATTAAGTATATTTTATATGATAATATAAGTAGTATTTCATTCTGCAAATAAAAGAAAGTATTTCTTTTCTTAAATATTTTCTTAAAGCTATATTAATACTTTATGATAAAAATTATGTGTTTTAAATTATTCTGATTTTATGTTATTCTAAAATTAAAAGTTATTTAAATTTCATGTATACACTAGCCATAATATTGAAAATAAATGCAAATAGATTGTTTGACGTATGCAAATATTTACATTTAAGTTTATTTATCAAAATATATACCTTAGTTATTTTTAAACAAAAATCAACAAAAGCTCTTCGATACATCTTAATATTTCAGGAAAAAATAAACATTTTTATTTACTTTATCCTAAAAAAACCTCAGCATATTGGGAAATATTTAGTTACAGAAATATCTAAAAAACACTTTCATTTTTTTCTTTCTTATCACTCAAGCTACTGAAATTAGGAGAAGCACCTGAGTTAAAACATGAATTTGCTTAAAAGTTTTCTTTAGAGAAATTTTTTACTATCCTGTCTGAAATTTTTCTTCATCATCCAAGAATCTATAATCAACTTTAAACAAAGGCGGATTGTTCTGAAAATAGCTTAATGTTCCATGCTTTCGATAAATGCTAAAACAACGAACCCGCACAAAGCTGATAATAATGTAGCTTTGTATGCGCATTAATTATTTATGAAGTTTCTTAAGAGCACTCTTTTTTCTTTAGAAATTTTCTTAAAGTCAAAAATAAAGAGGAAGATTATAATTTATTTCATTCCAGCTTTTTGTGTTTATATTGGTTTCTTTCCTTAAAAGCTAAGGCCTCTTCCTTTTTATCCCTATAAAAATTAAAATTTGTTAGATAATTTCACCAAAAAACACCTGTATGTCTAGTTAAAATGATATATTTCAGTATCTTTTGTAATTAGCAGTTGTTACATTCTGCTAATAATATTTTTTGCCAACGCATATATAATTTATTACTTATTATGCGCATTTTAATATTTTTTAATTCTTTTTAAAACAGTTTTTAATAGTAATAAATATTTACATCATTCCTAATAAATTTTCGACTACTTTAATGGGAGAGTGTTTTTATGCGTAAATGTATCTAAAAATAAATGTTATGAATATTAAGCAGAAAATCTTTACTATGTTTACAGAAAATTCATTCAAGATCATGCCAATTGTGTTTAGTTAATATAATCTTTTCTTAGATACTCTTCAGCACAATTAAATAGCAATGCATATAAATAAAGTCTGTAAGTAGTGAAATATTATGAAAACAGTGAATTATTAAGAAAGTAAAAACTGTTTTGTGAGAAAATAAACAGATTGTTTTAAGAAAATAAACAAAATTTCTTTGTATTTATATTATTTATTCTAAAAGTAAAATAGTTCAAAGGAAAAATAAACTTAGCAAATAGTAGGTAATCAGTTTTATGATCCTTATTAGAGAGAAAAATAAATCATAATGAGTTTCATTACAGAAAAGTCTATTTTTGTCTGGTTGAGAAATTATTTGTTTTTAAATATAAGAAAGGTTGCTCTGTGGCTAAATGGTAGAGCTTTCGTACTACAGGTCCTAGGCCGGGAAAGGTTGACTTAGTTTTTAATATCTTCAGTGGGTCGATACAAGGAGTACCAATCATGCTTGGGACTAAAGACTGGACGTTCTTCGTTCGGCTGACCACCAGACCAGAACATCTGCTCTGATACTCCAGAACCCCAGGTCAAGAAAACTTGGCCCTCTATGAGCTTTCGTGCCACTGAGTTTAGATTTGAAAATGAGAAAGAGCAATATGAAGATTTTGGAACAGCATAATAATAAGCTTCTCTTTTCAAATTGATTGTTCACGAAACCGTTTATTAAAAGCCTTTTTAGTGGAGATTTCTGAAGTATTTCTCCATGGCAATGAAATGATTCTTAGTTTTTATGAGCATTTAGTTAAAAGCTCAATAACCCTCCAAGTATATATCTAAAACAGAGAACTAAAGAACAGTTTGGGTCAAACATATTATATTTGCATGCCTCATCACTAAATTGTACAAGAACTCTTATGTTCTTTAAAATCAATTTATTCTCGTCGATTTAACTCAAATCTCGGATATGTGATTTTGTAGGAGTGCACACTGCTCAAAAGCAAGTATGTCACAAGTTAGCTTGAGACCAACATTTTGCGTATAGGGTAAAAGACTAAATTAGTTTGCATATTAATTGCAGTTAATTGCGTTTTCATGCGTGAAAAATTAAGCAAAAATCAAATCATAGTAAATATTATCATATGTCAAAAAATATTTACACATGTTATGGTATTAAGAAATTTGACGCATATTAAGTAATATTTATGGTGTTTGTGTACCAAAATCACTAATTCTACTAGTTTATTTTGGATTACGAGGGTTGCTACTTATATTTCTGGCCTTGGCAACAGTAAGTGTTGCTACGCGACCGCAGACGATTTTAATCGAAAGTTTGATATTTTTAAACATAAATTCAGCAGACGATTTAACATTATAGCTTCATTTGTGTTGTTCACAGTAAATTGAAAAATTCTTCTCTTTCAAAAAATGGAATTGAATCGTGAATATTTTCGTGCCATTATTTTTCATAACTTTCGACGTGGATTGTCAAGACAAGAGTGCTTCGATGAACTTAATTCTTTATTCAGCGATAAAGCGCCATCCTACAGCACTGTAAAAAATTGGTATAACGAATTTAATCGTGGTCGATGTTCTATCCAGGACGAATCCCGTGCAGGTCGTCCAAAATCCGATGCTGTGCGTTCTTGCACAATCCGAAAAGATCGATGCTGTGCGTAAACTGATAAAGCAAGATCGTCATGTGACATACCGTGAGATAGAGGCGTATTTGGACATTAGTATGACTAGCATAAATGAAATATTGCATGAACATTTGAGCATAAAAAAAAAAGTTTTCGCGTTGGATCCCGCATAATCTGACAAACGCTCAAAAAAAGGCTCGTGTCGATTGGTGCAAGGAAATGTTGGAAAAATACGTTCAAGGTACATCAAAGGCTGTGTATAACATCTACACAGGTGACGAATCATGGATCTATGCATATGTGCCGGAAACAAAACAGCAATCAACTGTATGGGTCTTCCAAGACGAGGCAAAACCAACAAAAGTTGTTCGAGGAAGAAGCACATCGAAACAAATGATTGCCTGTTTCTTCGGCATTAACGGTCATGTGGCAACAGTGGCGTTAGAGCAACGCAGGATGGTCAATTCTGAATGGTACACGACCATTTGTTTGCCAGAAGTCATCGGAGAAATTCGAAAAAAGCAGAAGAACAGGCAAATCATTCTTCATCATGACAATGCGAGCTCTCACACATCGACTCAAACAAAGGCCTTTCTGACGGAGCGAAAGAGCGAACTGATGGGTCATCCGCCGTACAGCCTTGATTTAGCACCCAATGACTTCTTCTTATTCCCACACATCAAAAATAAATTACGTGGACAACGATTTTAGACCCCCTAAGAAACGGTTGATGCATTCAAAACGCATGTTTTGGAGTTACCTTAATCGGACTGGAAAAAGTGCTTTGAAAATTGGTTCAAACGCATGCAAAAGTGTATTGATCATCATGGAGAATATTCTGAAAAGCAGTAAAACCAATTTCGATCCTACATATTTGTTTTTTCATTATGAGGCAAGAAATATAAATAGCAACCCTCGTATTTTTTACGTTTATTACATTTAAATTTAAACAAAAACTTTTATCTTAGTTGCTTCTCTCTAGGAAATTTTTATTCAAATCATGTATCATTTCTAGATGACTATACATTTTTAGATTGATGACTTATCTGAAATACTTTTTATTAAACTCTCACTTCCAGTAGAGATAATTACATATTTATGATGCAATTTTATACTGATATCTGATCTGCACTAATTTATATTAAACTGAAAATAAAATTTTATTAATTGTACATTTTATGAAGAGTGAAAAAGAATAATTAAAATACTATTTAGAATAACATAAACGCAAATAGTATGTTTGTATGTCCTTTTTTTTAAATAAATGATAAAAAATATTGAACTAAGCATGATTCAAGACACAAGACTTAATAACCGATTTGATAAATTTTGTATTGTCTAAATTAGTTATGTATAGTTAATTTAATACAAATACATAAACACTTACATGCAATGCTCAGTTCCGCTGATCCTTGTGCAGAGTCTTCGTCGTTTCGGGCTATGCATTGATACATTCCCTTGTCATCTCTTTGCACTGTTGTAATGTGAAGAACGTTTCTGCTGATGAGAACTACTCTGCGGGACAGGGAGAGTGGCTTTTGATTTTTTACCCACTCTATACTTGAAATCGGATGACCGCTGACAGAGCAATTAATGGTAACTGTTGTTCCAGAGCTAACTTCTTGACTTGATGGCCACGCGGTTATTTTTATGGGTGCTAGGAGAAAATAAATAAAAGTTTAGAAAAAAATCGACATACGTTGAAAAATATTAAAGTGTAAATTTGCTTACATTATTCTCGAAACTAGAAAAACTATTTTTTATTATAAAATGCCAGAACCAAATGTCAAATCAAGTAGTGTTTCAAATACTTATTTCATATCAAATACTTATTTTCATATTTCAAACTACACCATCATTAAAATGGATTTAAAGTTTAACTATAATATCCATGTGATTTCATCATAAATTTAAAATATTTTACGCATTTGTTGAGAACAATTTTATTATAAATTTGTTTTCAATGTACTTGAAGTTATATAAGTTTTTTTTAAAAGTTTCAAAGGTTTTTGATAAAACTTCTGCAATATAGATTCGTCAAATAAACAATTAGAGTTGAACTGTAAAAGATAACTTGTTTTTATATTTTACAATACTCTTTTAATTTAAAATTTGAACGGTAATATTGGTATATTTTAAAATAATATTCCGAATACTTGTTTTAACCTTAAACAGGTTTTAAGTTGTATGAAGTCAGATTCAGTCAGAAACATAAACACTGACTAAAAATAATGATGTGAGAAATTTTTATAGCTTCAATAAAATTATGTTTTTTAAATTTTTATGATTTTATTGTAACTATTATTTGCAATATTGTAGTTTAAATTATATTTTTCTTTACTATATATTTTTAAACGTTACATAAAGTACTACTCCCTTTATTAAAAAAGAGAAGTAATTTCTTTGGTCATAGATAATAGTAGAATTCTTATTTTTGAAAGACATAAATATTAAAAATATCTTTTTTAAATTTATTCAAGAAACTGTGCTGATTTTTCGTTAGATATTTAATTTAAAGAATTTAATTTAAATATATAATAGATCCATAGTTTCCAATTACGATATTGGTAGCAAAGTAGGTTTTAAATTTTTAGTTAAGAAATAACGTTTCAAATTCTTCATTATTATTAATTTATGGATTTATAAAGGATAGTATTAAATTTTAAAATCTATAAAAATATTTCCAGTCGTAGCAGATTCCTCCATTTCTTATAATAATCATAGATGTTCTTCATACAGTTGAGAAAAATGAAGAAAAAAAAAACTTAAAAAAGATACTTTTATTCAACATGTACAACATCTTTTACTGTATACCACCTGGAATAACTTTTAATCTAATGATTGAATCTTCACGTTCTATGAATGAATCTTAACGCTTCGAGGTGGTGGCCTTAAATATGCTAATTAATATTTTCAGCCAATTCTTGCAGATTTGTGCTATTTAATTTGTGCAGATTAAGTTGCGAAATCAGACAAAAAAATATATTTTCTCTGATTAAATATACTCTTTTTTTGATGGATCCGGACTCCTAAAATATAGGGATTAGCCGCAATCTGACGAATATGATCCAAATAGGTTGGCCAAAAGAGCTATCCAAAGTTTGGAGCCTTTATTGTTTTTTTTCTACTTTTTGCGTGATTACACTTATTACAACTACGAAATTTTAAATTTCAATTTCTCAGAAGCTATTCAACCTAATCTCGAATCTTTCGTTCAAATTTTGTATTTTGCAGCATAAAATTACATTCTTTAAAAAGATTTGAAGAATTGTGCATTTTACAATTCAAAAATTTGTTGAATAGCATTAAGCAAAAATATAAATATTTGCAAAAAGTTTCCTTTTGCATAGCATTTTCTTTATATAAATGAATCGTATGATTGTGTGAAAAATTTATATAATATTTGTAATTAATATTTTTGTAATTTAAAATATCGGGTGCACTTATTACTTAGAACATTTATAATGAACCACTTGAAACATAAAGATTGAGTTCTAGAATGTGATCATTGGATCAAATATTATTTCTTTTTTTTTTTTCTTTTTTCTTGGATCATTTTTTTGCACATTGTACATTATAGATATTGCTTTTTTCACACAATTTTGTTAGGATCAAAATTCAAACTTTTTCCTTTTTTGAAATATTTGCGAGAATTTAACAACTTATTAAATATGAAATTTGCATAATGGTTTCCAGCAGAGTAACCATTCACCTTGAAACAATACCAAATGACAGTAATTTCTGTCTAAAAAATTGCTACCAACTTAGACTACAATAATTGACCTCGGATTAAATAAAAATATAACTTATTAATAATGTATGAGTTGAAATTGAATTTAAATTAAACCTGTTAGAAACATTATCAATATCCAAAAAAAAAAAATAGAACTTCTATGAGATATAGAATAAATTGAAATTAAAATAAATGAATCTAAACTATTACAACTAAGTTAAAAAAAAATAATAAATGCATTGAGTAATTATCCATTTCAGTAAATCAGCATCTTAATCTATAATTACATTGTTACGATCCTAAATCAATTTTTTAATAAATTCTTCGCCTTGTATCTGTGTTAAATGGTTTATTTCTTAAGACAAAGCAACATTGAAACAGCTTTTGAATGGCACAATGAATAAATTGATACACTTAGGATCTTTGAAAGGTGAAGCAATTTGAGAAAACTGTAATGCAGTTAAGTAGATGGTGCAGTTCTTGATACTGAGTGTGTAATTAAGAGAGTTGTGTAGGGTTTGATACAAATTAATTAGCAGTTGCAGCCCCCACGTGATTAATTAATGTTCGTACTAATTATTTTTCTTATCTCAAGCCATTGAATTTCAAACTCGGTGTCTTTTGTTTGAGAATGTCCTCCTTTGCTCGAACGGCCACAGAAGGGGACATTTTCCCCAGTTAAAAAGAGATAATCGTTAATTCTTTGGTTGTTATTAATGAATTACTTTTTTCCATTCTTTAGTTTTTATTAAAAAAAAAAGAATTGAGGAAATTTATCTTAGTTGTTTAAAAAAGTCTGAAAGAGAATTGAAAATACATTTCTTTCGTAATTATTCTTCTAAAATGAAGAGAAAGAAGAATTGAAAATTCAAAAAATAAAAAAAAAGAGGAAATAAATGGTTGTTAAACTATTCTAAAGAAAGTTCAGTTGGAAAAAAGATCATTAGAATCAATAGCAGACTTTGACATGACTTCGTTAATATGCTTTGTAATTAAAAGTTAAAAAAAAAAACTTTTACTTGATTTGCTCGTAATTGATTAAATAGGATGCATTAAAGTTGGAAAAGAATGCAAGTCTTCTTTTTTCTCCAAAGAGAAACTTAATTTGATGAACACTTTATTTCTTATGATTAGTGCGTTGCTGCCAGTTTTTCACATGTTTTGTTTAAAAGAATTAATTAATACATCGTGATTTCTCTGCATATATATATATATATATATATATATATATATATATATATATATATATATATATATATATATATATATATATATATTTACTTTTAATGAGTTTTATGGGCAGTACGTTTATTAAATATATATATTATTCCGGCAATAATTATATTATGCTAAATATAATCCAAATTAGTTATTTTGCATGAATTGACGATTATCTCACCTTTGCTTATACATATTAAAAATCAAATATTTACACAGATTTTCTCATTCACATTAATACAAAAAACGCATTAAATTATATGTAAAAACAGGCTCATTGTTATAGTTTCAATTTTGTTCAAAATTTGTTTCAAATCCAAACAAAATTTGAAATACAAGCAAAATTTCAAATCCTACCGAATGCTTTTTGTTTTCATGAAAAGTAGCCAACAATTAAAAAGCCAATTAGTATTTTCAGTTTTAAATATTAACAAAAAGCATTTCTGTCAAAACCAATTTTTTTACAAATATTTAAGATAAATATTTTCTGGAAATCCTCTAACTCAAAAATATTAAGTAATCTGGTTTGAGTCTGAGTTACTGAATGATTTCAAGTTGTTCGAAGGTGTTCCATGTTTAAGTGCTTTTAATATTATCATAGTTAAGTCAAAGCTGGAAATATGGAGCGTTTAAGCAAGGAACACCTTCAAACAACTTGATTTTTTTTTCAATTAATATCCCTGATAAAAAAAATATAATAGCAAATACGCTTTCTTCTAAATCTACAAAATGTGTCAAAATAAGTTATTTTTTCGAACTTCGTTTAGTTGTTTTGATTTATATAGTTGGATTTGTTAAACGTTGGTTTAATTTGTCTTAGCTTATCATAGTTTGATTAAAATTGACTTAGTTAATCATACAGTTTAAAAATATTTAAAGGTTCACTTATATAAAAATTCACTCGTTTTGTAATTTTTTTCTTCATAAACTAAGTAATTTTTCATGACGCGAATCAACTCTTTTAATTTATATTTTTAATAGGGGGGGGGGGAGGTCAGTAATCAGTTAGCTAAGCCAATATCTGTAGTTGCATCATCAACCATACACTAAATTGTGCATTAGTATATATTTAAATACAGTTTAAATATGCTAATAATAGAAAATAATAAAAGTAAAAATAAAATGAATCTTTTTAAAGAAGTTTAAACTTGCGTAATTCTCTAAAAATACGTTTTTTAAATATATTTTCTAAACTAACTATATTTATATAATAAGTTACAGATAGATTTAAGTTTAGTAGATGAAGAATAAAAGTTATCATAACTATAAAATTCATAAAATATTAACTTAATTTTTAGTAATATCTCCGTTAGCATAATAAATACAGTTATTGATAAAATGCTAGGGGATAGTATATATTTATCCATTATTATCCATAAATTGATTTGTTTTGCAAATTATCCAGAGCAAAAGTCTGATAATATTTTAATATTAAGTCAAGCAAATATAAATTAAGTTAAAACTCATATTTTTAAATTCGGATATTCGGCAGTCTCTTATTAAACATCATTTCATATGTATTTCTAGATATATGCGTTTAATAAATTTTTGTGAATAATTTATTGCGCAGAATAAAATTCCGTAATTTAGATAAACTTAGATTAATATTTAAACCATGTTAACTCATAAACGTTTCAGCGATATTTTAATATTGAAAAATTTTGGGCGGAAAGAAGTATAAATTTTAAGTGCGAAAGCTAAGCTTGACATTTTGATCAAAGTTAAAATTTACTCCCTATGAAATCTTACATTTACAGCAGAGCCAAAAAAAAAAAAGAAAGAAAAAAATCATTTTTTTAGAGGGTTGTTCAGAATTTAAATCATTCGCCGTCATTTTCGCCTTCGAGAACGACTTTGACAGACTGACTTTTTCGATAAGATTGGTTCCGAAGAAGCCACACCTCATAATGACTTTTCGGATGACTAAATAACTTGGACACACTTTCGATCGAGAACGCCAAGTATAAGCTATGAATATTTCATGAATATGAGACGACTTTGAGAAGAAAACTACAGCATGAAGAACAAACGTGTACATGCATGATTCGGCTTTGAAAAGAAGAAGTGAATTTACAAAATTATGTATATCAAGGAGAAAAGTTTTTGTGAGCCGTTTGGGAATTCGATATCTTAAAGTAGTTTTTTTTTCTGGAAAAATGTTTAGAATATAAAATTTACATACTGCTTACTGTAGAAACAATTCATGAGTTACGTATTAAATGCTTATTCTCCTTTCGATATACAATGAGTTTGCAAATATAAAAGCAAATTCATTCATAATTTAAATTCTCTTAATAATATTATTTATTTATATTTATTATTCTCATTTACTTATTATTATTATTTATTTATATTTATTATTCTCATTTACTTATTATTATTATTTATTTATTATTATTATTTATTTATTATTCTTATTTATTTATTATTATTATTTATTTATTATTATAATTTATTTATTATTATTATTTATTTATTATTATTATTTATTTATTCTTCTTATTATTATTTGCTTATTCTCCTTTCGATATAAAATGATATAAAATTCATTCCTTTCGATATAAAATGAGTTTGCAAATATAAAAGCAAATTCATTCATAATTTAAATTCTTTTAATATTATTATTTATTTATTCTAATTTAGAATAAAATTATGAAATTGAGAAATAATAGTAAAAAGCAATTATGAAGTTTAAAAATGAATTATAATGAACAAATCTTAGTACACTGTAAAATATATTATTGAAAATTCAAGAAAAAAATACTAACACTCAGGATTATAATACTTTTTAGTGTAAAATTGTTTTATAGCGTAAAAATTAAGAAATGTGTAGATTCATCAATTGGCTTTGAAAAGAAGAGGTGAATTTATCAAATTATTTATATAAAGGAGAACGTTTTTGTTAGCCGTTTGGGAATTCGTTAACTCAAATTTGTTTTTTTCCTGAAAAAATGTTTAGAATATAAAATTTGCAGACTGCTTAATGAAGAAACAATTCATGAAATGCGTATTTAATGCTTTTCCTCCTTTTCATATAGAACGTTTTTGAGGATATAAAAGCAGATTAAGTTATAATTTAAACTGTTTTAATATTATTATTTAGATCTTCCAATCTTAGAATGGAATTGTGAAATTGAGAAATGCATAGTTTTATGAAGCACAATTACGATACTAAAAAAAATTAAATATAACACATTTTCGTACACTGTAAATGATATTAATCAAAATTTAAGTAAAAAATTCTGTCACTCTAGGTTACAATACTTTTGACTGTTAATTTAATATTTAGCGTAAAAACTTACAATAAAGCAAATAATCTCGCACTCATAGTCAGAAATTGAATCCAGAAACCTGTTTAGCATGTAAACCAATATCATTTCGTTTTACAGTGATACACCAGCGGTGTGCAGAAAACCAACTTCTGAGTTTACGACTTTCAATGTTCAACTCTTTAGTCTGGAAATTTTGAGCCCGCCTCAGAAGACAAGGGAATCCAGAAATTCGAGAAGGACCTATTGATGAAGCTAACCTGCATTTGCGTTGCCTGTAGAGGAAAACCACAAAAACCTAGCACGATGGCCAGAGGATTCTAACCCATTATTCGCATACCATAGAGGATATGCACTGTGATCTGTGAGATCAGGGAGCAGAATTCGTATCAACAAGCATAGAAAAAAACAAGCATTGTCTTTAAAAAATATGCAGATGGAAATATATGCTAACAGATTTCAAGCATTATAAAATAGGCAATCATACTCAAGAGTTATTTGAAGTTATTTGAAGATTTATTTGGAAGAGTTATTTGATTTCAAACAAAAGTTATTTGAAAAAGGTTTTTCCTGGCAAGAGTTTAGATAACGGGTGCATATTTTTAAGAGTTGCAAACATGTCGACTTTTGTTTCCATCTGAGTATTTTTGAAGGGTGCATATATTATCCCGCCACTGCCCACGGTATCATATATGAACATTTTGGAATTCTGTTACTCAAGAACACACGGATATTTTATTTTATATTTTGTTACCATCGTTGAACAGCCGATATAATTTTAGGTTTACGACTACTAATGTTCAACTCCGTAGCCTTGTAATTTTGAACCCAATCCAGAGACAAGGGAACTCCTGGATCAAGTATTGTGAGAAAATCGCCTTCGTGGAGGCCTTTTTGATGTAACTAATCCGAATTTACGTTACATGGAGAGGGAAATCAAGAAAACCCTCCCACCAAGAGTCTGATGGCAAGGGAGAGTGTAGGATATTTAGCATCAACACTGCGGTCGGTGCAAGCTGGGTGCGGAATTCGTATCGACTAAACCTTCGCTGGGATTTGAACCCGGAAGGTGAAAACTGTATCTACTGAGTCATTAAGGCTCACCACACCGATATCATATCTATTAGTTACTTTTGTATTGTGACTACTATTTGTGCATTTGTCGCTTCTTATTTATTTGTCTATGGAAAGCACTCTCCCTCCCACAAAGTCTTAGGACATCTGCTACTATGGAAACAAGAAATAGCACATTTTAAATTGAGGATATTCTCTCCCCCATGATTTTGTCGACATTGGACCAATGCCTGTCTTAAATATTTATCCCACATTCAAATTGAAATAGTTAAACTTCGTAACCACAGTCACCGCCACTGTTCCAGATGAATGGTGGCGGAGAAAGCTTTTTCCATATACACACACTAATATATATATATATATATATATATATATATATATATATATATATATATATATACTTTAGGATGTATACTCTCGGTGCGCGCCTGGGAAACCGCTTCTTTCTCCTTTCGCCGGTGCTGAAGGGGTTAAATTCCGAAACAATCTCTCCCAAAACAATTCACCGTGAATTTAAAAAAAATTCTTGGGCTTGAATGATGACAAAGCTCCAAATATTAAATTAAGTAATAATTAAAAATGAAAAAAAATCCAGTTTTTTTAGTTTGCTTTTAGCCAGTTTGTTTATTTATAATTCGTATAATTGTTTTGTTTTGCCGTAATAATTTTATTAGAAGTAATTTATACAAACAGTGAAATTGACCGAATTATTTCCTGTCGATATTACTTCTCATCGATTTTCGCACAAAATGTATAGCATTTTTGAAGCTGTTTAAAGATCAAAAACTGAAAAATGATTAATGGCTACCAGCATGTTTAAGTTTACTTTCTAGTTCCTAGATGAACTTAATATGTTTTGAAAGTAGGCATCCTACCAAGTTTTAAAACCAATGGTAGAGTTCGTTAAAAGATGAGACTACATTCTCTAAAACCTTTTTGTAACATTATTTAAGTAATAAAATTCTATTTTTATCAACCCGTAATTAAAGTCTCCAATGAAATGAGTGTTATTAGTGAAATCCAAAATTAAAGTCTTCCAACGTACTGAGAGCAGGCATTAAAAATTTAAGAGGGTTTCTATGGTAATCATTAATTTTATTACTTAGGGAACTGATCCAACAAACCGTCTTGATTGCCAACTTCTGTTTCTTGAGCATCCTGAAGAGGAGAAAAATTATTTCCTATTCTCAGGAATGTAATTAAATTCTTATCCCCTTTTTATTTTGCTTAATAATCATCAGTATATCACGAAAGCTTTGATGGTAACCTTCCTTTTTCCTTTTCTGAATTTTGCAGAATGCAGACGTTTCAAATTATAGGGATATGAATGAAGTACTCATATTTTATAACTTAAATTGTTTCAACAATAAAGGATGTTATAGTAAAACTATATATTTGAACTATAGTAAGTATAAAACTGGAAGGTTTGTATCTGTGATAAAAACAAATAAAATGAAATGTGTGAAAGAACTATAAATAAAAAAGGTAGTACCAAAAAAAATGTGAAGAATATGGTATAATATGTCAGTAAAGATTCTTAAAATATAAAATTATGTGTCTAAAAATGCTGGATAACACTGCTTTATGGTCAAATATATACCGTTAATATAACAACTATATTAATTTTATAAAAATTTTATATAAAATTAATATTGAGTGCATGGGTAAGGCAAAATCAATTTAAATGTAAAGCAACCAAATCAAATTTGGTGTGTTTGTTTTAAAATAAGCATTGTAAGATGAGAATTTGCATTAAGTGCACGTCAAAATAAATATTTTGAGCATTTTAAATATATAAAACCCTAATTTGTTGAGACTAATGTCATAATAATAGTCAAGAGAATTTGAGATGAGGTCTTAGTACTGAAAGATTCTTGCTTGTTTTTTAATTGTATTCTAACTGTGAAAGAGAAATTTCAATAATTACTTTAATATATGGATTAGAATATTCCTGTTACGAATTTTATTTTGTTAAAACTAGCTTTGAACGCTTTAATTTACTAGACGCAAATAATCTAACTTCTTTTTGCTAGTATTTTTATTGTGCTTATAAACATAAAAACGCTTTTTCATATCTCAAGTGAAAATTTAATGTATTAAAATTTTAAAACTGTAGTCTAATCAAAGAATATTAAACCAAGTTCTCAAAAGAAGTTATAGAACTACATCAAATGTTAAGCTTCGTCAACATTATGTTTTTATCGTCATAAGTAGTAAAAAATATAGTTACCAAATAAAACTGTTGCCATTTTTAGTATTATGACGATGTAATTATTATTTTATAGCTATGAATTTATTATATATTTATTTCAATATCATGTATACTGTTTATTCAAATTAATTGTTGTTTGCATAAAACAAATCAAAAGAAGTATAAAAAAATTTAAATGGTAAAAGTGCTTTTTTTACATACTTTTCGGTCTAGATTTGCCGAATTGACATTAAATAATAAAACTTCAATTCTAAAAAAAAAATATTTGTTACTTTTTCGCTGTGCATTTTCAAATTTCCACGTCAATAAACGACCCAATAAAATTAAAGAATGTATATTATTTTTGTTCGACATGCTTGAAATACTTGCTTGGATATTTTAGAATCTGAATAAATATTTAATGTTTAATAAATTAATATTATCTTTGAATTAATTAAGCTGATCAATGGCAATAATACCAAAAATATGCAACTTTTAATTATAATGTAAACTACATACAATATGTTAATTTTTACAAGCTTTCCTGTTCTTATAATGAAGATTTAAAACATTTGAAATAAATAACCATAATGCTAAACGTCATTTATATATAATACGTTATTATATCAGTGAAAAAGTTATTAATTGATTTTAAAATGAAACAATTAAATACACAAACACCGCATCTTATATAATGCTTTAATATTTATTATAGAATTAAAACAATCTTAATTATTAATGTACGAGAGTAAAATCGAATTTTGAAATAAAAAAGAAAGGAAAGGATTTGTATTATTTCATAAATGTGTAAAGTGTCAGACTTTCATTAATTTTTCCTTAATTCCTTCATCTTCTTTAGATGAATCAATCACTTAAAAGAAAAATTCACCCATCATCTATCATGAAAAGGTTGCGGCTCGAAATACGTCAAGGGATAATTTTAGAAATGTAAGCCGTTACAGTAATTGCAAGTTTAATTACTGTACTAAGACTTAAAGATATCCTCTAAATTAATAAAAAAAATTGCAACGTGGCAATTTGTCATTGTCATGATATGTTGTCTTTTCCACTGAATTTGAGCAGCTGCTTGCTAATGATATTACTTTTAAAGGAAACGAGTCGCTTTAAAACTGGCAAAATTAATTCGTTTGCAGTGATGTTAGTCATAAGACCGTTTAGGGAAGTTTTGAAATTAAATCAATTTATTTTTAAAAGTTGAAATTAAATAAATATTTTTTACTAATTTTTGTTGTGTCAAAAATCAAAACTTTTAAAATAAGATTTAAAAAACAAATGCATTTAATTCGATATAAATTAAAGTTTATTATAAAATAAAATCAAAATAAGTCAATAAAAATTTTATTGTCTCGAAGATCGTGCCCAAAAATTTACATCAGGTGATTGTGCAGAGCTTTTTTTATGCATATACGTTCAGAGCAATGTATATACGTAGAATACACGCATATATAATTCTAGGAATGTAAACCGCTACAGCGAATTTGAGCAGCTGCTTGCAAATTATACTACATTTAAAGGAACAGAATGGATTTAAAACTGGCAAAAGTAAATCGTTTTCAGTGATGTTAGTTATAGGAAAGTTTAGGGAAGTTTTGAAATTAAATCAATTTATTTCAAAAGTTTAAACGAAATAAGATATTTTTAAATAATTTCGGTTAGGTAAAAAAAAAACGAAATTTTCAAAATGAGATTTACAAACAAATGTATTCTATGTGATTTAAATTAAATTTTTTTATGCAATAAAATTAAAATAAGTCAATAAAAATTTTATTATAAAATAAAACTTTTTATTAAAGTAACAATTACAGTTTTCTTAAAAATAAATCCATGAAAAATTCATGCCTAGTTTGAATTACTAATTTCTGTTATGTCTAAAGACAAAATTTTCAAAATAAGATATTAAAAGCAAATGTATTCAACGCGATTTTATTATAAAATAAAATCAAAATAAGTCAATAAAAATTTTATTGTCTCGAAGATTGTACCCAAAAATTTTCGTCTGAGGATTGTGCAGACCTTCTAATGTACCTATACGTTCAGAGCTATGTATATACACGTTCGGAGTTTAGTGTGCAGTTTAACTTAGTAACTTATTTTAACTCAGATATTTATTCTAAAATATTTAGACTACCGAGAGAGAAAGGGCAGTTCTATGTGTAACATTTAATGTAATACGCCAACAAAGAGTATTATGAAATGATGGAAAACATATTACTTTAAATAATGAATCTTATGTTGTTAATTACTTTTACTTAATGCAGAATTAATTAATTACTTAAATGCTGTAAATGTTATAATTACCAGTTAAGAACTCTAAAGCAAAAATTTTACTATACATAGATTTCATGCTTTTTTATTATTTTGTATTAATTAGGACAAAATAAGTGAAAAATAATGTATATTGAATTTTAGTAATTTATGAATATAAAATACAGCATGAAACACTGAATTTTTTTCCTAATTTTTTATATATATTTTTTGGCGTTAAAGGTGAAATATGGTTCAGTTCCCAACACTATTTTATTTACATTTTGCACTTATTTGCTGTTATATAAATATAAGAAAACAGTAATTTATCACTGATTTTTTTTTGAATTTAAGAAATCAATTATTGAAGAATTTTTAAATATGAATGGAAAAAAAAATTCGAACTACTTTTTTTGGATTTTATATTTTAACACGAATATAATTCTGATAATATAACGGATTTTTTACGACTTATTAGATTGTTTCTTTAATTAAAAATACCAAAAATGTTTTTTTTCTTGAAATTAGAGTTTTTGAAAAAGAAATATCTATAAAAGGACACCGATGTCCCATGTGGTCTCAATCAATTGCATCAATAAGTAGAACAATATTCAGTCGTTTTGCAACATAAATGTTAATTATTTTGCGGGACTGATTTTAGGGTAGAACAGTATGATTCGAGATATGGCAAAATGGGATCCATTTTTGCCTTAATATTGATGATCTTCGAAAATTAAAAAAAAAAATGAACAGTGTTAGGATAATGTATCTATAAATAAGATTAGTGTAAGATGACGTGAACGTAAGTTCAATATAAGATGCAATAGTTAAGTCAGTTTTATTGACTTAAAAGAAAATATTATGAAGATATTGATGTATATGCAAAAGAAGGTTAGATTAAATGCTGCAAATGTAACAAAATAGATTATTTTTATGCAGATGTTAATTCGGTTCTATCTGTTCGTGTCCCATCTTGTATAACATAAAATATAGAGTATATATGCATCCCATATTGGGAAATGACAGAGTTATGACTTTTAATCTATTGTCATAGAAATGATAAATTTAATGCGCATTTCAATTTCAAATGTTGCAGAAAAGCGGTAAAATGTTCAAAAAATCAAAATTCTTTTGAGTTTTTTTTTCCATTTGCCCCAAAATAATTTGCTAGAATAGCAGGTAAAATTCTCCTTTTTTTTCCCCTCCCTTATTTAAATATATTTTCCAAAGTAAATAAAACTATACACATACTCTAAATCTCTTTAATTATCAACATCATTAAGCATCGAAATGGATTATGTTGATTCATCATATATTACCAAATGATCCAATTGTTAGTATACACAAATTACGTAGGTTAAATATTTTAAGATAAGACAACAATTATTCTAGAATATATTTATACACTATCACGAAAGAGCCAGACATCCGGGTAGCTGTTTTAGACGCAATTTAATGCTTGTAGTTAATGAATAAGTCGAATGAAGTATTACATTTTTATTCATGCTAAACTTTAAATTATAGAATTATTGAGTATTAAATTAAATTAATTATTCAGATTACATTTTGAAATAACATTTAAAGTGTTTTTTTTCCTTCAAAATTTATATTACATTTTAATTTTCTTATTCCAAATGACTTTGTTGTGACATAGATAATAATTTTAATTATAAATAAAATGGGGCTTGAAAAATAAGAGTTGTGAAAATTTTTTTGCAATTTGATAACTATTTTTATATGTCATTCAGTAAGTAGATTTCAAACACGTCATCCATTAGTTTCAGTTAAATAAGAATTTTTTTAAAAACTACGATTGCCAATCTGGCTAAAAATTCTTATTGTACAAATTTTTGAAAGGAAGTGAAAATTAATTATTGCTATATAGACAACTGAAGTATTGTGTCTGATGTATTGTTTCTGATGTATATTTTTATGCTGAAATTACGCTAGAGGGGAATAAGATTTCTTTTTAGTTTCTTACGTATAAAAATTACAGTTTTATGTTATTACCTATTAAAGCCATTGATGTTGCTATCTAGAATAATAGAAGCATTCTTTTTCATTGAGTTTTTTTTTCGTGCAATAAGAGTTAGGCTCAAATAACAATAAGAATAAGACAATTAAAGTTATTGAGCTCAAGTAACGAATGAGTGCTGTCATTTATTACCTAAAGTCTCTGACCAATCTTATATCAGTGACCGCGGGGTTCTTCTTGATGCTCACCATAGGGCTTTGCCGATTTTTAGTAAATGATC
Source organism: Parasteatoda lunata (assembly GCA_949128135.1). Classification (NCBI taxonomy): domain Eukaryota; kingdom Metazoa; phylum Arthropoda; class Arachnida; order Araneae; family Theridiidae; genus Parasteatoda; species Parasteatoda lunata. The sequence continues at coordinate 51,226,062 of OX421976.1, forward strand.
TCGTCTCGTCGGGTATGTGTTTTTAGCTCTTTATACAGGTTCCCGTTCTGCATCCAAAAAAGGAGAGCTAAAGTATCGGAAAAATGGAAAGCCAGCGTTCGATTTAGAATGTTATAACGTAACGTGAATTTATACTCAATCGAGGCTTGTCTGGTCTCAAGTACTTGGATAAGGAAATGGACGTGCTTACTACCGGAATTAATTTAACGGGGGTATATCAGAAAAATTTATGTTCTGGCCAAATGCGTTTCTTAAATTCATATCGATAGCTGCAGTATTTTTACTTTTTATTCTTCAACGGTTCTGTATTGTTGCTTTTCGGATGCCAATAAATGCCCACTGTTTTGTTTTTCAATGTTTGTCGTATTTAAGTCATTCTTTTAAGTTTAAATGTGTTATTGCGGATATTTGTTTGAAATGTTATTATCTCTGGACGCCCGTTGGCTGAGTGGTAGAGCTTCGTGCTCCCGTGATACAGGTCCAGGGTTCGATACTCGGGCCGGGCAAGGTTGACTCAACTTTTCATTCCTTCAATGGGTCGATAAATGAGTACCAATCATGCTTTGAAACTAAACACTGGGGTTTCCACGTTCGGCTGATCACCTGACCGGAACATCTGCTCCTGAACCCCTGAAGCCCATGGTCAAGAAAACTGAGATGGGCACAGTAGGCCCTGCCCCTCTATGGGCTGTCGCGCCACTGAGTTTAGTTTTTTTTTTATAGTTATTATCTCTGAATTTTTTTCTGAAATTTTCTGGTATGAATGCTTTGAATATGCATAAGTTGATAATATAATTTTGTGTTAAATGAAATCATTACAGTTACCCAACCGAGACACCTACGGTTTCAGACAGAAGGGGCAAAATATGATCCCCTTTTCAATAGAAGATTACAATACTGTGTGATAGTAACAAAAATCAAAAATTTTCATTTATGAAAAATACTGGTACATAATAGAATTGGTTCACTATTTTCCATGAAACTAGTAAAAGTGAATTAGAACCAGTAATTAGATACTAAATAAATTTTTGGTTGTATTCTAGAGCTGCTTTTTCATTTAAAAATATTTTATTTTTGTTTGATATTTCTGATTTTATTTATACTTTATTGGATTTTTATTCTATGTTGCATGTTTACACTCTATTTTTTAGTCTATACGTTAATTATTGATTTTAGTTAAGGAAGATCGAGCTAATTTTCAATTCTTTTTAAAATCCTGCTTAGTAATTTTTTTCAAATACATTGAGGCAATAGAATTCGCAAATGAAAAATAAAATATATTACAGGATTTTAATTTAAAAATAGCAATCATTAGAGCTAATTAAAAATTATATTTCTTTCAAAATGAAAAAAAAATAATAAAAATAAAAATAAAATTGCCTAAAGAGAAAATATAACTTTCATGAAACTAGAATATTCACATAATTAATACTAAGGCGCAATTCATAAGAGTTTCAAATGGATAATTAAGTCCAAATTAATTTTCGAAATATTTCACGTCTTTTAGAAAAAAAACTTAGTTTCACACTCCAATTAATATTTTAAAAAAATGCTTTGAGAATGCTTAAGCTTTTTGAAAAATGCTTCTCTGTTTCCGTCTCCGAGATACATAATATTTATAAACCTTACGCTTGCTTGCGCTTTAGAAGGAAGATGCTGTTGCTTTTGAAAAGAGTAATTTTAAGGAAGATAAATCATCCAGTGATTAATTTTCTGAGAGTAAAGACGTCGGGAAAGTGACAAAATAGTGTGAGAGTTTTGGAACAGGCCTAGTTAATCAAACAATATGTGTAAAAATTGTTTACGCTACATTAAATTCATATCTGTAGTCCGACTCGTAAAAATCCATGAAATACTGAACGGAAGAAATTTATTTCACACACATTAATGTATATATAAATATGAAGTTTTGCAGGAAGCAGTTCAACTTATTAATTACTTTAGTCAAAATATTGTTTTCTGTGGCAAAAGAACTGAAACCTTTTTTTAAGGGTCGGATTAATTATTCTGTTGTTTTGTGAAAGTTAAGTATTCTGTGAAGTATTCTGTGAAAGTTGAATATTTCTTTAAAGTAAGCGGACCTCTAAGGCACATTTATAGTCGTATCTTTATTCTTGAGAAAAAAGCAAATAAATATGAGAATAAGTATTTTTGAGGTGTTAATTGTTTTACCCAATCTCAATTAAAAGTATTGATGAGTTATATATAAGGATGATTTTATGAGGTGTAAATGAGGGTGAAATTGAGATTTATAATGAGGCTATGGCGGAATAACGTTAGAAATTTGTTAGTATTTATCAAAGATAGTCAAGCCCTTAAAAAATAAACATTTTTTAAGAAAACGTAAGAAAATACGATATATTTTAACGTAAACTCGAATTCAAGCTCAATATTTTGAAATAATTTAATTTAGTTTCAAAAGACCTGGTTTCATAATTTTAAATAAAGGTAATATAAGGTAATAAAGGTAATTTAAATAAAGGTAATATAATTTAATAATGTAAATAAAGGCACATTTCTTTATATTTACTGTTTTGAAACCGTTTACAATGATACAATAAAAAAACTGTAAATGCAAAACTATATAATTTCGAAACTATTTGCAATTAGCATAGTTTTTAAACCATAAAAAATAAAACTTAAACGGGTTATAGGGCTATGTGGATGCTGCGTCAATTTTGCTCTTCTGATTGTTCTGTATTTTAGCATGTTGGATGCCATGGGGGTCACCGGTGACCGGAACTGAGTTTGTTCATTGGGCTACGGGGGTTACCGGTGACCGACGAAGCCAATATTATAAGAAACAAAAATGGTTTGAAGAAACTACTGAGAAAATCATTTTGGCCAAACGGGGAAGCCATGTCAAAATAGCGCAGCATTCAGCGTGTCTATGGTCACCGGATTGTAGAGTGCAGGACACTATAAGCTTTTTACGGAGGAATGGAAGAAATATTGCAGCATCACCCCTGTTCAGCCGGTCATGCTACCGATTAGCCCTCTCAGCTACAGTTTGTGTCTTGTTGCAAGAAACAAAATGGCTTCATAAGGTGGGCCTTTCTGGATAATATAATATAATATAATATAATATAATATAATATAATATAATATAATATAATATAATATAATATAATATATATATATATATATATATACTGGCCAAGAGCGCAGTAAATTAGCTGGTCAAAGCCCGAAATCTTTCTTGATTTCGGGAATTGGCCGCCTAAATCGCGAAATGGCATGGGAAGATCAGCCAAAGTTGGAAGAAAAAATCATTATACCGGGCAAACCTGGCAAATGTATACCGGGCAGTGCATTTGACCTTAAAAAAACATCAATGTAGGATATACCGGGCAAATATATACCGGGCAGTGGCACTTGACCTTAGAAACCATCAGTGCAGGATATACCGGGCAAATGTATACCAGGCAGTGGCACTTGACCTTAAAAAACATCAGTGTAGATTATACCGGGCAAATGTATACCGGGCAGTGGCACTGAACCTTAAAAAAACATCAGTGAAGGGTATATCGGGCAAATGTATACCGGGCAGGGGCACTTCACCTTAAAAAAACATCAGATACCGGGCAAATGTATACCAGGCAGTGGCACTTAACTGGACCTAGTATAACAAGACCTTTGGTGTATGCATGACAATTAAATATACAATTTAATAATGATTATTAAATTAATGATTGTTTAATACACAATTTAAAAACTTCTATTTTTTATATTTTTAAAGTAGAAGATTTATAAGAATTATTTATATAATTATAAAAGGCCGCCAAAGTAAAATATTCACTGATCGCTTCAATTATTTCGGACTTTGGCCAGCCATCCTCGGCCACTTCGGGATCTGGCCGGCCAATTCCAGAAATCATGAACAATTTCGGACTTTGGCCAGCCATCCTCGGCCACTTCACGATCTGGCCGGCCAATTCCCAAAATAAAAAAAATTTCAGACTTTGGCCAAGAGGGCCGGTCAATTCGCGATCTGCCCGGCCAGATCGCGAATTTGCCGGACTTCGGGCTTTGGCCGTAACATATATATATATATATATATATATATATATATATATATATATATATATATATATATATATATATATATATATATATATATATATATATATATATATATAAATTATACTATTGAAAACAATCCTCAATACTTAATTTTAATACAAAATTGAAATTATTATTCAACAGGGGGAGAAAGTCTTCTTAACTTCTAAATAATTGATTAATTAATTTATTATTAATGAAATAGTGATAAAATTAATTGCAAAATCGTCAACGTTTAAGATTAATCTTTAAAGAATAAATATTTATTATCTTTTCATCCCCAATCTAATTAAAACTTAAGTCGATAAGTTTCTAATCAACCATTATATTAGAAATTTCTACCACTTGAGAGGAGTTCGATGTGGATGATTGGTGAGATCGTTTTTCCGATAATTTATTACAGAAAATGAAGCACATCTTTTCAGAATTTAATCTCAATGTCTTTCATGTATATCATAAGGGATTTTTACAGATAAGAAATTATGTGGCATATGTTGCACGTGTTGATTGATGCTACACTGAATATGAATGCATAAATTATATATTAAGCAAAACATTAAACTTACATTACAACAATACACAGCATTACAACACAAACATTAACAAAATATTAAACTGTAGAATTACATGTATAATTATTAAACCATTTAACTCAAATTGAAATATATAAATATAAATATTAAACCATTTAATTCAAATTGAAATATATATATGGGCTCGCCTAGGTTTTTCATGGTTTCTCGCCCAGGAACAATGTTTTCATGGGGCACATTAGGACCCATTATGCTCATAGATCAATCCCTGACGTCTGCAAGCTACTTGAACATAGTTGCATACCAGGTTCACCCATTCATGGCAACATCTTTTCCTGCGGAGGATGGTGTTTACCAACAGGATAATGCACCATGTCATAAGGGTCGAATCGTCATGGATTGGTTCGAGGAACATTCCAGTGACTTTCAAGTCATGTCTTGGCCCCCAAATTCACCTGACCTTAATCCAATAAAGCATTTGTGGTTTTACTTGGAAAACCAAATTCGTGCTGCCACGCTACCCCCTCGCAATTGCAGGACCATTGAGGGAATTGCAGGACCAGTTGGTGGACGCTTGGTACCAGATACCTCAGACTACCTATCAGTGCCTTGTGGAATCAATGCCACGGCGGGTGCTAGCAGTTTTGAGGGCTAAAGGCGGTCCTACATGTTATAAGCAGGGTGGTCATAATGTAATGACTCTTCGGTGTGTATATACATATATATATACATACAATTGATTTTTCTATCATTATTACATTACGAAATAGGAGATGGAAATATATTAACTCATCAAAGATTTCCACATTTCTTACAAGCTTGTACTGTAGTAGCTTAGTTTGTGTAATAAAGCAAAATTTATTTTATTGTTCATTTATTTTAAGTGGAATTTGAAATATTTAATGTTTCATGAACAAATAACTTTTTCTATAAGAGTTATGTCTGTAGCAATCTTCGCTTTTATCTCTTAGTCATCTCTTAAACTTGAAAATATAGATTTAATTATTTTTTTTTATATTTTGGTATAACATATGACAATAATTCTGATCTGCAGTGATAAATTTTTGTAAATCTTAATTGTCATTACAAGCAAATTTTGGTATGGAAGATTTTGATTCTAATTTTCTAAAATAGAGGAAATGAAGTATATTGCCCTTTTTAAAAGTCGGATGAATATTTTATTTTTATAGTTGCTGTACTACTTTATTAATTTTTAGTAATCCCATTACTTTTAAATGTAATAATTTCTCCATATGACATTCTTGCTTAGCTGATTTCTAATGAAGATTTCGAGTACAAAATTTTTGTGTTTCATAGAAACACACAAAAAATTCCTAAAATCATATTTTTATAGTCAAATTTGTTGAAAAACAATATTTTTATAGTGCTATCATTTTATATTTAAGAGCTAATAAACAAATTACTAAAATCAAACCGAGTTTTAACGTATTTTTGCTCTTTCTTTGTGCATCTTTGCACCGGATCATTGTTAACCTTTTTTAATATATACTATTGCTTTATACTATGTATTTGTATTTATTATAACTATTTCATAGGTTTTTTATCAGAAAAAAAAATTTTTACTCTACAAAAGATAGGGTATACTTTATGCTATATAGACTAAAGAAAAAATTATACTAAGTAAAACAACATAAATGAAGCCCTAATGAGAAACACAAAATCTTCTTGAGTGTCAAATTTTCATTTGAAGGTAGAGAAGTAAAGAGACAAATAAGTGTAAAGTGGTTTAACCAATAAAAACAGAGGAAGGTTTTTGTTCACTGAACTGAATCTATAGTATGTCCATTTGAGTACTTTCATTTGTACTTTTTTCACATTGTTTGTTTACTTTAAACGTTTCACTGCATAGCATTTTTACTTTGCTTTATGTTGTTTCAAATTTAGAGCAAAAATCATTTGTGTCTTATGGAAACACATATATTTATAAGTATTAAAATCCTATTTTTTATGACTTAGTGAAAATCACGTGGCATTCCAAAGCTAATTACATAAGAATTCTCCTATTTAAATAATACGCAACAATAGTAACTTCATAACAATTTTTATGTTCTTCTCTAGTTGTTAACAAGAGCAGTAACTCGGAACTAAAGTAATAAGTAAAATTTTCCATCTTTGTTAAGTTTCAAACGAGTCTTAATTTTATTTTTGTCGTAGCCCGACGAGTAACAGCAACTTAAGCGAATCTCAACTTCTACAAAGTAAAAATTGTACAATTTTCCAGATGAATGCTTCGGCTTCATGCTTGGATGATCTCCAAAAAGGATTAACTGTGGTCTGTACTTTTCCACTTTCTTCAAATGGGAAAAAAATAGTTAAATTTAGTTAATTTTCTATCGTTTCCCAAAAGAGTTTGAATCATTTGCAGATGTTAAAATCAAATTAATTTTTTTTTTCAATTTGCAGATATTCATTTTGTCTTAATTTAATTACTCTGAAAAAGAAGGTATAAAGTTCATCATGAGCCTGTTTTGTATAATTTTCGTTATCTTCTAATTCTAGAATAGTGAAAATGTCAGTTGAAAATAGGTGTATTTGTGACTCCTTAAAATTAATATTTCAAAACATGCTTTTGTAATTCAAAAATTCAGGAATGAAATTAATTAAACCTTCTTTTATATTTCACACCTTTACACTATACACTTCATACTCGCTTATGCGATGTCTATTATTTAATTTTACAAGTATTTATATAGGTTTACATATTAATCAAAACCTTGCAATGACAGGATTGCAGGTACATGTATTTCACCACGTATGTACTAAACCATGCATGATATTCTACTAATATATTTAATAGTGATCATTCAAACATTCTAGTATTACTCAAAAATCGTAGTATTCGACTATCTCAGTATTCCGAATAAATAAAATACCTTTATTCATTGAGAATATTTCAGCAAGGCATTCATAGACTTTTTTTTAAGATCTTTTAAAATATATTTTACATTTATACTAGATTATAACAAAATTTGAGTATTAAATTGTAAATAAAATAGAAAAAAGTATATGCATTAAGAGTGAATAAACACTTTAATGATAATTAAGCATTTTCAGCTATACAATGGTTTTTGAAAGGAAATGCAACTGAGAAACTCATCAAAAATGTTATATCCTTCGAGTCTTAAAGATAGTTAAATAAATGACAAAGCTTCGAGAGTTAAAGATATTTGGGCAATTATTTCACCATCAGTTATTAAATGTTCATAATACAAGATTTTCAAAATGTTGTTTAATTTAGATTACAAAACATCTATTTTCTCAATTTATAAGGATGCAATTCAAGCTTCTAATTTTTTTTCAGTATATTATAGAATTGAAATATATTATAGAATTGTTTTTTTTTATTTTTTACCTCATTATAGTTATTTGTCATTAATTTTTCATTAGTTAGTTGACATTATAGAAAAATTTATATCATTCTATAAAATAAAATTGAATGATAACTGAAATAAAAAATTTTAAATCACTATAGGGGAACGGCTAGGGCAACGTGTAGCGTGAAACAATATAAATATGTAAGCTATCTTCACTGAAGAATTTTTAATTTATTTAATGTAATAAATATTTCTAGCAATATGCACTATATGTTGCATGAAAATTTTTCAAGGTGTGAGCTAGAGAGCTTTTTAATTTTTTTGGTGCAGAGCAATATTTTTCAAACAAATCAATTATCGAAAGAAACTATAACGTATTCATATTTGAAATTACATTCACATTAAAGTTAAATGTAATTTTATTTCTCTCTATGTTTCCAGCAAAGTATGAAATGCCGGCATTCTATAGAATGCCTAGACATTGTATACAATGCCGGATGAGGCTAGGTATGAAATATGAGAAGTATTACATACTTTCCCTAGGTATTGTATATAATACCGAGACATTCTATAGAATGACAAACACTATTTAGGCAAAGTATGCAAAAAACGTCTTGATGAGGTTATTATGTGAATGATGTGCATTTCAGAAAAAAAAAAATTTATTCTGAAAAAATAATGTGAGTGCTATTGTGGCGTAACTACCACTACGAAAATTAAACATCGATTCACTGGTATATAAGCCATGCTAACTTGAATCGATCTTGAGGTACCTTCTGATAGATGAAGGTTGGCACGGCCGATAACTTCGCCCCCACATTGGTGACCGCCGGACGTGATTTGATCACGCAGTAACGCCCACTTAATCGATCTGGTAACGCCTACTTCGATGGATAGTCCACATTGAACAGTTGGCTTGATTTTGTGATTGCATAATCCACCTCCACACGCTGTTGTTACTCAGTCTCGTCTCGATTAAACACAATAACGTCTGCGCCTACATACACTCGACTGCTAATGGCAACACAGGCGCGACTACTACTGTGAAGTTAATACACCTCTCTCATTCAGCCCTCAAAACACATCCCGGTGACTCTCTTTCCCGGTCTGTCACAAAGTACAGCAACTAGTGGTATCTGTTCATCGAATTCTATCCCTGATAAAAATTCCGGTGGGGAAGTATTGTGGCGTAACTACCACTACGAAAATTAAACATCGATTCACTGGTATATAAGCCATGCTAACTTGAATCAATCTTGAGGTACCTTTTGATAGATGAAGGTTGGCATGGTCGAAAACTCCGGCCCCACACTATTAAAAAATTTATTCAAAATGAGTAAAGAAAAATGAAAGTTGTAGAAAACATAATTTATGCCTCTCTTTTTAAAAGAAACAAAATTCTCATATATAAAAAAAGAAATTAACCCACTGGTTGAAACGTCGCAGGCTTGAATGACATTTTGAATAACATTTCATTACATAACGAAAGGAATCAAAGATGTATTTTATACTTTGCCACTTTCTCATTTGGCATTCTATAGAATGTCTAGGAAATGTATGAAATATAAAACGTTTCATAAATTGCCAACTAGTTTTAGGCATTATATACAATTCCTAGGTATTATGTACAATGCCGGATTTAAAACTTTGCCGGTGACATATATATATATTTATACATCACTGAGAAGTTCATTACTGACAACTTATAAAATACTGTATGTCTTTCTTGAAGTATACGTTTTTGAAATATTCCAATAAAATTTTATTTGGTATGACGTTTATTTTTAATTATTTTCAATTTCAACTATATTCAATTTTATTTATATTCAATTTAAAAAACTACGTAAAAAACAGGTGCACACGCCGCTTAAAATAAATTTAAACAGTATTCAATGGTCTAAGATAATGTTTTAAGGTAAAGCTCTATGTAGAACCTAGATCCAATTTTTCTTTCTTAAATCTTAAAAGTATAACATAATTCGTTTTAAAATAATTATATTGAATGAAAAAAAAGTATAATACAAGTATAATATATTTTTCACAAATTTGAATTATTACTTTACGCATAGGAAAATGGTCCTGCATATATATGATCACGAAATTGATCAAAAGTACAAGAATATTTCCGCCTTAAACTTTAGAAAGTCACATTGAACTAAGTACTAAAGTTTGTATTTATTTAAAAACACAAGTACTGAATATTCTGGAATATGCCTTGTTGTTATTTATTTATTATTCATATATATAGATTTTTTTTGTTCTATGAAGATTATTAAAACTTTTGCAAAAAAAATTCTATTATTAGAGTGAAAAATTTTATAAGAATAACTTTTAAAATATGAATGCATTTTTAGGTTGTTCAAAATAATATTTGACAGCTGCTAATTTTTAAGAATCCAATATTAAAAATAACAGCATTTATATAACAGCATAAAAATAACAGCATTAACTTTTTTATTGCTCAAAATTTTATCTTGATTGATTTTTAATAAAATACAGAAATATTTATGTTTCTTTCAAAGAAGTTATGTTACGAAAAAAGAGTCAAAATATTAAAATAGACAATAACTACAAAGTTATATTTATAGACTGTTAGATAGTAGTTTTTTGCTACCCTAAACCTTAAGTGTATATTTTTTTGCTCATCATTAGCCTGTAACGTCTCACATTCTAAGGCTTCCATTCCATTTAGGTGATGTTCCGTTTTCTTTTACCTGGCATTATCTATAAAGAAAATGAACATTTACCGTCCAAATCAAAGAGACATTTGATACCTACTTTCTTAAATGTCCAAATAATTTCTGTGGCTGATAAATTAAATCTTTTCCTTATCTTTTGGGATTTATTGCGTAAGATCTTAAATATTACATAATATCGCATTAATAATATTATTTTCGTTGAAAAAGTTTAGTCCGAACTTTGTACAGTATTTAATTATGTTTAAATTAGTAAAGATTTGGACTAAACACGTAACATACAGGATTTAAAAAGCTGACAAATAAAATATAACTCATATGATGAAAGAAGAGGAAGCTATTTTCATTGATTGCAAAAAGTAGTAGCAAAGTTTAAATGACGAAAACTAAGTTAGTGTGCGTATTAAAAATATTTTTACTCTTAAAAAATAGAAAAACATTTTTATTTTAAAAATAAAATTATGTAGCTCACTTTATCTAAGAAATGAAACCAATACATTTTTATTGAAATACTTCACAATCGTTACAATAAATAAAAATATGTAGTATAATAAAATAATATACATTAGAAAAGATTAACAGGATTTGCTGCAAAGATTCACGGAGCAAGAATAAAACAAATCGAAACTTGTTTTGAACTTATTAGTTTGTTAATTAACTTTTGAGTATAGTATGATAGCATAAATTTGGCTACAAAAATATGATTTTAGAAATTTTATGTGCGCTTCTATAAAACACGAATATTTTGTGCTCCATATCTGCAACAGAAATCAACTAGGCAATAATGTAATATGTTGAAATTCAACGCAACGCAAACGCGGGTTAGTTAAATGAAAAAGTCCTCTACGAAGGCAAAATTTCTCCCAATACTTGATCCAGGAGATCCCTTATCTTCTGGATTGGCTCAAAATTACAAGACTACGGAGTTGAACATTAGAAATCGTAAACCCAAAAATTGGGTCGGCAGTTCAACGACGGTTAATAAATATAAAATAATAATCAACTTATTTTAGAATTTATAAAACAAACCAAAATTAATTATATTGTGACTTCTGATTTTCAAGATCTTTTCAATAGCAGTACCCTTTCTAAACTAAAAGATGTTCTTTTGAGTTGTTACTATAATTTTTAAGATATCCTTTATTTCGATTTTTTTTATTGCGAAATTTTAATAAATTTTTGTCTTTTCAATGGTTATCTGTGGAAATGATATTTTTATTCAAATTGATGGAATATCACAGGGATCTTTTTTTTATCTTTCTTAGCCAACTTATATAATTAAACTATTTAGAAAAAAAAATGCTTTTAATATTAAATTCGTTTTTAGACTTATTGAGGATTACTTGGATTTAGATTGCTTTTTTCTAATGCATCTAAGATGTTTTTAAAAACATCTATTTAAATACCATTTTTAATTAAATAAATAGAATTAAAAGAATATATAGTAATGTTCACTAATTTTAAAAACCAATAGACAAACTCTTTCAAAATTTAATGAAAAACAATGGATAGCCATATAAAATAATAAAATTCTATATAAAATCATTTAGTTAACCGTACGTGTTATTAACTAATGTACAGAAAACAATTTTGTTAATTTATATTTTTGCCATGTGCAAATCCAATCCGTGGGAAAACATCTGTGCAAAACGGGCGAATCATATTTTTTTAAAATAATTGTTAATTTTCTAAAATCATTGAAATTGTAAAATTAAATTTCAGCCTTATAAATTATAAACTTCTTTAAATTAACTAGTATAATATTATTACCTTACGCACATCATTTTTCGGGCCAATCTTTGGTAACTAACAAACCAAACGTGCTTATCCACTGCAGTAAGAAGACGACATTAAGCAAAATCCCTCTATTTACTCTTTTAACTCTATTTGCGCTTCTGTTTTCATATTTCGTAATCTGGCATCTTATTGCGAAAATATTTTAAATCTCTTGAAAGATTCTAGCACATGTAAGTTCATTTGAATTCGCTATTCGCTCTATCGATTTCGTTTTGTGTTTTGCTCTGTTTTTTCTTTGAATTTTATTTTCTGTTTTTTTTTTTTTTTGCTTGATGAATTTTTTACTTAATTTACTACTTTTGTATTATTATAGTTTGGTTTGCATATATTTATATAATATTAGAAAGCACTCCTTTTCGCGGATATAATCGTGTGAGCTAATCAAGAAGTTATATCTTTTAATTTTTTTGATTTCCGGATTTTTAATATACATTTTTAATTTTTTTGAAAATAATTTTCAAAAATATTTTATCTTCATATTTTTTTTCTCTTTTCATTAATCTTTATCATTTTCCATATTTTCTCTATATTTTTAACTTGGTTAATGAGTCCTATATGCTTGCAGCTTATGCTCAGTAAATAAAACTTATTTTCTTAATTTTTTTTCGTTTGCTCTCTTTTTTTATGATTCTTTGTGCATATATATATACGAAAATAATATTATTACCAAAAATGGAATTATAATATATAGATTTAACTACTAAAATTTTCGTAAATTTATGATCAAATGTAAACGTTTGATAAGACTGAGTTTTCATTTCAAAACAAATTACGGATTTATATATTTATTAAAATATAAGAGCAATGTTTTTCATTTCTCATGTGGCTCAAAATATTTGTCGAAATCATAGTGGTATAAATTTAAATTGTGATAAATATTGTTGAGGAATGACTCGCTATATTTTAAATCCTCAGTTTTGTCCACTTTACTTCTTTTCTCCTAATGTGATAACAACTAGCTGGAATTCTTTGAAAATAAATTGAAACATAATTCAAAAGTCTGAAAGCACCACAATCCTGAGGGTGTTTCTTTAAAGGATATTTCTTTTCAAACCACTCTCAACTTATAAATCTGTTCTTACACTTGCTATATTTTTTAGTTACTTGAAAGAGTAGTTTTCCGTGTATAAATGAATGTTTCGAAAGCACCTTAAAAATAAACTTTAAATCTTTGTTAGATGTGTTTTAAGAATATTTCTTCAAGCACCAGTTTTCTTCTCCTGTTTGAAAGTTAGTATGTCACACTTTAGTTTCCAAAAATCCTGAACCTTTTTACCATTCTGAATCAAGTAAAGTTTTAAGCGTTAGTACTTCAGTTCGATAATGTCTTATGATTTTAAAAAGTTACCTAAAAATATATGTTAAATCAAATCAATTGTTAAATTTTCTATATAATAATCTATTGTAGACGAAATACATAAAAAAAATTACTGTTTAACATTACTGCTATTACTGATATTATTACTGTTAACAGTAACACTGATTTAGATCAAAAGTTTATTGGCATCTTATGAAAAAAAATTAGATTTGTTAAATTGTATTTCAGTTAAAAAATAGATTCTAAGATATTTAAATTTAAAATAATTTGAATGTCAAGAATGTCTAATGATAGTTGTAAAAAAAATACTAATTTATTCAAAACAGTATAAAAAATCTTTCATTAATTTAGAAAATTACATTCGATTAAAAATAAGAAATAAATTGGAAATGCTTACATGCTTCAATTATATAAAAATAGGAACCTATTTGTTAGACACAACAATAAATTTCAAACTGTTGTATTATGTTCTTTAGCATAAAATTTCTGTCAGATAATTAGCTAAAAAATCTAAAAATATATATATAGAAGATAAAAATTTAATAAGATATTATTAAAATTTAGACATAGTTTAAGAAAATAGCTTATTGTTAAATTCACACTTAAACTTAAAATGAAATATTAAAGGGGATTTTTTAAATTTAATTTATTTAGATTCCTAAAATTTGCACTGTAAAATTTCTGTAAAAAATTTATTTTAATACAATTTAATATGAACTTGATTTAAAATAAAATATGCAACATATGTTTAAACATATCTTAAACAGATTGATTAAAAAATTTATACCTTGTACAAAGATACAAGCGTTAAATGTTAAAAGTAACTCAAATGTTATGTCAAACGTTAAATAAATTATATTTTCTTTATATAATTATTCAAAATATTGATAAAATTATTCAAAATATTGATAAAATAAAACTTCCTTTAAAAACAAGAAAAGCACAATAACTCTTAAATTAATATCTTGATTAAAAAGATTTAGCTACACTATTGTAAAATAATAAATTTTCGAAGGTTTTAAATTAATATTATTATTCGGCAAAGGTTGAAAAATATTATATCGCTTATTATTTAAAATAATAAGAAATAAAGTTTAGTTTTATGTATGAAAAAAAGTGAAAAAAGCTTGAAAAACAATATTTTGATTAAAAAGATTTAACTATATTTTGATAGAATATGTATACAATTTTATATGTTTAGATATATTTGGAAGACCTTTGACAAAATTCTTTTCACGCATCACTAAATTTCATATTATACTAATTAAATTTATTACCTGGTCAAAAGAAATTACTTTAACTCCTCATGCTTAAACATATGGATTTAAGAGAATACAGCAATTAAAATCCCTTAAGCATATAGAAATCATTTTTTTTCTTTAAAAAATAGGTATTTTAAAACTTGATTACAACTTTAAAGGCAACATTATTTTTTTTATTAATGATGTGTTGAATTTGCTTACCAGCTCTTAAACACGCAGATTTTTTAAAAAACATTTTTTACTTATATAAAACTAGGAAATTTTTTATAAAAACATTTAAATACCAAATAAGCGCAATTATTGATTTGTTAAAATTTATAAAGAGTTTACAAAACGTATTAATGTCCTAAGTGGAATAATTTAAGTGAACGTAGTCTAAGGATCCCATAAATTTTGAATTAGTCAAAAGTAGTTTCACGTAATTAAAGCACGTTTTTATTGCCCTAAAAAAATAAAAACTGACCAAACATGCAAATCTAGAAGAAACACCTAAAAAGAAATATCCAAATAAAATAAATCAGTTACAAAATTTTTTATAATTCTTTTTAGAAGTAAGAGGTTTAGAAATATTATACTATATACTGCTTCAAACAAGCATCGCCAGTTCTGTATCATAACCATATTTTA
Organism: Parasteatoda lunata; assembly: GCA_949128135.1. NCBI lineage: Eukaryota > Metazoa > Arthropoda > Arachnida > Araneae > Theridiidae > Parasteatoda > Parasteatoda lunata. Next base: position 51,241,692 of record OX421976.1, read on the forward strand.
TTTTAAAAATAAAATTTATTTCCATATCCAGTGTGTATTTTAAATATTTTTATTTTCTTAAGACACCATAAATTTTTTTAGATGCTATGATAGGTTGGAAAGTCTCACCTCTAACTGTCAGCTGTGTTTCAGATCTAACTTCTCCAGCGTCACATTTGGCGACACAGACATATAATCCTCCATCTTGGGGGGTAACGCGGCGAAGGATAAGAGAACCGTTTATCAAGTGATGCTTTTCATCGGAGGAGGAGATGTCAAGAGTTTGACCGCCCGTCTTCCGACTCCATCTGGGAATAGAAACGG